>CM045076.1:1465254-1547754 GCA_024542945.1 allo-octoploid hybrid of Carassius auratus x Cyprinus carpio | reverse complement strand
ACCCATCTATATTCTGAAGGTTTTTACTGATAGGTTTCTTGATATATCATTCAAACTGATAGTGAACAGAAACATCTGAAATACACTGTTAAGTGTTTATTTTATAACACTATTTGCGTCTGTAAATTTCAATTACAATTCATTTCTTTAAGAGTTTTTTCTCCACTTCAGCAGGACTTACAAACACCAAACCTAGCAGTTTTATTCCTCTCTATATTCTGAAGATTTTTACTGTTCGGTTTGTTGATATATCATTCACACTGATTTATATAACATATTTCCAAAAAAACATGGTCATTTATATTTTTATATATATATATATATATATATATATATATATATATATATATATATATATATATATATTATCATCTTTTACTGTTACTTTCACACTGTCTGGAAAATTTCATAGGTATTTTGGGAAAACAATCTTTTTACAGACTAGTGAAAAGAAAATATCTGAAATACACTGTTAAGTGTTTATTTTATAACACTATTTGCGTCTGTAAATTTCAATTACAATTCACTTCTTTAAGAGTTTTTTCTCCACTTCAGCAGGACTTACAAACACCAAACTTAGCAGTTTTATTCCTCTCTATATTCTGAAGGTTTTTACTGTTCGGTTTGTTGATATATCATTCACACTGATTTATATAACATATTTCCAAAAAAAACAAAAAAAACATGGTAACTTGTTTCTATATTATCTTTAACTGTTACTTTCCTACTGTCTGGAAAATTTCATAGGTATTTTGGGAAAACAGACAAGTGAAAAGAAAACATCTAAAATATATTAATTTTATAACACTATCTATTTTGGTCTGTACATTTCAATTACAATTAATTTCTTTAAGAGTTTTTTCTCCACTTCAGCAGCACTTACAAACACCAAACTTAGCAGTTTTATTCCTCTCTATATTCTGAAGGTTTTTACTGAAGGGTTTGTTCATATATCATTCACATTGATTTATATAACATTTTATTCCTAAAACATGATGAAAATGTATTTTTTTCTGGCTGTTGACAGTATTTTCTGATTTATGGACTGATAAAAAGAGAAAACCAAAATCCCCTCTATAAAAACCTTAAACTCGAATATGTCAGCAAAATCAAACAAGAATTTTGAATCTGGCTTTATCCAGTGTTCAGATTTATCTTCTGGAATTGTTTAATTAGATAACGCCTCATTTGCACATTTAATCAAAACATCTCAGAAAACTTGTTATACAAAACAACTGTCTAAATGTACTGTGAGTAATCAACTGGGAAAGTATGGTGATATCTATTAGTTAAATATTTTTACCCTATTAACTTGAACTTGATCTTGCCTTAATGCTATAATACAACACATTATGGTAGTTAAATGCATAGTGCATGCTGTTTCATGTTACTATGTAAATAAAAACGGATCTGAATCCAAAATAAATTCCACGTGACCTTCACAGTAACTCACCCATCAGGTCTGCAAAGCCTCCTACAGGTAGACGGCAGGTACCACTGACGAACTGCAACAGTCTCATGCGCTTTTCATTGTCCATCTCTTTAATAAACTACAGAGAAAAGAGAGAGTGTCTTAGAACTTGGTGCAATCTGAACCATTATTACTTAAAATGATTTACTGATGAGATTATTGCGTCATTACCTGCCAGAACCACAGGATCTGTTTACTGGTGGAGGTGTAATGTCTGTAAATGGTGTTTCTCTGCCAGTCATTCAGATCTATTTCTTGCATCCCACACAACATCACCTAGAACACATAAAAACATGGTTGATTACAGAATAGATGCAACAGTATTTAAATAAGATGACTTTTGATTCAGAAAGCTTAGGAATGTACAGAGCATTTGTTAAAGCATTTGCACATATATCCGGATATCAGTGCATTTTGTTATGCAATGCAATGACATTCAGATATGCTTTAGTGTGACTCAAGTGCACACATATTTTTGAGGCAGCTCTGTACATGGGACTTAAGGGATTTTTTTTTATCAGCGTCTCTCACCTCCAGCTCTTTGGCATCGAAATACTGCAGGTACTGTTGTGGAAGAACCTCATTAAATCCTTCAAAAAAGGCTTGAGTCTGTTCCTCGACACCACGAGACAGACGCCACTCAGCCACCAGCCTGAACACACACAACAGAATATTTACAACCAAAACACCTTGAACAAGACCTGAGGCGGCATTTTAAGGGACAGAGGGTCCGTCCCAATCTCTAGTGATCCTCTAGAGCCTCACTGTCTAGCTTCTAAGACGACATCTTACCAATACAGAACTTGGTTTGAAATGCACTTTATGGGCAGCTAACATTTCAGTGTTGATTTACAAGTATTTTGTTAACCTTTTTATGTCCATTGACATTTACATTTACATTTAGTCATTTAGCAGACGCTTTTATCCAAAGCGACTTACAAATGAGGACAATGGAAGCAATCAAAAACAACAAAAGAGCAATGATATATAAGTGCTATAACAAGTCTCAGTTAGCCTAAACACAGTATACGTAGCAAGGGCTTTTAAATAATATAATAAATAAAAAGAAAACAGATAGAATAGAAAAAGAATAGAGCAAGCTAATGTTAGAGGTCTTTTTTATAATTGTATAATAAATGAAAAGAAAATAGATAGAATACAAAAAGATTAGAAAGGTAGTTAGTTTTTTTTTTTTTTTTTTTAAATAGAATTAGAATAGTGAGTGAAAAAGTTAGAGGGTCAAATAAAGATGAAAGAGATGTGTTTTAAGCCGATTCTTGAAGATTTAGCATATAATCTTGTTTCAACATTTTTAACGATGAAATAACATAATAAATAAAATCCAAGTTGTTTCCATACTGGAAAAAAAATCATAATTTTAAATAAAATTAAATGTATTAATATAAATGCATCATTTTAAATAAAATTTTTACAAATCAAAGATTATTACTCATCAAAAATTAAGTTTTGGTATATTTACGGTAAGAAATTTAGTAAGAAACTTAATCTTTACTCAATATCCTAATGATTTGTGGCATAAAAAAAGATAATTTTGACCCATACAATGTTTTTTGGCTATTGCTAAAAATATACCCCAGCGACTTAAGACTGGTTTTATGCTCCAGGGTCACACACATGAATTAATATATATAATGCAAAATGTTAAAATTAGATATCTTAGGGGCAGCATAATTTTGCTGTCTACTGTTTGGTATGGCCTAAAATTGTTCCCTAGATAGGTAGCTCACTAAGATTTGGAACAGACCTAGTGTAACGGCACTGAAATGAGTGAAATGGAAAACCAGACTGAACCCCTTTCTTTATAATACATCACTGGACTTTGACAAGTAAAATGAATACAATCCTATGTGATAACAACAACATCACCAGTGCTAAAGGATCTAGAGGGCTTTATGTGTGTCTGTGTGGGGTCTGGCTTTATTAAGCATCAAGAGTATTTCATTATGAGACTGTGAGACGGGCAGAGCGGCACCTGATGTACTCCTCCTTGTTCTCCTCTGTGACCTGGATGTTCCCGCCGTCCGGCTTCAGCTCATGAGTCGACACCTCACCCAGGATCTCCTTATCCACCGAGAAAAACATCTCCAGCCCGCACTCCTCGATGTTATTATCCCTAACACAACACACACAGACAGTTCATGACTGATATCAATCACTCTGAGCTGCATTTCAGACGCAAGGATTTAGAAACACACTAGGGCTGCCCTCGACTAAAGATTTTTCTAGTTGAATAGTAGGGCTGGGCGATATATATAAAAAAAAAAATTATATCTCGATATTGTCAAAATTTTTACAATATTCAATATATATCTCGGTATGTTTGCATTTGCATTTCAATCATAAAAAAAACATGATTTTCTTTTGCCCCTTTAAAAAAAACCAACAAAAACAATTTAGATTGAACAGCTTATTTAAGCAGTTAAAACAAAATCAAGACCAAGTGATCACTTACTGCTTTTTATTAAATGAACACATGTAGGCCTATATGTAACTTAATTAGTGCAGAACAAGTACAGAAAGTGCATTCTGTCAACTTTTTTAGTGCATGCAATTCACAATTTAAACTATGCAACTGAAAGAAATAACTAAACTGGGATAAGTTTATTATTTTTTTTACAAGTTTTTAGCGAAGAACACAAGTCTGTCAACTGTCTGCGGTTTTAAGAGAAGCTCTGTGGCATGAAATATATAAGTTATATGAATGAATACCAAAGACTTTTGCACTCTCTCTGTCTTCATTATGAAAACTGGTAAAAAAAAACTCCCTAAAAGTAAATCCAAACGGCCATAGCCTATGTTTCTCTATTCAAACATCAGTGGCCGAGTAAGTGTATTTATTCAGCGATCACAATCTCAAACAATACAGTCGAGATTTCATGACTGGCTGAACAACGCTTTCATTAGATCACTAAACTTCAGCTTGTTAGTGTTTTCAGATCATCATCTGCGGTGCTTCCGCATTGAGGAGTGAGCATGTGCGCATGGTTGCCAGATTGCTTAAAATAAGCAAACACCGGGAAGAAAATGTATCCTTGTAACAGCGAAGCTCTGATTCGGGGATTTAAACTATTGTTATCTGGCAACCGCTCTCATGCACGCTATCGTAGTAGTGGCTTGTAGAGCAGTCCGCAGTTACATGTTCCTTTTTTGGACGTTCGGTGCGTTCTTTTGGGAAAGCATGCTTGAATTTGAAATATTCGATATTCACGATATTTTAAAATTTTATATCGTCGTCAAAATTATTCCGATTTTATCGCTAATATTCAATATATCTCCCAGCCCTACTGACTAGTAGTCGTTCATTTTTAGCAATTAGTTGACTAATCGAACTTTTATATTAATAAACCATACAATTCATAATAATAAGCCTTTAATTGTCTACAGCCTATCAGCACGCAAGCGCACACATAAAGCTTGCAACAGCGCAGCGGCAAAAGTAATGATTATGAATGTGTCAGAGAAAAAAACAGCAAGAAGACTGTCTTAACATTATAATAATTAACTAATAAACTAGTGTTTACTGTATTTCCGGCTGCAGTGATGAAGTCGACGACACTGGCTCATCACCTCCACAGTGGACGTGCACGCTTCATACAGATTACATAATCTGAAAATATTTGTTTTCCATTTGAATTGGTTCATTTAAAAGTAGACATTTCAATATTTTTGACATCTATTGATATATTTTTCATGTCTGTGAGGCAAGCACAGAGTTTCGATTATTTTGTTTTTAACATGCTCAACTTCACAGAGACCGAGACGGCAGAAAGCACACCCTGTTTGCTTTCATTATTTTACAAAAGCACAATGTTTTGTTGTTATTGTGAGTGCACACAAATAAAAGTAAACCTTTTACAGATTTGAAAGATGTATAACTCTGTATGAGCAAAAATCAGGGAGTATTTTAAGTTAAATGCAAATGATCGCACTTGTGTCTCTAAGATAACTGTCATGCAGTGAGCACGCTATATTCAGCTTCCACACTTCAATAGCGTGCACTTTTCAAGGTTAACGTTAGAGCGAGCGGCCATGTAATGTTGCTGCTACTTACATGTTTCAGATGATAAGTCATATTTGAGGTCGATGAATGAAACAAACATTTTGATGTCTGATGTACTGTACCACTTAGACCAGCTGTTAATGATCGGTCCACTACGTGTCTTCCCCACTTCCCGTGGACTTTTTTTTTCTGCGACTAATAAAATTGATCGACTAAGCCTCATCTCGTCAACTAACGGTTAGTCGATTATTAGGGGGCAGCCCTACTCCACACTCACACACAAGACAGACTGAGGAATTCACAGTAGCTTAAAACACTTACAGAAAGTATCCTTATAAAATAATTTGAGGTGATCATATGCAAAAAAGGTTTTTTTTTTCATATTTTAAATTTTTAAAATAAATACCAAATTTTTACCTGCATTTAAAGCATATCAGAATCATTATTATTTGTTAGAATAATTTAAATTAATAATTTACTAATAATTTTACATAACAATGATTTCATATAATAATAATAATAAACATAAATAATAATAATAATAAAAATATATATTAATTGGGCAAAGTTACTCTAATTAAATTTCACTGTAATAAATTTAATTGTAATAAATAATTATTTGCTATTTATTAGATTTTTTATTTGGAGGCCTAATTGCATAATACTTAACCAATGTGCCTTTACTCAGAAATTTAAAGTGGACTTTATTTACATATTTATTATTATTATTAATAATAAATTAGTATTTCTTTGTATATATATATGTTTTTAATTTAAATGCTGTATATATTTTGTTTCATGTATGTTATAAATATTATTCTTTTTAAAAGTATTTTTTTTGTTCTGTTTTGTAGTTTGTTTTTATTGTTAAAACAATTACCCAAAAAGTACCATGGCATTCTTTAAAGTACCTTAGAGTACCATATGGTTTATATTGTGGTACCATGGTACCACAAGACTTTACTGCTTTACACTTAATCATAATGAATATTCATGAGCTCAGTAAAGCAGGTAAACTGACTTGATCCAGATGAGGGAGTTGTAAAACTCCGGGTCGATGGACTCCAGGTCTTTCAGAGTCAAGGGCTTGTTCAGGATGCGCTTGTAGAACGGCAGTGAGAAGCCCGTATCGATGAATTTCCCATGAAACAAGGCCTGCAGGAAGCACAAAGAATACATGCTAAACAGGCATCATAGAGATTCTTGCCATTATAATGTTCATTAATGTCCAAATCCAGTTTAGAAACAGGGACAGTTGTTTAATATCACACCATTTGGAATGCAATCTGACATTGACCAAATATGGCAAGACAGCATTACCATGGCGATGAAGCGTCCAATGAACCTGAAGTATTTGAGGTGGTCGGGGTTGATGTAGGAGGCGGGGTTTATCTGGAGGCAGTAGTTGTCTTTGCCAGCGTATTCAAACAGACAGTACATGGGGTTTAACACCTCGTGAGATAACAGGAAGAACCACTCCCTGCACAAAACACACAACACACTTCATTTTCACAGCATTACATGAGGTTTGCCATACACTGGATGCAAGCCATGCAATGTGACGCATCAAAAATCAATCACTCCTAAATAACTCAAAACCACTGCATCAGATTACGAGAGGCCTGAACAATTTGAGAAAACCTTTTTCTTTCTTTTGCATGTTCACATTTGGGTTTACTCTTTAGAGGAACTAACTCAAACCTCCTTCAGTAACCATAAAATCAACATCAGTGTTATTTTAATGCCACTAAGATACTATAATAGCTTTTGTTCATATTTTGAATCAGTTTTTATTTTTATATTTTGCTTTCAATTAAAATTTAAAAATTGTATTTTGTTGTGTTTTTGTCATTTATATATATGTAGTTTTTATTCATTTTTATTTTAGCAATTTTCAAGTTAAACTAAATTTAAATGAGAACTGATGACTTGGCAACTAGCTTAAATAAAAAAGCTTTTATGCTTTATTTTGCATGCTTTTATGTTTTTGTTTTATTTTATTTTAGTTAATGTTTATTTAAAGTAATGAAAATGTTTTTATTTATGGTTTTAATTTTAGTTTCAGTTTTGGTTATCTATAATAATAATAATAATAGGGCCCATACCTGCTATTTTTGACCAATTCTGCAAAAATCTGACTACAATATAATAAAAACAGTTATAATTGTGATATTATTAAATAATATATTAAACAAAACAAGAAAAATATTGTAATATTGTAACTCTAGTACTATAAAAATAAAAAAATCAAGTATTTAATAAAAAAAATGTAAAAATTACTAATACTATGTCTTAATTTTCTCCATTTTTTGAACGTTAAACAAATGAGCTTGTATGCGTACGGGTTGTATGTGCTGACAGTATCAGAACACACATATTTAATTCATTAAATTCCTGTCTGTGCAATTTGATAATCGCACAAAGCTATATTTTGATATATCATGCAGCCATCCTCTAGAATGCTTTCTTCTGATCTTTAATCTCCAGGAAGAGTGAAATATGAAGCTTGCCTGGCCACGCCTCCATAGTCAAGCCCCTCCTCCCCGGGGAAGATGATCCACAGCCTGCGCCGGAGATCCTGAGCGCTGAAACTCATGATCTGCCGGGAGACACCAGAACAACGTCACTTTACATCTCAGAGACTCCGAACCATGCAGATGTCTGACGTGTCTAAATACATTTACAGGCTCTATGATATGTCTCTGATCTGGTTTTTAAATGCTTGAGCTGCTAGCAGAAAACACCATGGTATAACAATGGTCACGGGTTATTTTGAAGTTACACTGCAGTACCTGCTGGAACGAGTCTTCAAACAGCGTTTTGCGGGTGACGGTGATCTTTATGTGCTGTGGCATCGCTAATTGCTATAATGAAAAATTAAAACCAAAACGTAATTGTTAAAAAGATCATTTAAATACAACGGAAGAAGTTACAACATCCATTTTGAAAATTTACTTCACCCTCGGGCCATCCAATATGTAGATGCATCAGTGTCTCAGCAATGGATGCTCTGCAGTGAATGGGTGCCGTCAGAATGAGAGTCCAAACAGCTGATAAAAACATCACAATAATCCACACCACTCCAGTCCATCAGTTAATATCGTATGAAGCCAAAAGCTACATGTTTGTAAGAAACAAATCCATCAAAGACGTTTTTAAACTGTAATAGCATTAATAATCCATAATAACGCTTCTCTTGTGGAAGAAGCCCATCTCCTGTTATCTCTCTAAATCCACACACATATTTGTTTAGATCTGATTTGGACTGTAAACTGTTTAATCTGTGCAGATTTCTCTCCTGATTGAGAAAAGAAGTCTTTTTCACTGGAGAAAACATCATGATGGATAGAGGGCTTGTATTTTAGCCAGAAGTGATGGTTTTAAGTTAAAAACGTTTTAATGCTGGATTAGTTTCATCTTTTGTCTTCTCCAGATGTTAACTGATGGACTGGAGTGCTGTGATGTTTTTATCAGCTGTTTGGACTCTCATTCTGACGGCACCCATTCACTGCAGAGCATCCATTGCTGAGACACTGATGCAATGCTGCATTTCTCCAGATCTGATGAAGAAACAAACTCTTCTACATCTCGGATGACATGAGGGTGAGAACGTTTTTAAGCAAATGTTCATTTTTGGGTGAACTTTCCTTCATAACTGATCTCCCCAACTTGCTTATTAATATTTCAGTGTTTACCAATCCATAAAAACACAACTGGACCATGAATGCAAAACTGAAGGAAATCCTCACCTGACACCAGAATCTGAAGTACTGAACTTTGGCTTTGAAGTCTCGTACGTATGTGATTTGAGGGCCGTTCTCACTGAATGGAAGGGAAGAGTGAAATTTCATTATACGAACTGAATACAAGTTTTAAAACAGCTTCATATTTAGTTTGAGACTAAATCTAAAGCACCACAGTAAAACATCATATTTATAATTTAATGTCTAAACATGAAAATCACTCAAGTAAAATTGCTTTGCATGCTAACCCTGCCTGGTTACTTCATAAACATGCTCGGACTATTCACAGAACAGCTTTCATGTGGTGAAAACATCTTAATAAAAGTCTTATCTAGACGCCCTAAGCTCTTATTCTGACGCTCATGACGGGAAACACAGAGTACAGATGTTTGTTTGTTAGGAATATTCTGACATCAGCAGCTCGTCACACATTCCTCTGACGTAGAGGATCGCTTTGTGCCTTAAAAACATTTCATGTGGATCAATACACACATTCTGAGAGAGGTGTGTTTGCGTTCTCTGAGCTGAGTCATAACGGAAGATTATCATCGAATGCAGTTTCACTCCTGAGGCGCACAAACCCGTTTTTCCTGTTCTGCATTAATGACTGATGACACACACTGTCACCTGAAAGAGCTTCGTGGTTCTGTAAGCTAAACCAAATTAAGCAAAACAAGAAATCTCTCAGACCAGTCTCAAGGTCATAAATGTCTTTTGAAATATGATTTATACATAATGATTTCAAAAGCATATGATCGGCAAAATGAAAAGAAAGTTGCACTGCTGCAGATCATAATGTTACAGTGAACGCTACACTGCTGCTAACGTTGTCAAGTGACCCTGAACGCTGTTGCTAACGTCATCAAGTGAGCATGAACGCTGTTGCTAACATCATCAAGTGAGCATGAACGCTGTTGCTAACATCATCAAGTGAGCATGAACACTGTTGCTAACATCATGCGACCATGAACGCTGTTGCTAACGTCAACAAGTGAGCATGAACGCTGTTGCTAACGTCAACAAGTGAGCATGAACGCTGTTGCTAACGTCATCAAGCGACCATGAACGCTGTTGCTAACGTCATCAAGCGACCATGAACGCTGTTGCTAACGTCATCAAGCGACCATGAACACTGTTGCTAACGTCATCAAGCAATCATGAACGCTGTTGCTAACATCATCAAGCGACCATGAACGTTGTTGCTAACGTCATCAAGCAACCATGAACACTGTTGCTAACGTCATCAAGCAATCATGAACGCTGTTGCTAACATCATGCGACCATGAACGCTGTTGCTAACGTCAACAAGTGAGCATGAACGCTGTTGCTAACGTCATCAAGCAATCATGAACGCTGTTGCTAACATCATGCGACCATGAACGCTGTTGCTAACGTCAACAAGTGAGCATGAACGCTGTTGCTAACGTCAACAAGTGAGCATGAACGCTGTTGCTAACGTCATCAAGCGACCATGAACGCTGTTGCTAACATCATCAAGCGACCATGAACACTGTTGCTAACATCATGCGACCATGAACGCTGTTGCTAACGTCAACAAGTGAGCATGAACGCTGTTGCTAACGTCAACAAGTGAGCATGAACGCTGTTGCTAACATCATCAAGCGACCATGAACACTGTTGCTAACGTCATCAAGCAATCATGAACGCTGTTGCTAACATCATCAAGCGACCATGAACGTTGTTGCTAACGTCATCAAGCAACCATGAACACAGTTGCTAACGTCATCAGGTGAGCATGAACACTGTTGCTAACATCATGCGACCATGAACGCTGTTGCTAACGTCATCAAGCGACCATGAACACTGTTGCTAACATCATCAAGCAACCATGAACGCTGTTGCTAACGTCATCAAGCGACCATGAACGCTGTTGCTAACGTCATCAAGCAACCATGAACACAGTTGCTAACATCATCAAGTGAGCACGAACGCTGTTGCTAACGTCATCAAGTGAGCACGAACGCTGTTGTTAACGTCATCAAGTGAGCACGAACGCTGTTGCTAACGTCATCAAGTGAGCACGAACGCTGTTGCTAACGTCATCAAGCGACCATGAACACTGTTGCTAACATCATCAAGCGACCATGAACACTGTTGCTAACATCATCAAGCGACCATGAACACTGTTGCTAACATCATCAAGCGACCATGAACACTGTTGCTAACGTCATCAAGTGAGCATGAACGTTGTTGCTAACGTCATCAAGTGAGCACGAACGCTGTTGCTAACATCAAGCGACCATGAACGCTGTTGCTAACATCATCAAGCGACCATGAACGCTGTTGCTAACATCATCAAGCGACCATGAACGCTGTTGCTAACGTCATCAAGCAACCATGAACGCTGTTGCTAACGTCATCAAGCGACCATGAACGCTGTTGCTAACGTCATCAAGTGAGCAGGAACGCTGTTGCTAACGTCATCAAGTGAGCACGAACACTGTTGCTAACATCATGCGACCATGAACGCTGTTGCTAACGTCATCAAGTGAGCATGAACGCTGTTGCTAACGTCATCAAGTGAGCATGAACGCTGTTGCTAACGTCATCAAGTGAGCATGAACACTGTTGCTAACATCATGCGACCATGAACGCTGTTGCTAACGTCATCAAGCGACCATGAACACTGTTGCTAACGTCATCAAGCGATCATGATCGCTGTTGCTAACGTCATCAAGTGAGCATGAACGCTGTTGCTAACGTCATCAGGTGAGCATAAACACTGTTGCTAACATCATGCGACCATGAACGCTGTTGCTAACGTCATCAAGCGACCATGAACGCTGTTGCTAACATCATCAAGCAACCATGAACGCTGTTGCTAACGTCATCAAGCGACCATGAACACTGTTGCTAACATCATCAAGCGACCATGAACACTGTTGCTAACATCACGTGACCGTGAACGCTGTTGCTAACGTCACGTGACCATGAACGCTGTTGCTAACGTCATCAAGCGACCGTGAACGCTGTTGCTAACATCACGTGACCATGAATGCTGTTGCTAACATCACGTGACCATGAACGCTGTTGCTAACGTCATCAAGCGACCATGAACACTGTTGCTAACGTCATCAAGCGACCCTGAACACTGTTGCTAACATCATCAAGCGGCCGTAAACGCTGTTGCTAACGTCACGTGACCATGAACGCTGTTGCTAACATCACGTGACCATGAACGCTGTTGCTAACATCATCAAGCGACCGTGAACGCTGTTGCTAACATCATCAAGCGGCCGTAAATGCTGTTGCTAACATCACGTGACCATGAACGCTGTTGCTAACATCACGTGACCATGAACACTGTTGCTAACGTCATCAAGCGACCGTGAACGCTGTTGCTAACATCATCAAGCGGCCGTAAACGCTGTTGCTAACATCACGTGACCATGAACGCTGTTGCTAACGTCATCAAGCGACCGTGAACGCTGTTGCTAACATCACGTGACCATGAACGCTGTTGCTAACATCACGTGACCATGAACGCTGTTGCTAACGTCATCAAGCGGCCGTAAACGCTGTTGCTAACATCACGTGACCATGAACGCTGTTGCTAACGTCATCAAGCGGCCGTAAACGCTGTTGCTAACGTCACGTGACCATGAACGCTGTTGCTAACGTCATCAAGCGACCGTGAACGCTGTTGCTAACATCACGTGACCATGAACGCTGTTGCTAACATCACGTGACCATGAACGCTGTTGCTAACGTCATCAAGCGGCCGTAAACGCTGTTGCTAACATCACGTGACCATGAACGCTGTTGCTAACGTCATCAAGCGGCCGTAAACGCTGTTGCTAACGTCACGTGACCATGAACGCTGTTGCTAACGTCATCAAGCGACCGTGAACGCTGTTGCTAACATCACGTGACCATGAACGCTGTTGCTAACGTCATCAAGCGACCGTGAACGCTGTTGCTAACATCATCAAGCGGCCGCAAATGCTGTTGCTAACGTCACGTGACCATGAACGCTGTTGCTAACATCACGTGACCATGAACGCTGTTGCTAACGTCATCAAGCGACCGTGAACGCTGTTGCTAACATCATCAAGCGGCCGTAAACGCTGTTGCTAACGTCACGTGACCATGAACGCTGTTGCTAACATCATCAAGCGACCGTGAACGCTGTTGCTAACATCACGTGACCATGAACGCTGTTGCTAACGTCACGTGACCATGAACGCTGTTGCTAACATCACGTGACCATGAACGCTGTTGCTAACATCATCAAGCGACCGTGAACGCTGTTGCTAACATCATCAAGCGGCCGTAAATGCTGTTGCTAACATCACGTGACCATGAACGCTGTTGCTAACATCACGTGACCATGAACGCTGTTGCTAACGTCATCAAGCGACCGTGAACGCTGTTGCTAACATCATCAAGCGGCCGTAAACGCTGTTGCTAACATCACGTGACCATGAACGCTGTTGCTAACGTCATCAAGCGACCGTGAACGCTGTTGCTAACATCATCAAGCGGCCGTAAACGCTGTTGCTAACGTCACGTGACCATGAACGCTGTTGCTAACGTCATCAAGCGACCGTGAACGCTGTTGCTAACATCACGTGACCATGAACGCTGTTGTTAACGTCATCAAGCGACCGTGAACGCTGTTGCTAACATCATCAAGCGGCCGTAAATGCTGTTGCTAACGTCACGTGACCATGAACGCTGTTGCTAACATCACGTGACCATGAACGCTGTTGCTAACGTCATCAAGCGACCGTGAACGCTGCTGCTAACATCATCAAGCGGCCGTAAACGCTGTTGCTAACGTCACGTGACCATGAACGCTGTTGCTAACATCATCAAGCGACCGTGAACGCTGTTGCTAACATCACGTGACCATGAACGCTGTTGCTAACGTCATCAAGCGACCGTGAACGCTGTTGCTAACATCACGTGACCATGAACGCTGTTGCTAACGTCATCAAGCGACCGTGAACGCTGTTGCTAACATCATCAAGCGACCATGAACACTGTTGCTAACGTCACGTGACCATGAACGCTGTTGCTAACGTCATCAAGCGACCGTGAACGCTGTTGCTAACATCACGTGACCATGAACGCTGTTGCTAACATCATCAAGCGGCCGTAAACGCTGTTGCTAACGTCATCAAGCGGCCGTAAACGCTGTTGCTAACGTCACGTGACCATGAACGCTGTTGCTAACATCATCAAGCGACCGTGAACGCTGTTGCTAACATCACGTGACCATGAACGCTGTTGCTAACATCATCAAGCGACCGTGAACGCTGTTGCTAACATCACGTGACCATGAACGCTGTTGCTAACATCATCAAGCGGCCGTAAACGCTGTTGCTAACATCATCAAGCGGCCGTAAACGCTGTTGCTAACGTCACGTGACCATGAACGCTGTTGCTAACATCATCAAGCGACCGTGAACGCTGTTGCTAACATCACGTGACCATGAACGCTGTTGCTAACGTCATCAAGCGGCCGTAAACGCTGTTGCTAACGTCACGTGACCATGAACGCTGTTGCTAACATCATCAAGCGACCGTGAACGCTGTTGCTAACATCACGTGACCATGAACGCTGTTGCTAACGTCATCAAGCGACCGTGAACACTGTTGCTAACGTCACGTGACCATGAACGCTGTTGCTAACATCATCAAGCGACCGTGAACGCTGTTGCTAACATCACGTGACCATGAACGCTGTTGCTAACGTCATCAAGCGGCCGTAAACGCTGTTGCTAACGTCACGTGACCATGAACGCTGTTGCTAACGTCACGTGACCATGAACGCTGTTGCTAACATCACGTGACCATGAACGCTGTTGCTAACATCATCAAGCGACCGTGAACGCTGTTGCTAACATCATCAAGCGGCCGTAAATGCTGTTGCTAACATCACGTGACCATGAACGCTGTTGCTAACATCACGTGACCATGAACGCTGTTGCTAACGTCATCAAGCGACCGTGAACGCTGTTGCTAACATCATCAAGCGGCCGTAAACGCTGTTGCTAACATCACGTGACCATGAACGCTGTTGCTAACGTCATCAAGCGACCGTGAACGCTGTTGCTAACATCATCAAGCGGCCGTAAACGCTGTTGCTAACGTCACGTGACCATGAACGCTGTTGCTAACGTCATCAAGCGACCGTGAACGCTGTTGCTAACATCACGTGACCATGAACGCTGTTGTTAACGTCATCAAGCGACCGTGAACGCTGTTGCTAACATCATCAAGCGGCCGTAAATGCTGTTGCTAACGTCACGTGACCATGAACGCTGTTGCTAACATCACGTGACCATGAACGCTGTTGCTAACGTCATCAAGCGACCGTGAACGCTGTTGCTAACATCATCAAGCGGCCGTAAACGCTGTTGCTAACGTCACGTGACCATGAACGCTGTTGCTAACATCATCAAGCGACCGTGAACGCTGTTGCTAACATCACGTGACCATGAACGCTGTTGCTAACGTCATCAAGCGACCGTGAACGCTGTTGTTAACATCATCAAGCGGCCGTAAACGCTGTTGCTAACGTCACGTGACCATGAACGCTGTTGCTAACGTCATCAAGCGACCGTGAACACTGTTGCTAACATCACGTGACCATGAACGCTGTTGCTAACATCATCAAGCGACCGTGAACGCTGTTGCTAACATCACGTGACCATGAACGCTGTTGCTAACATCACGTGACCATGAACGCTGTTGCTAACATCATCAAGCGACCATGAACACTGTTGCTAACATCACGTGACCATGAACACTGTTGCTAACGTCATCAAGCGACCATGAACGCTGTTGCTAACATCACGTGACCATGAACGCTGTTGCTAACATCACGTGACCGTGAACGCTGTTGCTAACGTCATCAAGTGACCGTGAACGCTGTTGCTAACATCACGTGACCATGAACACTGTTGCTAACGTCATCAAGCGACCATGAACGCTGTTGCTAACATCACGTGACCATGAACGCTGTTGCTAACATCACGTGACCGTGAACGCTGTTGCTAACATCACGTGACCATGAACGCTGTTGCTAACATCATCAAGCGACCGTGAACGCTGTTCCTAACATCACGTGACCATGAACGCTGTTGCTAACATCACGTGACCGTGAACGCTGTTGCTAACATCATCAAGCGACCGTGAACGCTGTTGCTAACATCACGTGACCATGAACGCTGTTGCTAACATCACGTGACCATGAACGCTGTTGCTAACATCACGCGACAGTGAAGAGTTCTGCACTGTTTGCACTCACAGGGAGGATTTCCCACTCCGTGGGTCGATGTAAGTGGTGGTTCTCCGGGTGTGATCTACGAAGTAAGGGATGCCATCGACCGTAAACCTCATCTCCCAACCTTCCGGCAGTGGCTTGTCATTTAGCAAACTGCACAACACAGAAACAGAGCCATGAGCACATTTAAATAATCATCAGTTTATGAAAAAAGACCTGTAATAATTACAAATTCAAAAGTGCTTTATTGTTTCTCTCTGTAGGCATTTTAGAGGAAAAAGACAGCGGATCTGACCCTTGTGTGCGCGGATCCTCCCACTGCGTCGTTCTGGTGGAGTGATGAACAAAGTAAACTCTGCCATTAGAGTCCGTTCTCTTCTCTGAGAGAGAGACAGATGGAGACACCAGGAGGAAAGTAAGAAATAATGGAGCCAAGATGTGATTAAGCCTTCGCAAACTTTTACTCAGAGCTATTTTCAACATCTGAGCTATTTTTACCAGCTGGTTTACACGGTGCAACCGGTTCTCATTAGTTAAATTGGGACACTGAAGGATGTACCAGCTAATTTTAGTGCTTCTTCACAGGTGCAGATAATAAGGTTTACAGAACAATAAAAAGTGCACGCTAATCCAGCACATTACAGTAGAGAGTGCAGTTTATACAGCAGTTTCTTTGGTAATGAAAGGAAAGTTTGTTGCTCTCTCTCACCCCATCCATGTGGCAGAGGTCCCAGCGGGTCGAACTCTTTATTCTGGGTAACTGAAGCCTGATCCTGCGGTTACAGAATAGCACAAAGGAGGACATTATGGCTAAGTGTTTGTATATGTTAAAATATGAAAAGAAATGCATGCATTTCATTTCCTCACCCCGATGATGAATCTTTGGTTGAACTGCTGCATGGCTCCCTGCAGCTGACTGCGCTGGTGCTGCCACTGCTCGTAGTTTCGCACCGTCTCCATCGTGGGCCGCTGCCATGTGGTGGTTCTGCTAATGTGGTCCACAAAATACACCCGGCCCATCGGGTCCACACGCCGCTCCCAGCTACGAGAGAGAAGTGAATGTGAACCAAAAATATTCATGCATTAACATTTTCTTCAGCGAAATTCAAACAATACTGAATAGTATTTAAGAAATGTGCATCTAAGAAATGTGTCCGAATAAAAAAATAAAACAAAGGTGAATGCAACTTTTTCTGAGAATCTTTTCAATCGCTAGATATAAACTCACAATTGCAAGAAAAACGTCAGAATTGTGAGGGAAAAGTCAGAATTGCGAGATACAAACTTGCATTTGAAAAAAAAAAAAATTAAATACAAGATATAAACTCAAAATTGAGAAATATAAACTTGCAATTACGAGAAGAAAAAAAAAGTCAGAATTGTGAGGGGAAAAAAAGTCAGAAATGCGAGAGATTTACTTGCAATTGCAGAGGAAAAAGTCAGAATTACAAGATCTAAACTCACATTACTGAGAAGAAAAGTCTGAATTGTGAGATGTAAACTTGCAATTGCAAGACAAAAAGTCCGAATTGTGAGATAAAATGTTGCAACTTCCTGTTTTATCTTTTATTCCATAGCAGAAAAAGCTTCCACAGAAACCAGCCTAATTACAGGCTGATTAATAAAAATGTTATTCAGTCTTGAAAATCTATAGTGTTTCAGTACTAGTACACAAACAAAAGGAGATCCTTAACAAATAACCTGCATTTTCTTAAACAAAATATCATTTTTTTTGTGCTGAAACATGACCTGGACATGTTCTTGGTTTGGTCACTTGGCAGTTGTTTTATATACTATAATTACCAGAAAAGTGAACATGAAACAGCATCTCTCTGATAAATGTGACCCTGGACAACAAAACCAATTTTTTGAAGCTTTGAATAAATAATCTTTCCATTGATGTATGGTTTGTTAGGAGGACAATATTTGTCCGAAGTACAACTATTTGAAAATCTGGAATCTGAGGGTACAAAAAAATCTAAATATTGAGAACATCATCTTTAAAGTTGTCCAAATAAAGTTCTTAGCAATGCATATTACTAATCAAAAATCAAGTTTTGATATATTTACGGGAGGAAGTTTACAAAATATCTTCATGGAACATGATCTTTACTTAATATCCTAATGATTTTTTGCATAAAAGAAAAATCTATAATTTTGACCCATACAATGTATTTTTGGCTATTGCTACAAATATACCCCAGAGACTTATCTTTTGTGCTCCAGGGTCACAAATGAGATGTGTTAAAATATCAAACCTTCACTAGCAGTCCAGACTCTTAAGCTGAAAAGTCTAAACTCCACCATCCTGCACTGCACTGACTCTGAGTTACGGTGGAAATCTGGTAAAAGTATGTGTCCACTATGTGTAGGGCGTGTCCAGTAATTCAGTGACAGAGGAGGGTTTCTCACCCCGCCGGCAGAGGCTCCGGTCTCTCCCACGTCGTCTTCTTTTCCACATGGTCAACATAATACAAACGGCCGTTCTGATCGACACGCTGCTCCCAGCTTCACACACACACACCAACCATATGGGCACTGATATCAACAGATGGCTGATAACATTTTTTTTTTTTCAAACAATATTTACTCAAAATTAACCAACACATTTTTTAAAAACAGAAAGCATGCATTTTCTGCTGACGAGGTGATTTGTAAATTGGGGAAGTGACGTACTGGGGAGGCAGAGGTCCAGTGTTGACCACGCTGGGAATCCTGCTGGGGGCGGGGACTACACTGAGGGACGTCCTTCCAGGCTGCTCCACTGTGGGGGCGGGGCTTGACTCGGAGGCTCCGCCCCCAGTGGGATTCCGAACCGGAGTGTCTGAACGGGACGAATCGCTGCCGTCAGGAAATGAGCCGGTAGAGGAAGCTGCAAAGCGGGGGAAAAACGTCACCAGTATTTCTTCACTGCAGTACAATTTTTTTTTCAATGCATACCTTTGTTTTAATTTTTTTTTTTTTTTTTTTGGTCAGCAAGGCTGCATTAAACTAATCGAAACTGACACTTATAGTGTTATTTTTCAAATAAACACTGTCCTTTTAAACTGTCTATTCATCTGTGAATCCTGAAATATAAAATGTATCACGGTTTTCACAAAACTATGAAGCAGCACAACTGTTTCCAACACTGATAATAATCAGAAATGATTCAAGAGCAACAAATCAGCAGATTAGAATGATTTCTGAAGATCATGTGACACTGAAGACTGGAGTAATGATGCTGAAAATACAGCTGCGCATCACAGAAATAAATTACATTTTAACAGCTATTCACTTAGAAAACAGTTCTTTTGATTTGTAAAAATATTTCACAAAATTACTGTTTTTATTGTATTTCTGATTAAATAATTGCACTCCTGGTGAGAATTCTTTCAGAAACAGAAGTGTGTTTACATGATACACTGTAATACAACTTAATGTTAACAAATTCATAAAATTAAATTAACACTTATTTTACATCAAATTTACTAATATGTAATAATATTTACCAAAAAATAAATAAATAAAAAAAAATTATAAATAAATAAATAAAAAAAAAAAAAAATAGTTTCTGTTAATAAGCCATAAAAGATTTACTATCAGCTGATGCTGGCCAAAAATCTACCAATACATAAGTCTGGATAATTTTGGCTTTTTGACCTTCTTTTTTAATTTCATCCGACATATTTCATCATAAAACAGCAGAACATTAAACACCAAATATGTCCGTGTGGCCGGTCTCACCTGGGGAAGACGTGGGTCTGTGTGGGGTCGGCGGGGGAGGTCGCGAGGGTCGCGGGGGTCTCTGGGGTCGCGACCCTCTGGATGACACCGAAGGAGAGTCCATTCCGTTCACGCGGCCGTTAGGAGCCAACGGCTGATCCTGAGCGTCTGTGACCGATGGAGAGGGATCTCTGCTTCTCCAGATAAACACAAGACATCAGACTTCACGTATGTAAAATGATCAGAGACATGTGACATTCTTCAACCAATCTTAAGAAACCGTATGTGCTAAAATTTCTTCATTTAAACTTGCACTTAATCTGAAGATACCTTCTGCTTAAGTCTTCATGAATCTCAGAATCCCCGTTTAAAGTATCTGGAAGACAATAAGATCAGTTATTTGTGGTCTTTTTGGTGTCAAATATTAAGTAGCACCGTTCTTCAAACTAACAGAGCGACTGACTCTTGTGGTTGGCCTCGGCCGACTGGAACGCTTCGGGATCCACCTGCAGACCGTCCAAACACACGGACAGATCCCCAATGCTGTCCGACTGATCTCTGTCTGTGCACAGCTGCAGCGTCTGCACCACCTCACAGACTGAAAGAGACACAAGCAAAGAGAGACGCTGATGAAGAAAAGAGTCTCAAAACCTCCAAACAAAAACAATCAGCATTAAAATGGCAC
Source organism: allo-octoploid hybrid of Carassius auratus x Cyprinus carpio (assembly GCA_024542945.1). Classification (NCBI taxonomy): domain Eukaryota; kingdom Metazoa; phylum Chordata; class Actinopteri; order Cypriniformes; species allo-octoploid hybrid of Carassius auratus x Cyprinus carpio. Next base: position 1,526,874 of record CM045076.1, on the reverse strand, counting down.
TCAACTTCATATATATATACATATATATATATATATATATATATATATATATATATATATATATATATATATATATATATATATATATATATATATATATATATATATATATTAGGGCTGTCAAATGATTAATCACGATTAATCACATCCAAAATAAAAGTTTTGTTTACATAATATATGTGTGTATACTGTGTATATTTATTATGTATATATAAATACACACACATGCATGTATATATTTAAGAAGAATATGTTATGTTTATATATTAAATATATTTATATATAATATAAAATATAAGAATATAAATATATAAATCTATATACATGTAAATATTTTCTAAATATATAATTTATGTGTGTGTATTTATATATACATAATAAATATACCCTGTACATATACATATATTATGTAAACAAAACTTTATTTTGGATGTGATTAATCGTGATTAATCATTTGACAGCCCTAATATATATATATATATAGATATATAGATAGATATATATAGATATAGATATATATATATATATATATATCTATCTATCTATATATATATATATATATATATATATAATTTAAATGATAGATTTTTAAATCTAAAATAAATTATTAAATTATTTATTTTATATATAATTAATTTTTTCATTTGTTTATTTAAAATATGTATATATCATAGAAATTATTTAACATTATACAATTAAATTAATTTATATTATATTATATAAAATAATTGTATATTTATAAATTTAAATTATTGAATCATTCATTAATTATATTTATATGTGTGTTATAATTACATGATAAAAATTCATCAATTATAGAAATGTATATTGTATAATATAAATTATTTATCCTGTAATATTACTATATTTTATTTATAATATTGTGTGAGAGCTGTCACAGCTGGTAAACATGATAACTTTTGTCATAATAAGTGTAAGAGTAAATTCAGAAAAATAGATTAAACATTACTTACATAATTGCACGGATATTTTTAAAATTCATTTTTGAATGATTTATTTAAAAAAAATAATTGTTATAGTTTTAATTAAAATATATCTAGATTTTATATTTTAAATCATGAAAATTAAATATAATTTAATTATAAAATACAAATTATAATTAATATATAATATCAATTTTTTTGTATGTATATTTGAAACCTTGTCTGTCCAGTATCATAACTCCTGTCAGAGCTAGTAAACATGGTATTTTTTGTATGATATGTGCGGGGAGTATTCCGATAACAAAACTATGTTTACTTTTTAAAAACCAAACAGGAGGACTCCAGTGGTCTGCTAATGTGGGCAGACTCTTTGATGTGGCTGCTGTGGTTAAAGCAGCAGAGCAGAAACACTCACTCTTCATGTCATGTGTTTTGAGCGTCTCGCTGACGTCGAGGGTGGCCACGCCTAGCAGAATGTCTGACTTCAGCGTCTGGTGACTCCAAACACGGAAGATCAGCTTGCTGAACGGAGTCACAATCCTGATGGACACACACACACACACTCAACTCAGCAAACACGCCCATTATAGAGTCTACTGTCAGTTCTGAATCATTGTTTAACAATCACTTCACGTCAGGAAGATGAAAGCAGTTTAACAGAGAATTGAGCCGCATGACATTGTGCATCAGGAACTGGTCGAGCCTGTGCAGAGTCACAAAAACAGGCCTGAAATCAAGGCAAACTCACACAGTGAGCGGCTGCTTCCATTTGGGCGAGTGTGTGTTGTTGCACTTCTCCGTCTTTTTGGACTGGCCGTCCACACACACCTCCACGTACGGACTCGGGCCGAACCAGTTCTTCTTGTTGTCCTTGAGTTTGGCCGAGATCACTGCAAACAGGAAGAAGAAACGGTCAAAACAAGACCTTTGAAGGAAGTACAGGTTCAAATGTTCTTCTCTTTAAAAATTAAAATACATTGTATTGAAACTATGTTTTAAAAAATTATGTGCATTGAATAATATGCACAAATTAGCATATTATTACAAAAGTGATGTAGATTGTACAGAACATGTTTTGTTCAATTTTTTATTTTGCATTAATGTGTTACTAATTATCAATAATAAAAAAAAATATTCCAAATTCCCTTAAAACTAGTAAAAGTATCAAAAAAAAAAAAGTATAAAAAAATAGGGCTGAAATAAAATAAAATATTAGATGAAAAACTTAGAAAATTAGACATGTTGCCTTTGCAACTAACTGAAATAAGTTTAAGTTATAAGTCAACAATTAAAAAATATGAAAAAATAAATAAAAATGAAATAAATTAAACCTAAAACAAAAATGAATAAAAAAATGAAAAAGCATACAACTTACTTAAAAAAATTAAACTAAAATTAAAAAGAAAATGGAAAACATTAAATTAAAGCTAATTTAAGATATTAATAAAAATTTAAATAATATATAAATAATAAAATAAAATAACCCTGGTCTGTAGCTATCAAGAAACATGAAATATTATGTTCACCATATGAGCAAAATATCACTTCAAGACAAATTCTGTTAACGCTAAATAAATAAAATATAAATAAATAAATATTTATATTTACTTTAGATGATTTTTGGTCCAAATTGCACAATCCCACTAAACAAAATGAATGCTGTTGTTACCTATGTGTATGATCTTCTTTTTGATTTGATTCTTTTATTCTATTTTATTAGCAATAACAGAGACAGAGATGGGAACATTGGGACATGTGCACCTCGGCTCCTCTACTGCTCCACGCCACCATCAGGATTGAAATATCAGTGTTTATTAATGTGACAGAACATCAAAGTCCAGCGATCAGAGGCTTGTGGATGAGGAAGAATGTCACGTCAGATAAAATCACAGGTGGAAACATATGCAAACGTACCCGTGATCTGCAGCTGCGCTTTCATAGGGAAGCCATTAGCAGGGCCTGCTTTAGCAACACTGCAGGCCATGACACAGAGCTACACTCAGACCTGCGGCACAAAACACAAAACACACACAACACGTTAACATACTGCTGGTATTAATAATGCACACTGAAGCGTGTTCTGGCACACGCCTGTGCATTTTCACAACATTATAGCTGCACTGCAAGAGCAACATGCAGTTCTGCTTATTGATATCCAAAATAAATCTGACGATATAGATCTGATGACATGAATCTTTCAAAAATAGCAACGACTTCATCCTCAAAAGAGCTCATTAGACTTAGACTAAGTTTATAGCAGTGTCGAAACTTGTAAACCTACTTTTTCGACAGTAGAACGATATATAAACACTTTATTACGCAAAATCAGAATTTGCAATTTTTGAGAAATCACAGGAATTATTCTAAGCAATATGCACAGATTAACAGCCCTAAAAAGTAACTTCAAAGACATCTCAATATCTCTTAATTTCCAGGAAAATATACGGTTTGATATCTGTACGATTTTTTGTGTGTGTTATGCTCACCATTTATTTATTTAAAATTACAGTAAAATTAGTAATATTGTGAAATACTTTTACAATTTCAAAACAGCTGTTTTCTATGTGAATATATGTTAAAATATAATAGACTTATGTATTGGTAGATTTTTGGCCAGCATCAGCTAAAAGTGAATCTTTTATGGCCTATTAACAGAAACTATTTTTTAAAATAATTAATGTTTTTTTTTTTTTTTGGTAAATATTATTACATATTAGTAAATTTGATGTAAAATAAGTGTTCATTTAATTTTATGAATTTTTTTACATTAAGTTGTATTACAGTGTATCATGTAAACACACTTCTGTTTCTGAAAGAATTCTCACCAGGAGTGCAATTATTTAATCAGAAATACAATAAAAACAGTAATTTTGTGAAATATTATTACAAATCAAAACAGCTGTTTTCTATGTGAATATCTGTTAAAATATAATTTATTTCTGTGATGCGCAGTTGTATTTTCAGCATCATTACTCCAGTCTTCAGTGTCACATGATCTTCAGAAATCATTCTAATATGCTGATTTGCTGCTCAAGAAACATTTATGATTATTATCAATGTTGAAAAGAGTTGTGCTGCACAATATTTTTGTGGAAACTGTGTTTCATGAAGTTTTAGGGTATTTTGATGAAAATTCAGAAGCATTTATTTGAAATAGAAATCTTTTGTAAAATTATAAATGTCTTTACTCTCACTTTTGATCGATTTTAAGTTGTTTTGCTGGAATTATTATTATTTTAAAAAGTATTAAAAAGTGTTACATATCGGTCAGCCTCAATTTTTTATATTTATATAGTATTTAATACAATATATATTTTTTATATTTAGATTTATTAACATTTAATTATTGAAGCGGATTCAAAATATTGAATGCACAAAGCAAAAAAAAAAAAAAACTGTAAAAATCTAGTTAAAAGGTTTCCAGGTAAACTAGGTCAGATTGTATGACTATGACAAGACAGTAAAATATTACGCAATTTTTCCAAGGAATGCCTGACTTATCCAGCATGACAGAGGAACTGAAACTCAGGGAAACAAATCTCAACAAGCTCACCATACTCCAAAGCCGAAAACCACAGTAAATGAAGAAACTAGAGTCCGATATCTTTCAGTTTCCCAGATTACAGACGCCGGGCTCGGTGACTTCTCCTCCAGTTACGTCACAATCAAACCGAGATCTGAATAAACTTTCACTCGAGCTGATCTTTGGGTTAATTATTCATCGCTGATCGTGTGTCCGTCCACAAAAACAGCCCCGAAGAAAAAAGCCAACGCAGACAAAGACACAAAACACCAGCTAAAGCTGTTTAAATGGCACTGTTAAGCCTCCAGGTCAGAGATTATGACAGACGTGTTCCTTCACAATCTAAACGTCTCTCAGCCAGAGAGAGAATCCGCACAGGAAAACCAAAGACGAGTCACAAGACCGGAGTTCCTGCTATTTCCTCCGCGTCGTCTTCCTCATCAGCACGTTCTGCTGTCAGTGACTACGAGTTAATCATTGAAGAGTCAAACACCCTTTCCAAACGTCAACCTGTTTGTTTGAGACACTTAACATAACAACAACTGCCCGACCAATGGCGTGAGTTTGGGGGCGGGGCTATATGTCAGAGGGAGGGAGTGTTTGTGGCGATAAAACAAACAAAAGATCCCACAGAAAACCCCAAGACGTTTTATATCACTGACTGGTATATCAGAGAGATTAACCACCTAGCAACCACTCAGAACACCCTAGCAACGCTTATAATCCAATAACTTTTCATTACAAAAGAGTACTGCTGAAGTACAGTGATGGTGATATCTGGGATATTTCATTTTATAACCAAATCCACTAACAATTATTTTGGTAATCGATTAATCTGTCGGTTATTTACTTGATTAATCGGGTGAGCTTGGCAAATATTACTTCTATACATAAGGTCTCTGTCTTCCACTATACCTAACGTGTTTTTAGTCCATAGAAACGTATATGTAAGCTGAATGAAATGAAACACTGTAAGCTGAAATAATACTATAGTGACACCATTGTTTAGTGAAGAAGAAGTTGAAAAGGTGTTTGGTAATGACTGTGTATTTGCATGATATTCCAAGATAATTTAAATAATACCACAATATAACCATGATAGTCATTTACTATGGTACTTTTGTGTCCCTACACTTATAAGAGTGCATTTTATATTTGTGCTATTAGTGCTAATCACATCCAAAATAATAAAAGTTTGTGTTTATACAATATATGCGTGTGTACTTTGCATATTAAGTATATATATATATATTAGGGCTGTCAAATGATTAATCACGACTAAGTTTTGTTTACATAATATATGTATGTGTACAGGGTATATTTATTATGTATATATAAATACACACACATAAATGATATATTTAGAAAATATTTACATGTATATACATTTATATATTTATATTCTTATATTTTATATTATATATAAATATATTTAATATATAAACATAACATATTCTTCTTAAATATATACATGCATGTGTGTGTATTTATATATACATAATAAATATTACAGTATACACACATATATTATGTAAACAAAACTTTTATTTTGGATGTGATTAATCGTGATTAATCATTTGACAGCCCAATAATATATATATATAATATATATATATATATATATATATATTATATATATATATATCATATATATATATATATATATATATACACCCACACACACACACACACCACACACATCTACATACATATTATACACATATACATACTATATATATATATATCTATATATATATATATATATTATACATATATATACATATATATATATATATTATAATATATATAATATATATATATGTATGTTATGTATATGTGTATATATATGTATGTATAGTGTGTGTGTGTGTATATATATATATATATATATATATATATATATATACACACACATATACATATATACATATATACATATATACATACATACACATATATACATATATACATATACATACATACATATATACATACATATACACATATACATACATATATACACACACACGTGTACATATATATATATATATATATATATATATATTTTACATGTATATTCATATACAATTTCTATTATACATAAATATAAATATTTTATCTATAAACAAAACATTTTTCTTGAATATATACATGCATGTTAGTGTGTGTATTTATATATACATAAAAAATATACACAGAACAAACGCATATTATGTAAACAAAAACTTATTTACTTATTTTTTGGATGCGATTAATCGCGATTAATCGTTTGGCCGCGCTATTTTATATGTAACCATAGTAGTACAATACCATGGTATTCTCGGAAAAACCATGGCCATTTTAATAACATGGTATTATATCAATATAACATAATATTACCATTCTGTTTTCGATTATAGTTGTGGCTAATAACAAAACTCCAATAACGTTAACTATTTTATTTTTTTACCGCGGTATTTTTGGTAACGTTGTTGGACTAAATGTCGATGGAGATCAGTCGAGCAGCTTCAGGACGAACCTGTTTAGCTCGGAAATATTCAAATCATCAAATCAGCTGAAACCAAAACCAACAAAAAACAAACTCAGGCTGAACATCTGACATGACAGAATTAACACGCCACATGTGTTCATACGCGACCAGCAGACGATAGACGCTCAGAAACGTCTTCAGGCGCATGTTATCGATTCCAAATGACAATTCTGAGCTATTTACGTGAGAGTGAAATAATCAAAGTGATCGGTCGAGCTGTCAATACGACATACATACATAAGCGGTGAACTCCAGCGCGCGCTCTCGATCAGCTGTTCCTCTCTTACCCGAATCTATCGGTGGGTCAGATGCGAGACGTGGAGCCGAACCGAATCCGTCTTCAGACAGTTTATTAGACGATCCTTACCGAGCGACTCCGGCTCAGATCAGGAGTGAACTTCCGCCATCTTCACGGCAACACGTCATCAAAGACGCCGCTCTGAACTCAACGCTTCCACTCGAGCCGAAGACCGTTTGAATCGCGTTTAGTCGTTATTCCAGCAGAGAGCGCCGTGTGGCCCAGAGATATACGCCCCTGTAGTTCCTGATGCGTCCAGTAGGGGGAGGAGCCGCTCGAAACGTCATTAATAACCGTACCATCCATAGACATTGACTTATTTATTTGTTTTTTTTTTTTTTTAGTTTTTTTTTTAGTTTAGTTTTTTTTGTGTGAATTTAAATATAAACATTACATTAAGGTATCAGATGATCCGCACTACGAATTAAAATATCTGTAAATATTCACTGTTGGTCTACATACAACTGAATTAGTGTTTTTGAAAAAAAAAAAAAAAATACATTGACATTACTTATTTAATTAGTGAATAAAAAAAAAAATCCCCCTTTTTGGATCCAATGGACAATGTAATGGTACATGATCTACTGTAGCCTAATTATATTCACTGTAGGTTTTCATATATACAGGAGATGGAGTTATATATATGTTGTTGTGAATTTATATATAAAGATACATTCAGATATTAACCACACTTAGCCCATCATATGGACCATCCGTTAAATATTTAATATTGATTTATGCTTTAGTATTCACTATTGGTTGTCATACAGCAACAGAACAGTGTCCTATAAAGCATTTTATAAAGACAGACACAATTCACCCTTTTCTAAAATTCTAAAGGCCATTTAGCCATCTGAGAAGAAAGAGACAACTTTTTTTGTGTGTGTACAACAATTTTATTTATTAACACCATTTATTAAAAACGTGTACTAGGGTGACTGCCGTTGATGACTCTTAATTGTTGTTTGTTAATTGTTAAATGCAGTCATATTATAGCCACGCTGGACAGGGAGGGGCTGAATGACAAAATAACCTTATTTATGCCATGAATACTCGATTCTTATTGGCTGGCAGGTGTTGATTAAATTCGTTTAACTGCAGAGGTAGTTCCAGGTCAGTTTAATCCACTGATCTATAATATAGAAATCTAAATTGTCTTTTAGGTGGAAGGCATCGCTGAAATTTCTCTTTATTTTGAATGCAGAGAACTGATGTATCTGAAGAACTATTGTAGCTTAATAACTATTTATTATAATTAATTCATGCAAACGTGAATTCAAAGCTCCAGCAAGCCAGCAGATAAATCATCGAATAGAATATTTAGCAGTTTGTCACACTTTAATTCTTGTAATTAAGTACATTTCACATTATAATCACTTGTCTTGATACTAGTAATCTATAACACATATTTTATTAAAACCATATGAATAGTAGGCCTATAAATAGTTTAAAAAGAACATAAATGTTCAAAATGAGTTGTTTATTAGTTTATAATATAGATTTATGTTGTAAAATATTAAATTAAATGTCTAATACTTATAGGGGAGAGTGGGGCAAGATTAACCATTTTTTATTAATGTGGTTCTCAAGATAAGGGAAAATGATGCAGAAGTAATGAAAGTATCTATCCTATCCAATTCTATCCTAATTAAAGTATTCCTATCATTTTAAATTATCACAATGTATCTATGACAAAGGTTTCTTAAAATATGTCTTAAAATATGTTTGCCCCGGGTTTGAGTCGAGTCAGTGGGTAAAACTAATTTAATAATTTCCTCTTACAAACAGTCATATTTCTTTTCATAAAGTTAACTTTAACAACATAAAACCAACCAAATGAGGTTTAAATTTCAATATTTAATTGTTTGCATCTCTGAAACAATATGTTGAACACCAAAGTTGTAGCCTTCCTAAAAACAGACTAAACAGAGAGTTTGCTGGCCATTAGTGACTACAGGTGGAAATATATATCTGTTTGTAATGTGAAAATCATTTTCTGGTTCTTATCAGAGAAGGATTTGGTGCACTTGTACACTGTCCCTATCAAATAAACTACAAATAATATGTATATGATAAACTAAACCAGTAACATCACATTAAAACATCAGAAAATAACCGTCATTTTTATCGTTCCGGTCAAATATTGCAGCGCAAATATTATTAACATTCTTTAATATGTGAATGCTGGCGAATGACCATGGCATAAGCGGGATAATCAATGGTTAGCTGTGCATTAAACGATTTGAATGTGCTTCGCGGAGCCAACCATCCTCATAATTCATATACTACATTGTTGAGTAGCTACATGGTGTGTAAGTAGCCTACATAGTGTATAAGTGCATAGTGGATAGTGCGTCATTTGGGACGCAGCTGGTGATATGTTCATGCTACCAGCTAATGCTGTTACAGCATATTAAAGTTTTAGCCAAAACGAAAACTTTAATACATTATCAATGATAATAACAGTCAAACAACCCTGTTGAAAAAAACAGCATATGCTGGTTAGGTATGTTTTGACGCTGAGATGCTGGTTTAAACCAGCAAAGGACCGGCTTAAACCAGCAAAGGATCAGCTTAAACCAGCAAAGGATCAGCTTAAACCTGCAAAAGATCATCTTAAACCTGCAAAGGACCGGCTTAAACCAGCAAAGGACCGGCATAAACCAGCAAAGGATCAGCTTAAACCAGCAAAGGATCAGCTTAAACCAGCAAAGGATCAGCTTAAACCAGCAAAGGACCGGCATAAACCAGCAAAGGACCGGCTTAAACCAGCAAAGGATCAGCTTAAACCAGCAAAGGATCGGCTTAAACCAGCAAAGGACCGGCTTAAACCAGCAAAGGATCAGCTTAAACCAGCAAAGGATCAGCTTAAACCAGCAAAGGACCAGCTTAAACCAGCAAAGGATCAGCTTAAACCAGCAAAGGACCGGCTTAAACCAGCAAAGGATCATCTTAAACCAGCAAATGATCAGCTTAAACCAGCAAAGGATCAGTTTAAACCAGCAAAGGATCAGCTTAAACCAGCAAAGGATCATCTTAAACCAGCAAATGATCAGCTTAAACCAGCAAAGGATCAGCTTAAACCTGCAAAAGATCATCTTAAACCAGCAAAGGACCAGCTTAAACCAGCAAAGGACCGGCTTAAACCAGCAAAGGATCATCTTAAACCAGCAAAGGATCAGCTTAAACCAGCAAAGGACCGGCTTAAACCAGCAAAGGACCGGCATAAACCAGCAAAGGACCGGCTTAAACCAGCAAAGGACCGGCTTAAACCAGCAAAGGATCAGCTTAAACCAGCAAAGGACCGGCTTAAACCAGCAAAGGACCGGCATAAACCAACAAAGGACCGGCTTAAACCAGCAAAGGATCATCTTAAACCAGCAAAGGATCAGCTTAAACCAGCAAAGGACCGGCATAAACCAGCAAAGGACCGGCTTAAACCAGCAAAGGATCAGCTTAAACCAGCAAAGGATCAGCTTAAACCAGCAAAGGATCATCTTAAACCAGCAAAGGACCAACATAAACCAGTAAAGGACCGGCTTAAACCAGCAAAGGACCGACATAAACCAGCAAAGAACCGGCTTAAACCAGCAAAGGATCATCTTAAACCAGCAAAGGACCGGCATAAACCAGCAAAGGATCATCTTAAACCAGCAAAGGACCGGCATAAACCAGCAAAGGATCATCTTAAACCAGCAAAGGACCAACATAAACCAGCAAAGGATCATCTTAAACCAGCAAAGGACCGACATAAACCAGCAAAGAACCGGCTTAAACCAGCAAAGGATCATCTTAAACCAGCAAAGGACCGGCATAAACCAGCAAAGGACCGGCATAAACCAGCAAAGGACCGGCTTAAACCAGCATCCCAGCGTAAAAACATACCCAACCAGCATATGCTGTTTTTTTCAGCAGGGAAACATTATTGCATATACTCCCTCACACACGAATGGGCTATACTTACGTTTTACTATGTGCATAAATGTTTGAGTGCATTTTATATACTTGCAAAGCGTACAGGTCACATTTACTCTAGTAAAGTTACATTATTTTAGCAGATATTTTTATCTCCGCAGCAATAAATAAAGAATACTGCAACCAACAGGTGCTCCAATCACACTTGTACCTTATGGTAACACTTTGCAAACCAATGTCATATTTAACACCCTGCAAACTCTTGTGCAAATCACCATCACACAGAAGAAACAGCTGTTTCCTGAGATGAGCAGAACCTCAGATGCTCAACCAGAAATAAAACAGTGGCGATTCCCACCAGACCAGACAGAACCAGACGAACCAGAGCCTCAGTGATGCCACAATTATCCAGACAATCTGAAAGAGACAAACATCTTCACAGCACTTCGCACAGATGTCATTGTAGTAGGAAGAGAGTTTTGTGGTGAATGAGTTCTCACACCTTCCTGTGGTGGGCAGATCTGTTTCTTGTGAAGACGGACGCTCTTATTGCTCACTGGATTCACAGCCGTGCAGCTGTAGGTCTCTGGATCATTATAATGAAGCTCTAATGGTAAACTGAGGTTGATGCTGAGATCAGAATTGCTGTTCTGATTCATTATTTCACTCCCTTTATACCACGAGATAGACACGTCTCGATCATTCTTCACAGAGCAGAACACAGAGCAGAAATCCTCCGTTGCTCGTGGCTGCTTTAAAGTACCTGATAGAGATTTGTTTTGTATATGTTACATTTCAGTGTTAAAGTTCAGGCAGTGTTTATTTTGTTGCTTTACTGACTCAAAAACAAGCTCCTGCTCCTCTCGTCCAGCAGTGATTTAGAGGAACCCTACAGGACAAGATAGCAACCAAATGACTAAAAAGACTCACCTGTGGACAGGTGCATGATCGCAGGTACAGAGACAGGTGCTTTAGGACAAGAAAAAAGTTGTACATCTTTTAATAGCCACATTTAACAGAAATCATCAAATCAAATAGATATTTATTAATTAAGTAACATCTTATCTACAACATTATTTATAGTTCTAATATGATAATATTTGAATATTAATGTAACCAATTAATATAATGTAGGAGATAATACACAAGTGTGAATTAAATGATTTTAAAGCACAGTGTTGAGGTCTAATGCACACCTAGCCATGGATTACCTCACTTTTACTATGATCTTTTGACATTGTCCGCTGAATGGCAAAAGATCATGGTATAAGTGAGATATTCCATGGCTAGGTGTGCATTAGGCTGCATTATTTATTGTTTGTATTGGTAACAGCTGTAACTTACCATATACATCAACTCTGATCTTCCTCTCAGAGATGTCTAACCCGTTGGTGAGAGATACTTCATAAACTCCAGAATCACTGCTACTGATATTCCAGATGGTCAGTGATCCGCTCTCTTGATCCAGTTGCAATCTGTCAGCAAGTTTATTTTCATAATGTGTAAAAACGTTCTCCTTATTCATCTGTGCTATACGTGTAGCAAGACTGTCACTTTTATAAAACCATATAGTCTCAGAGTTTTTATGTAGTTGAGTAGCTCCTGTGTGTAGAGTGAGAACATCTCCTTCCATCACTGTCTTCACCTCATCCCATCCAGCGTTCACTAGATCTGAAACAATATTAAATGCATTAAATATGTGTTATATTTTGTTGGTCTGTGTTTGTAATGCTTGCCTCCTTTTCTTCTGAGGTCGAGAACGAAGCGTGAAGGAAGATGTGTCATGATGCGGAGCCTTTTCAGCTGCTGCATGCTCAATTAAAACTCAATTAATGCTTTGGAGTATGAATATTGCAGAATGGCTTACTTCCCACAATTGAGAAGCTGTGATCAGAAAATGCTCCTGCCCACACTGCAATGACAAGCAGTGGCTTGAGAACAATCCATCAGGCTCATGTTTTGGTCTGGTCAGAGTCCAGAACTGAACCCTAGAGCTGGGAGACATTTTTCAACTACTAACAAACTGACTGAATCCATCAATATTGACTACAACATTGACTCTTCTTCCTGTAAAGAGATGTATACGAGTTCACTCACCCACCTTAAACAAGTAAAGAAAGCAAAGGGAAAGGCTAATTTCCTGATCACTGATTTGTGGTTAAAATAGTAAAGTGTGCACCATTTACAGCTATTTAGTCCTTTGTGTGTGCGCAAGTTTTCCACAGAATTTAACATTTAATGGTGTTGACTTGTCTTGGTTTGATTGTTTCCACTGCAGGTTTGAAACCTAAAGGACTTGCATATGTGTGACTTCCTCCTACCTCTGAACCACAAAGAAAATGTCCATAACTGCTGCCAGTTATCAGATCATAACCCTTTCCGTTAAAGCGACGCATGCATAGATTTTTGCTTTGTTTTATGATATGTGTGTATAATGCATCAACCAGAGATGATCTTACAGAGTTTTTTCAGAGACAATGACTTGATCAGTTACTTCAAATTACATCTGTATATAAAATGATTAGAAACAGAGTAGCCTATTCACAACATCCATCTACTCTTATGATATTTATTGCATCAAAGATACTGAAGAAAGTATATGAACTTGCCTTTTCACACTAAAACTCAAGGTTAAGCAAGAGAGCATTTCTAGATTGACTCTACGAGACTGTAGAACGGTGATGGTTCATTCTGATGTGAACGGCAAGTTTTATTAAACACATTTACTGTTAACATTGCTAGTGGCAAATTTTAAGAATAGAAGAGTACAAAACGCAGTACACTGACTAGCATCTACTGAACCAGTTTCATTAGGTTAACCGACCAGAGAAAACAAATTAACATCGAATTACAAAAAAAAAAAAAAAAATATGAGGTTATATCTTACCTTTAACATTGATGAAAATCACAATGAAAACCCACATGCTGATGAACATTTACAGGTATCTTGAGGTTGTCTTCTCATCAGATGTTCTCAGTGAAGATATATTGTCTGTGTTACATGTCCACTGTCTGTCTGCACCATTGTTTAACCTAGTTTCCTGCTTCCTGTCTCTTCTGTGGTCTTTTTGTAGTTATTTTGCCCCCTCTCATTACTCAGATTGTGTAGGTGTGTCTCGTTATTACTCTGTGTACATATGATTCCTGTGTTTTTAGTCAAGTCTTGTATTTTGTGGATGTTGTGGGTGTCCTCAGTTCTGCTCTTGTGATTCCTTGGTTTCTCTTCCTTGTTTTTTTAATTATTGTATATTTGATTAAAGTTGCATTTTGATCTTACTCTCCTCCCTCGTCTCTGAGTTCATCCAGCGTTACAGAAGACTCTTAATCTTCCTCGGTCAAGGCAGTGGGTCCCTTGGGGTCCGCCTACAACAGAGACTTTTTGGACATTCCCTATATCTCACTGATTTCCTGGACGTTTCTCTCATTGATCTTTACTGCTATGGAGTAAACAAGCATCTCCAATCACTGCTTATCAATGATGGTCCTCAAGGGCCGCTGTGTGAGTTCCTGGACACAATCACGGAGTAATGAATGGAGCCAAAAGAACTACAGAAGAAACTGGACTAAACAAAAGTTCATAGAGACAGAGAATGTGTACCAGTTTCACATCATGAAATCAGTCACGCTCGCTTGCAGCTAAATAATCTTTCAGTTTATTAATTTGTTCACATTCTCTTTAAACCATGTTTGAAATCATGACATTATGCTTTTAATTTACTAAAGTCAGGTTTAAAGCTAAAACACAGTTTCCACACATTTGAGAAATTGATTTGCACGTTCCCAAATATTAGTGTTTATTGTTTAGAATATTTTCGAGCTAATATTTTAGAACTATAGAAAAAGATTAATTCACTCTTGCTGTAGGTTCTATCATTTCACCACTAGATGGCGAACAATGACTGTCTTTAGTGTGTTGAGAGAGCCCTGCTGTCAGTAAACCTACAACTTTTTAAAACGGGAACCAACAAAATTTATACGCATGTACTCCCCCATTACCATAGACGTCTAATGAAGTACTTGTGCGCCATGATTCTCGTGCTCGACGTTTGTTACATACTGTTTTAAAGAGAGGGAGAGGAAGATAAAGTAGTAGATGTTAAGTGTTTAAAACTAATCTTGAAGATTTCACAGTACTGTAATGAAGATGAAATTCGTTTTCCTCTTCGTCTTGGCATTCTCAGGTGGGTAGAGTTGATGTTAATAGAAGGATGGGTTTGTTTTTGGATTTTTTTTTCCAGAATACATTTGCGTATTTGGGCTTGTAGTGTAGTTGGGACCGGTAGGAATTTATCGTTATTCAGTGTGTGTGACAGAGGTAAAGTTAGTTTGACATTCATTGGACATTCGTTTTAAAGGCATAATTTGAAAAACCAAGTCTTCTGCATCAGGGAATAATATTCTGAATATTTTACAGTTGGTTTGATTCCTTTATCTCAAATAGTGTCAGAGTTTAATTAATTTAAGTGGGTAAAGTATATAAAACATGAAAAATATGGATTTAGCACTGATTATAAAAACATTAAATGCATAATCTGGCAAAAACCAAGTCTTCTGCATTATAGGGAATAATATTCTGAATATTTTACAGTTTGTTTAATACCTTTAGATCAAATGGTGTTGTCGTTTAATGGATTTATATTATTTGCATACAATAAAAGTCGTAAAAAAACATTTTATTATTGGTTTTATATTATAATAACACGTAGTTAAATTGTTTAATTTAATTTAAATGGTTAATTTAAAAAAATTAAATTAACATTTAAAAATATTAATTTTACATTTTTTCCCCTAAAAATTAAGTCTTGTGCAACGTAAAGGGCATATATTTATGACTGTCTGAGTTAGTTTGGGCTCAAAACATAACAGCAGCAAAGAGTTTAATTGGCAAAAAAAATAAAAAATAAAAAAAATGTCCAATGAATGTCAAACTAACTCTACCGCCATTTTAGTGTGATCTGTTCGTTTGTGTGTGTGTGTGTGTGTGTGTGTGTGTGTGTGTGTGATGACGTTTTTTCTTTTTTCAATAGAGTACATTACATTTGATTCTTGCATGTTTGTCATTAACAGGCTGTTTTTGATGAAACAGTGGTGTTAGAAGCTCTCTGCCAGAATGTTTGTCAGATTGTTTCTCTGGGTTTCCTGCCATACCCTCTTTCTCTGCTTGTGCTTTTTCCTCGTCACTTTTTTGTTCTCTCACTACTCTATTTTGTCATATCTCTCTCTGTATCTAAGTGGGGGTATAATAGATGATTTGATAAGATCTTTTCATTACCCATTCTTGAAAGGGAATGGATGTTTTGTGAAAAGTTATCTTTATCTATTTTCACAATAAGATTAATATATTCTCAGTCCTTCCGAGATTGAATGATTTTCTGATGAGATGAGCGAGTTTGTATTGTGAGGCACTAAAACTAACACAATGCTAAATAACAATTTTCTAATTGTCTGTGATAGTTGATCTGGACATGATGAAACAGAAGAGTAGTATATATTTCAGCAAATTGTTTTAACACGGATTCAGCTAATTCCTGTTTGCCATTCGTTGTGTTCCGAGTTCAGTTTAATATTGTGAAGTTTTGAAATGAATCTACTCTTGCTTCGTTCTGTCTCTGCTGTGTTAGATCAAGTGTGCTGCTATTTTTCTAAAAGCATTGTCAGTCACCAACAAAGCCAAGACTAAGACATTACACTGTTGATTAGATGATAATGTACAGAGCAGAAAAAAAAAAAGAGCAAGCAATGTCTTCTTTACAGAATGCAGAAAAGAGCAAGATATTCTGACTGATCAGAGCATATCATACTCCTATAATCCTTATAAATACATCAGCATGATGTTTTGTGTTATAACTTCATACTGAAATCCAGTTATAGTGTGTAAAGTTGTATAACCATGGTCAAGGAGGAAACATAAGGTACTATAATAAGGATCTGCTATCATGAACCAGATGAGATTCCTTCTGGACAGTTGCACAAGATGACTGAAATTACAGCATATATTGAATGTCATAAATGATAAAATTCATCCATCAATGCATGCATGTTATTTGTAAATTATATCTTATTTAGATATTTAGTCAGGGAAATGAAAAGTAGCTGGAGATTACCTGTCTTTTGAGGACAATTAACTCACCATTTTATTCAGTGCATTTATTCTGTGATGAGATGGTCAGTTGGTCATTGAATAACGTGGCAGGGGAGTTTTTAATACATGAGACTAGAAATTAATGAAAATGAATGAAACAGAAAAGTGGTACAAAATCCTTTCAAAGGGATGCTCTGTGCAGACTGTGGCTCTGAAGGCTGTGTTTGGTTTTTGACAGCACATCGTTATTTTGACCAGAACTTAACATAAAGATTCAACTCACTCAGTTTAAAACCTCACATTATCTGTGTACAGCAATATCAGTGTGTAGAAGCAGAAGCCAGTCGCTATCATAGACTCAAACACCAAATAAAGTACTTCTGCCTTACTGATGGGGCTGTTTCTGGGAGACAAAAACTTGGGAAACACTGTTCTAAACCATAATAAATACTTTCTTTCTGTCCCAAACAGTCGCTGTGTGTGTTGCTGAGCTGAAGTTGGAGGCAACTGACGGCGATGATGTTACTATACCCTTCAAAACTGCTGAACTGGAGAGAGCCGATCGAGTGAGGATAACTTTTACAAGAGACAATCAGAAAAAGTTGATTGCGCAGTACTGCTGTGCTGATTGTGGAGACTGTATTCCTGTGGAAACACCGGGAGTCTTACTGCGAATTGAAGAAGGAACTGCGTCCTTGATTCTTCAAGATGTCAGCTCCAGAAGCTCAGGCCTTTATGAAGCACAAGTCTTCAATGGAAAGCATGTGTCTGAGATACAAGCTACACTTGTTGTCAAAGGTATGTGATCAAGATACACAGTATCTGTTTACCTGTATCAGGATTATGAGAAAAATAATGTGAATGTTCATGATTGTGCTCCAAAAGTTGTAAAACGTGTTATACCTACTTGAGCCGGAAAGATTTGTGACATTGCAAATCATTTTATCTGCCGTTTTCATAAGAAATCAAATTCATAAGTTACATTACACAGTAGCATGATTTAAAACGGCAGAGACTGTGATTCCAAATGATAATTTATTATTATTATTATTATTATTTTTTTTTTTTAAAGCCGCAGTTGAAAAGAATTATAAGTGATAACACTGAGGTGATCTTACTGATGTAAGGAATCAGATGTGACACATTGTTTGATCCACAGAATGAACTCCTCAAGAGAAGAAACTATTGCTTGCACAACTCTTAGATAATTGGTGTAAAAACCTGTGTAAACATGCAGATCCTTCACTGACATTGATTCAAAAATAGTAAAAGTCTGTATGATTATTTTTGATTTGGCAGATGGTAGCAGTTGATTGGTCAGTTAGGCCTGTCGAGATGGCTGTTCTTTGTTTGTTTTTCCACACTGTCTACATGATGATTATAGTGTAAGTGTGCACCCTTTGTTGTATTTTACAGAACCAGCATTGTCCTCCACCAAAGAGCCACCACAGACCTCCACCCCAAAACATCCCGACACCTCTGGACACCTGTGGCTGTGTGCTTTACTGATTCTTCCAGTCATCCTGGGTGTGGTTTATTTCTTCTGGAGGAAGAAATGCAGGAGGGCAAGTATTGCTTATTCTTTTATGAATGGAAATGATCTGGGACTGCATTCACCAAATATTATGAGGCTAAAAGTTGCTCCTAATGTGGAAATGTTGTTCTTAATTGTAGAACTCATATATTTTATATCTAAGAGCGATTCCCCATGTATTAAAAAAAAAAAAAAAAAGGTCTAAGACAAAGTACATTTTTCTAATTCTAAAGAATTTCTGTGGCTAGGAGAAATTAATTTTCCACTTATTCACCATAAGTCAGTGTTTTGATTATGATGTTCATGTTTGGAGCGAGTAGATGAAGGTTAATCCAAGTGTATTGTAAAACTCAAACCAGGAGCAGAAGGATTGCCTGTTTTTAAACCAGTTTAAGAATAATGTGGTACATCTAAAAATGATAATTAGTCAATTATTTGCTTGTTTTGTTGTTTAAAACAATGTTAAAAAAGCCTGGTTTAAATGTATACGCCTGAAATGTATACATTAAGCTTTGTCTTCAGCACTTTTATATTTGATTTGATTTGCATCTTGTAATTGTTTTGTGTGTTGACTGTCAGGAACGTGAGGCATTACCTGATGCTGAAGAAGCCAGAGAAACCCCTGCTGTCTCCAGGTATGAAGCTCCTCACTGATCTGGGGATTTCCTCGGGTCTTTTATGTATCACATGACTTTTTCATAAAAGATATTTGCCGTGTTGGGCCTCACTGAAGTCAGTTTTCTGTCGTTTTCTTTACAGACACAGCATCTGCAAAAAAAACATGTGTAAAATAAATTGAACAAATGGCAGTGACTGCAGCAGTGTCCTTTAAGGCTTGTAGAGAAGACACTGAAGATCAGCTCGTGGACACCTGACTTGATACTGAGTGTCTTGACTGCAAGCGATGTCTCATGTGTCCTCTTGAACTGAGGAGTCAAAACCACATTTAGTTTTTTGATTTTGTGGGAAAATGGACAATTCGTAAGATGAGACTTTGTTCCTTTTCAGAAGTAAGAAAGCACTTTACAATTATTAAATTGGAGGCGCATTAAAAATAATGTTAGGTGAAGGGAAAATCATGGACCTGGCAACCCTTGCTTGAACTTTATAAATACTGCAATAATTTCTACACGATACATGACTGACGGGACACAGTCAGCCCATCATCAGCGGTTTCTAAACAAAGATAATTGCTTTCATTTGCCAAAACCTTTTACTGGCCGTTACATACTAAACATCACTCCAAACACTTCAACTGTAATCACACTCTTGGTCTAAATCAGATTTTTGTGCATGTCTGATTGGAATCCAGTCGTATTTAGTAAAACTGTGAACATCAGACACAACCGTGGTGACACATTAACATCTAGAAGCAGTCTGCTCTAGACAACTCAACATCACTGACATAGAAACCAGTGCAGATATTCCAGAAAATAAAAGACAATCATTTATTTAGATACGATTTCAATCAGATACACACATACTCAGAGTTGGACTGAGAGATAATCAAGAAAAGGGCTGGTAAAATCACTCTGGACCCCTCACACCCAGCACACGCTCTCTTTCAGCTGTTGTTCTCTGGCCGGCGCTACAGAGCACTGAGCCCCAAAACAAGAACAGCTTTTCCCCTGCGCCATATCCCCCTGAACAACACACAACACACCTCAGGACAGAACATCTGTAAATACAAAACTCTCCATCTGTAAACAGCACATTCACAATTCTGTCTACGGAGATTTTCTTTTTCTCTATTTTTTATTTTAGAGATTATTGTATGTTCTTTTTATTATTAGTGTTTTTATTACCTTAAATTAGATGTATGTCTGTTCTGGAAGCTCCTGACACCGAGAATGAAGCCTTTGAGGTCAAACTATCAGATGCACTTATTTATTCTTCATCACAAGAATGCATGATATTATCAGGGTACATATTAACCACAATTTAGTTTCTTGTCAGATTGCTGAAACGCTGATGCAGACTGTAGCTTTAGATTTTCACAAGTGCTTTCCAGTTTTGTGTGCAATATAAATCAGATGTCATATAAAAGTTATATAATATATAAAATTGATTCACTCAAAAGTGGAAAGTAAGATTTCTCTGTATTCCTTTGTGCACTTTTATTTTAATAAATGTATTGTAATTTGTTAGTTTCTTGTCAATGTTGATTTGTTGTCAAAGTCTGTCTCTATATTATAATATATTTTAGTGCCACATATCTTTCTCACAACTTTAACTGGTGTTTTCTCATCTGATTGGTTAAATAATGTAAAAGTAATAATAATAAAAGTACTCTTCCATAGTATCATAAGTGTTAAATAATAAACATTCATTTAAAAGTTTGTACAGTTTAGATGAAAGCTACTGATTGAAAATACAAATAATTTAATGAAAAGAATGATTCATACATTCATGGCAAGTTACAATCATGAATAGATATAGTTATAATTTATAACTATTTAAATGTACTTAAATATTTTTAGAGTTAAAAAATTTGTCATAAATCATAAATGCTTATTCAAAAGCAAATGAGAAGCAGCTTGAAGGGTCAAGAGACAGAACAATATATTCACATTTGATTGATTACATTCTTATTTCCATGCCTTTAGAGTTTTGCTCTTTATATTTGGGTTTCCTGAAATCATTGGCGTTTCATTCGTTTAATCATTAAACCATTCAATTTAATCAAATCAATAAAATGTAAAATTAAACAATTTTTTAAATAAAAGCATTCCATATAAAATCACTTACTAAAAAGATGAAATATTTTATTTGTTTACATGATTATGTGTATTAGAAACACTTAAAGGTTATGTCAGAAGATGTAGTAGGTGTCTAGTGATTACTACAGATGAGATTTTACCAACATCTCCTTTTATATTTGTACATTTCTGTTATTTATAAAAAGAAATTAGTATGATCCACCAAAATGTTTTCACATTTCTGAAGTTGTAGATAGAAGTTAAACAGTTTGATCAGTATAAATTATTTTGTCTGCAGTACTAAAAAAATTAGATCCTTAAACTGAATAAAACAATTAACCCTAACACCAGTTATCTTATTCAGAAGTTTACACCCCAGTGGTTCTTAATGTACTGCTGTATTCATATAAATAATGATTTCACCTGAAGTGAGACAATCTGCCCTCCATAGGAACCCACTACAGCAACTAGTATGTGAAAATTACATTTGGCTGAATTATAGGGATTTTTTAAATAACTGAGTACTGTACATTAGGGGGAAAAATAATGTAGCGAGTCAAGTCTGTCCAGTTTGGCAGTGTGGTGTTCAGTTTGGCAGTGTGGTGTTCAGTTTGGCAGTGT
The DNA here is from genome assembly GCA_024542945.1 of allo-octoploid hybrid of Carassius auratus x Cyprinus carpio. Taxonomy (NCBI): domain Eukaryota; kingdom Metazoa; phylum Chordata; class Actinopteri; order Cypriniformes; species allo-octoploid hybrid of Carassius auratus x Cyprinus carpio. The sequence goes on along the minus strand of CM045076.1, from coordinate 1,504,728 downwards.
GGTGTTCAGTTTGGCAGTGTGGTGCATCTTTATTTTGTGGAAGACAAACACAACTAATAACAAGATCAAAAAAAGGCATTCCCCCATGATAAATAAACCGTTCAGCTGCCTTCACTGTCCCTCTTTTGTGTGAAGGGGAAAGTCTGCAGATACACACTCCTCTCACACACACACCTACAGGTCCTTCTCAAAAAATTAGCATATTGTGAAAAAGTTCATTATTTTCCATAATGTAATGATAAAAATTTAACTTTCATATATTTTAGATTCATTGCACACCAACTGAAATATTTCAGGTCTTTTATTGTTTTAATACTGATGATTTTGGCATACAGCTCATGAAAACCCAAAATTCCTATCTCAAAAAATTAGCATATCATGAAAAGGTTCTCTAAACGAGCTATTAACCTAATTATCTGAATCAACTAATTAACTCTAAACACCTGCAAAAGATTCCTGAGGCTTTTAAAAACTCCCAGCCTGGTTCATTACTCAAAACCGCAATCATGGGTAAGACTGCCGACCTGACACCCTCAAGCGAGAGGGTAAGACACAGAAAGAAATTTCTGAATGAATAGGCTGTTCCCAGAGTGCTGTATCAAGGCACCTCAGTGGGAAGTCTGTGGGAAGGAAAAAGTGTGGCAAAAAACGCTGCACAACGAGAAGAGGTGACCGGACCCTGAGGAAGATTGTGGAGAAGGACCGATTCCAGACCTTGGGGGACCTGCGGAAGCAGTGGACTGAGTCTGGAGTAGAAACATCCAGAGCCACCGTGCACAGGCGTGTGCTTTTGAACCAGAAACAGCGGCAGAAGCGCCTGACCTGGGCTACAGAGAAGCAGCACTGGACTGTTGCTCAGTGGTCCAAAGTACTTTTTTCGGATGAAAGCAAATTTTGCATGTCATTCGGAAATCAAGGTGCCAGAGTCTGGAGGAAGACTGGGGAGAAGGAAATGCCAAAATGCCTGAAGTCCAGTGTCAAGTACCCACAGTCAGTGATGGTCTGGGGTGCCATGTCAGCTGCTGGTGTTGGTCCACTGTGTTTTATCAAGGGCAGGGTCAATGCAGCTAGCTATCAGGAGATTTTGGAGCACTTCATGCTTCCATCTGCTGAAAAGCTTTATGGAGATGAAGATTTCGTTTTTCAGCACGACCTGGCACCTGCTCACAGTGCCAAAACCACTGGTAAATGGTTTACTGACCATGGTATTACTGTGCTCAATTGGCCTGCCAACTCTCCTGACCTGAACCCCATAGAGAATCTGTGGGATATTGTGAAGAGAAAGTTGAGAGACGCAAGACCCAACACTCTGGATGAGCTTAAGGCCGCTATCGAAGCATCCTGGGCCTCCATAACACCTCAGCAGTGCCACAGGCTGATTGCCTCCATGCCACGCCGCATTGAAGCAGTCATTTCTGCAAAAGGATTCCCGACCAAGTATTGAGTGCATAACTGAACATAATTATTTGAAGGTTGACTTTTTTTTGTATTAAAAACACTTTTCTTTTATTGGTCGGATGAAATATGCTAATTTTTTGAGATAGGAATTTTGGGTTTTCATGAGCTGTATGCCAAAATCATCAGTATTAAAACAATAAAAGACCTGAAATATTTCAGTTGGTGTGCAATGAATCTAAAATATATGAAAGTTTAATTTTTATCATTACATTATGGAAAATAATGAACTTTTTCTCAAATTTTTTGAGAAGGACCTGTATGTCTGGACTGCAGCCAGTCACTATTGTTCAGTGCTGAGGTCTTGCACCTTGTGTTGTGTTTTGTGCTCTCCTCTCACTATCTCTCTCAGGTTAATTACCCCCAGCTGCCGCTCGTTGTGAGCATGTCTGAGACAGAGGACAGCAGTATGAATGTATCTTCAGACGCTGTTAGGGAGGATCACTTCTCCCCAGTCCTGGACTGAAGCCTCTTGTGTCTGCACATGCTACTAGCCCTGTTGTGTTTGGGGATTTATTCTCATTTGTGAGTGCTGCCTAATAGTTAAACCCTTGTGAGGGTAACTAAAAGCTACTGTGACAATGATTCCTATCTGCTGTGTGTTGCTAACCAGCTTAACTAGTCTGTGTGTGTGTGTGTGTGTGTGTGTGTGTGTGTGTGTGGTAAGCAGCCCATCTAACTTGTGTGGATAATTAGAAGCTTTCTGTTTGTTGATGAAACCTGAAAGCTAACTTGCATATAGTACCTTAAGTAACCATCTCCAAGAGAGTGAGTGCCTTGTTTATTTTTGAATATCTTTTTCTCCTGGTTATTGATAATCAAGGGAGCTTTAATAGTAGGTAAAATTAATAATAAGAAGTTTAATTTTTATAGCGCTTAAGTGGACAAGGGCTCAAGTGCAAAGACTGCGTGTGAGTGTGTGGATTTAGTGTGTGTTAATGGCACTGTGGTTTTACATTTTAAGACCTGAGACAGTCTTATGAATTTAGTTCCTGTTGTGTGCATGTGCTCAAGACCTCAAGTGAGTATTTGAACAGACCCAGAATCATTCAATTTGTTCACTTGAGGTCTTCTCAAGTCATTCTTTTTAAACCGGTTTGAAATAATCACATCTGGTTTTAATTTACAAAAGTCACCTTTAAATCTAAAACACAAGAGTTCCCACACATTTGACACATTGATTTGCACTTTTCCAGATATTAGTGTTTGTTTAGAACTAATATTTTAGAACTATAAAAAGCTGTATTTTCTGAATATGAATTCCTTCCAGAACATCCACTCCACTTTCCCTAAACCGACTTTATAAAACAAGCACCAGAAGAAGATATTGATTTCTACAGTTATTCTGTTGAATCCATTCCCTGAAAAGATTAATTCAGCAACTCCTTCTGTAGCTTCTATCATTTCACCACTAGATAGTGAACAATGACTGTCTTTAGTGTGCTGCTGAGTGAGATACAGTCATTCATTTTGTCACTCAAAATAAACAATGATTTAAAAATACCTTAAGACGTGGAATATATCTCAGTATTGTTTTAGCTACTGTAGATATGTAGAAAATTTAGTTTTATGTTAGGTTTTGAACTTAAGTTTATCAGTTTTGAAATGAGCATTATTTGTGTCTGAGAAATGAATTTGTGTAATTTGACAGATGTAGTCATTGAATTTTATTTTATTTTTATTTTTGCCAAAGCAATAATGAATGATCACAGTTTAGCCCACACAGACTGATGCTCACTGTGTGAAGAGTTTAGAAAAATGTGAAAATGTGTGGAACCCGTTTAATTCCAAAATTTTCATAGACATGAAAATATCCAAATAATGTGTAATTAGTAACCCTTTGAAACAATCAATTACTTTTTCTTTTTTTTTTTTTTGAAAAGTGTGTGAAAAATTGTGTTTTATGGTCGGTCACAGTTTTGACCGGTGGAGTGTAGGCCTATACTGAATTAAAATATTTCTGCATTCATCATAATTGTTGCATCTCAGACGAGCTATTTTAAACTCTTTGATCTCATTGTAGCGTTACTAGACTATGCATTAAACCCTTATACAACACTGATCTAAATACTGAGATAAAAGACAAAAAATGCAACCATCAACGTAGCCTATTTCAAAATTATTTTATTGTAACATATATCACAAAATCTTTATATCAGTGTTACCAGTATTACAACATCAATATTGAACCTTATTTGTAAGGTTTGAACTTTTAATTTAGCGCAATATTCACTGTAACTTTGTCATTGCAACATTTTAGTGCAGCCTTCACTAACAGCTGCAACTGGATTTATATGTAGGCTAAACCTAAATGCAGTTATCACACTGGTCACGTGTTGCCATCAACATGTTACTCATTCTATGAGCATAACTCTGATCAGATCACCTGAAACAAATCTGAACAGTTTGGGTCAAAGAGCAGATCACTGTTCTGCACAACATTTTGATTGTGGAGAATACGTTCATTTTGATTTTCATTTGATTGGAACTGAATCAATCTTATGCGCCCTCCAGAAGCTTGTGTTTTGCAAGTGAACGGCGCCTTGTGGTGCCGTCCCAAAGAGGTTCAAAATCACTCTCACGGACTTTCTCCTGGACTGCTCCCAGCTGGTGGAATGACCTCCTGATCTCAATTCGAACAGCTGAGTCTTTACTCATTTTCAAAAAACATCTAAAGGCTCATCTTTTTCGCCTGCACTTAACCAACTAATACTAGTACTTACCTTTTCTTTTCTTGTCTATTCTATTCTTGGGAAGGGAAAAAAACAAACAAAAAAAACCTTGCTACGAGTTCTGTACTAGACTAACTGAGACTTGTCATGGCACTTGTATACTGTTGTTGTTCTCTCGCTGGTCTGATTGCATCTATTGTTCTCATTTGTAAGTCGCTTTGTATAAAAGCGTATGCTAAATGATTAAATGTAAATGTAATGAAACGTTTAACTTGGTCACTTTAATTCACCATTTGTGAAAAGAGTGAAAAGTTGAAAATCAAGTAAGATGTTTGTTTGGAGGAAGTGGATGAAAATTAATCCAAGTTTATTATAAAACTCAAACCAAGATCAGAATGATTGCCTATCATAACTAAAATAGTGTGGTGCATTATGTTAATAACTACATTATTTGCTTAAATTTATCGTTGTCTATAGGATCTTTTTATTTGATTTGATTTGCATCTTGTAATTGTTTTGTGTGTTGACTGTCAGGAACGTGAGGCATTACCTGCTGAAGAAGCCAGAGAAACCCCTGCTGTCTCCAGGTATGAAGCTCCTCACTGATCTGGGGATTTCCTCGGGTCTTTTATGTATCACATGACTTTTTCATAAAAGATATTTGCTGTGTTGGGCCTCACTGAAGTCAGTTTTCTGTCGTTTTCTTTACAGCACAGCATCTTCAAAAAACAATTGGAAAAGAAATTGCACTGATTGTGCAGCAGTGTCCTTTAAGGCTTGTAGAGAAGACACTGAAGATCAGCTCGTGGACACCTGACTTGATTCTGAGTCTTGACTAAGCAATGATGTCACACACTTCCTCTTGAACTGAGGAGTCAAAACCACATTTAGTTTTTTGAATTTGTGAGAAAATGGACAATTCGTAAGATGAGATGAGGCTCTTTACGATTATTTGATGGGAGGCACATTACAAATAATGTTAAGTGAAGGGACAATCGTGGACCTGGCTAGAACTTTATAAATACTGCATTAAGTTCTGTTCTGTTCTGTTAAGTTACTGGCCGTTACTAGCCTGACTTCGTCATACTCATATTCTAGGCAGAATGTGAGTCTGATACTGCTCCATTGCCCTTGAATTATGGGGCGTGTCTTAACCGAACCAGTAAAAAAAAAAACCTCTGCACTCAATTGGATAGACCTACAACCAATCAGAGCAACGCAGTAAGTGACGTTAGGTAACGTTACAATATATTTTTTACAACATTTGCTTCATGTCACTATGTTATGAGTTACTTTCTAAGTCAGACAGTCAGATTAAATCTTACCATTTGTAAATGAGATGAACTTCATCCACGACGATACCCATTACGTTGGCTTGAAAAACATCGGAGCCAGCTGATAAATTAAACTTTTGCCGAATCCCGTTGGAAGGACGGCAAACACATCTTTCCCATCGACAAATGCCTTGATTGCGGTTCTTTGTTCGTCTTTTAAAATTAATGCGCTGTCGATTTATTTTATTGCAGACGTGATAGCGGAATCTAAACAACTTACTTCTCCAGCTGCAGTCATCGTTGGTGAAAACCAATTCAACCCAAGCGCTCTTTGATGACTTGGGTGGTTACGTAACCGCAGATAGCCTGTCCATCATTGATTAAAGCCCGCCCTGGCAATTTGATTGGCTCGGCCTTCTGGGAGCCGAGCATAATTACTCCTCAATGGATCGAGTCCAGACCGAACTTCCCGTCCAAAAATGTTGTGGGCGGGGTTCGGGCTGGCACCCAGGCTAGGCCGTTACATGCTAAATATCACTCCAAACACTTCAGCCTCAATCACACTCTTGGTCTAAATCTGATTTTTGTGCATGTCTGATTGGAATCCAGTTGTATTTAGTAAAACTGTGAACACCAGACACAATCGTGGTGACACATTAACATCTAGAAGCAGTCTACTCTAGACAACTCAACATCACTGACATAGAAACCAGTGCAGATATTCCAGAAAATAACAGCAATAGATTGCCCCCTACAGGTCAATCAACCCTAGCTCAGTATATAACAAAGACAATCAGTTATTTAGATATGATTTCAATCAGATACACACATACTCAGAGTTGGACGGAGAGTGAGAATGTAGCCTTTGAGGCACTGAACCCTTTTTATATTTATGGAGTGAGAGAAAATGTATTCACTCAAAAATAAAGATTTAATGGAGAAAGTAAGATTTCTCTCTATTTCTTTGTGTGCACATATTTTTAATAAATGTATTGCCATTTGTTAGTATCTTGTCAATGTTGATTTGTTGTCAAAGTCTATCTCTATAATATAATGTTATATTTGTGTGCCACATCTTTCTCACAACTTTAACTGGTCAACTGGTGTTTTCTCATCTGATTGGTTAAATAATGTAAAAATAATAATAATAAAATAAAAGTACAATTTCACTCAGCCATAGTCTCATAAATGTTAAATAATAAACATTTATTTAAAATTTTGCACAGTTTAGATGAAAGCTACTGATTGACAATACAAATAATTTCATGAAAATATAGATTTATAGATTCATGATGTTATAATCATGAATAGTAATAAGTTATAACTATATAAATGTACTTATTCTTATAATTAAAAAAAATTGTCATACCTCTAACTGCAGCTTTTAAAGAATTAAAAAATAAAACAAATCATGACACTCAACTTGAATTAAAGTGTGAAGAGCAGTGCCTTCAACATTACAAAATAAAAGTTAATGCATTTTTATGTTGGTATTTCTTTTGCGCATAAAATGTTACTCTTCACAGAAATAGGACATGTTTATCAATAATTATAATTTAAACATACAAAGTGAATTAAACTGCCAGCACCTTAGCAGTAACACCTCATTACATTCAAATCACTGTATGCTGAAGAACATTATTATTATTATCTATTGTCAGGTTACAGTAGTAATTCAGCAGACACATATAAAAACACATGGTTTAGAGGGAGCTAGAGCAGACAACAGCACAACCATTACACATTGTTATTGTAATTATCATGTTCTTGTTATGTGCCCTCTAGTGGGACGTTGATGTAACTAGCATCAATACTCACAGAGTTACTTTAATAACCTACCGTACATATGCAGCCGCATATCCTACAGTAATAGTTTTGACATTTAGGTAATTTAGAAAATATCAGGAGAAATGAAGAGACTTATTTAGAGAGAATTATTTTGCATGTCCCCATCCTTTTTTATGTGATGGCCATACAAAAAATAAACAAAAAACAAGAAAGTTACTGGAGGGAAAAAAAAAAAACAATAGGCCATTTTCAAGAGTGGTGATATTAAAGTATTGCACAGATGCGCTACTCAAAGGGGGATTTCGCCGAAATCACTCTGTGAAAATCTTCTAATAAAACATTCTAAGTAATCAAAAGCTTATTTGTAAATAATAATAATAATTATAATGAAAGCAAGCATTTTTATTTAACTTTTGATTAGCATTTTACATTTTAAATTGTCCACTAGCATGGCAAATTTTCCATGAATACACACACAAAAAAAAAAAAATTGCAGATTTTCTCTTCTTTAAAGTTTAAGTCTTTAAATGTTTTTACATGTTCCCATTTTATACACAAAAATACAAAAGAATTAGGGGTGTTGTACAACACACTTTTATTTATGTATGTATGTATGTATGTATGAACTTTGTGTCCCTCCAAGTACAAGCTGTTAGGCTTCTGGCCTCTTGAACAACTTATAAACAACATATTCTTTAACCCTAACACTAGACAATATATCCAATATACTGATCCATATTTCTTCTGATTTCTTCTGATGCTCACTTAAGACACAACTGACCGTGTGAAAAAAATGTAATTCTTTATAAATATTACAATAAACACACACACAAAAAAAAAACATAGGTGCTTTTAGATTTTTTTTCAGATTTGTTTTTTTGAAAGTCTGTAATTCAGGTTGTAGAAGGGACAGCTCTCTGCAACTTACTTTGTTTGATTCCACTAAGTGCCAAGATTGTCATAATTTCACATTGAACCTCCAAATTAATGTAGAGAAATGTAGTAGTGGTTTTGGAGAGTTTAAGTCATCCGAGAAGTCATGTCTTTCTTTCTTCAAAGAAGTTATGTTTTTTGAGAAAACATTTCAGCAGTTTTCTCTGTGTAGTGGATAATTGGGTTCAAAGGCTCTAGTATTTTCCTAGGAAATCCATTCTGAGTCATTTACTTTCAATTTGAAGTTTCTACATCCTACATGCTGTTCACACACTGGCAAAAAAAAAAAAAAAAAATGAATAGGCCAGTGTTTGCACTGAGACATGTAGCCTACATTAATTTTATTGAGCTTACTGTTAAATAAAATATAGACCGGGAGCCTGTAAGAGATGTTTGTGTGTTATTGTTGTTGAAGGATCCTCCTGCTATTGCTAAAATAACAATCACACTTTAGCCTTCACATTAATTTATTCCTGCAGGGATTTCAGTCTGACTAAAAAGGGATATCAAATATGCACATTATAGCCTATGTGATGTTATTCAATAATAACATCCAATGCATGGATGCAGTGATAATTGCTTGTTGAAACAGGAAAGTAAATGGGGGAGACAGACTATTGCAGCAGTTGCACTATAAATTTTCATACATGACATTACAGCTGGTGCCCCATCTCGTTCTTTGCAGGGGGTGGAAAATAAATAGAAATGATGATTCTGTCTAAAAAAAAATATGAAGTAAACATGTAGATATATCAATATTGCTCCAAGTATGCAAACTTTTGGACTATAAGCCCTTATTGATGCTCTTCAGTGAAGCTGAGAAGAGCATACGGTGATCTGGAGAGACATAGAGGAGACTGCTGACAAAGGAATTGTTGAATAAAGTCATTATTTTTCTTTTCTTTGCTTACAAAAAGTGTTCCTGTCGCTTTATAACGTTACGGTTGAACCGCTGATGGCAGATGGAGTATTCTGACGATGCTTTCATACTTTTCTGGACCTTGACAGTCAATGGGACAGTCACAAGCCTCCCGGTTTTCATCCAAAATATCTTAAATTGTGTTCCGAAGACTAACATGACAAATAAAAATCTTAAATCTCAAGCTAAGAGTAATGGGGCAGGGTTGACCGCGTTGCTATGGATGATGTCAGCATACTTACTTACTATACACACAGTGATTGGCTGATAGTCTTTCTCAGAGATTTATTAATGGAAATATTGTAGAGCACACTATTATGTTGCCGTAATCAAATAAAGGTTTAAAAATAAAAAATATTAATTGCCACATTCAAATAAAGATTTTAAAATGCAGGATAAGAGTTACTAATTAAACAAGTATATGTTCAGCTTACTGTCAGCCTCTTACATGCATGCTTCTGAAAAACAATTAGCGGATATGCATATTTATTAACAGCCTTTTAATGAACAGAGTAGAATAATCACCGCTGATAGCAATACATGCAAACATTAAAAAAAAAAACCTGGATGCAAGAACAGCTGTTACTTCTGCCCAACTGGTTAATGAAAACAAGGATATAATCAGGAAAATTAGGAGTTGGGCTAACCTTCAAAATCAATGGGAATACCTTTTTAAAAGATCATTATCATCAAATGTTTCTAAAATGTTTACGTTCGGAGGCAGATCGCCGGCAACAGAACTTGATTTTGTTGCTAGGCTTTTGAAAACAAGTCTCTAAAGGGATGAGGAAGTCACTAAATCTTGAGACAAAAATCACTAAATTGGCACACTGACTACAACATACGTTATTTACATTTCATTGGTCCTCTTGTTTTTGTATGATAGCATGGCCAAAAATTATGACTGCACAATTTGGCTTGCATTTTTCATTGCATTATTGTAACAGACTAACTGACTAAGCAACTATGCAATATGCTTACATAATCTTGCACTTTTTTTTCTTTTTTTTTTTATTAAGGGTGAATATGTCAAATTTCCTTGGCATATGGCAGTTATTGAACTCATGTTCACTTTAGTAATAAATTGTGATAATTTTGCAGAGTGCAAAGCATTTAAAAAAACACATTTAAATATTAAAATATTTCATTCTTAATTAAATGATTTTATTGTAGTTAGATTAAATGATTGGTGTTGTGCTGCTGTGACTTCACATGAGCAAGCTCACTATTGGCTGATTCAGAGGTTGCTATTTTGGGTTGATATCACTGTAGTCCTTAGTTCACAACACTCAGAGGTGGAAAGAGTACAAAAATATTCTACTCAAGTAAAAGTACCATAACATTAATGAAATTTTACTTAAGTACAAGTAAAAGTACCAGTCTAAAAATCTACTCAAGTAAAAGTAAAAAGTAGCTCATTTAAAATTTACTCAGAGTAAAAGTTACTTAGTTACATTTTAACAGTGGGAGGGAGGCAAAAATGGGACAGGCCAAGGGTGTCAAACTCAGTTCCTGGAGGGCCACAGTCCTGCACAGTTTAGATATAACCCTAATTAAACACCTGATCCAGCTAATTTAATCATTTGGGCTTATGTGTGCTGGAGCAGGGTTAGAACTAAACTCTGCAGGGCTACGGCCCTCCAGGAACTGAGTTTGATACCCCTGGGATAGGCCTATTAATCTCAAACTAGTTGTTTTTAATTAAAATAAATCAGTTATTTAGAATAATAAGACATTTGGGCTGTTACCAGGCAAATCAGTATCAACAAACTCATCTTTTCAATGCAGAGGAAATGCAGAAGCTTCATCGGAAGTGGCATTAAGATGTATTTACACACTGTTTAATGCAGGACATGAATGCATTTAACCTGCAGTTACAAATGCATGAATAATGTTTTGATATACAAGACATAAAATGTTGAATACTCATATGAAATTATAAGAAATTAATTATTTAAAAAAAAAAAAAAAAAGATACTTTAAATGTGAAATTAAAATGGCCAGTATGTGTCAGCAAGTCACTGTTAATAAGTGAGTCATTGCGATTGAACCGAATCATTTAAACGGTTGATTCATTCAGGAACGAAACACTGTCATGTTGCTCAGAGACGCAAAACTGTGCTATGGTGGCTGTGTTTGCAATTATTTTTTGTTGTAGAAATAGAGCAAAAACAGGCAATATGGTGTCTAAAACGCAAGTCTCTTAATTAACTTGTTTACTGACCTGTTGTAAATATATATATATATAAATATATATATAATCATGATGATTTTTAGAGGAAAAGACGGCATTCTTTGTGTGATTTTGATTTACTATATGAAATGATATAAATATGTAAATTTTCTGCCCTTTTCTCTTTGTGATCATTCTAAATGCATTTCAACAGACTGAATCACACAGTGAAAGAACGCACTATAAATGCGCGCGCACATCATTAAAACAACAATTATGATATTATCGCAGACGATATATATCGCACACTCCGCACCACTGTCTTTTTGGCTAATTTGTGCAAAACCTCTTGCTAAAATGTAAAGGCTTCATTTTAACCACCAATGCAGCGATGCAGTTATTTAGCTTACCTCTACATGCTTGTGAAGGGTTGATGTCTTGTCGAGATTTTATAAGCTGCTAGTTTGGTCTCCCTATGCAAGCACAGTTTACACTGCATAATAGAGCATAAATATGGCCAGGGGTTCACTTCATTTCCTTCGAGTTCAACTTCAGAATATGACGGGTTTCGTTTTCAGCGGTGTCTGCATCACTAACGCCTGGTTTGTCCGTCTGCATCTTTCTTGTGATTTTAGCGCCAGTAGTTTCCAGGGAGCGAATTTTTTTTTTTTTTTTTTTACTCAGTAATTAATGTGTTTTAAAATGTAGCGAAGTACAATACTTCAAACAAAATATACTTAAGTAAAAGTAAAATTACAGATTTTAAAAATTACTTTAAAAAGTAGAAGTACACAAAAAAGCTACTCAATTACTAGCCTGACTTCGTCATACTCATATTCTAGGCAGAATGTGAGTCTAATACTGCTCCATTGCACTTGAATTATGGGGCGTGTCTTAACCGAACCAGTAAAAAAAACCTCTGCACTCAATTGGATAGACCTACAACCAATCAGAGCAACGCAGTAAGTGACGTTAGGTAACGTTACAATATATTTTTTACAACATTTGCTTCTTGTCACTATGTTATGAGTTACTTTCTAAGTCAGACAGTCAGATTAAATCTTACCATTTGTAAATGAGATGAACTTCATCCACGACGATACCCATTATGTTGGCTTGAAAAACATCGGAGCCAGCTGATAAATTAAACTTTTGCCGAATCCCGTTGGAAGGACGGCAAACACATCTTTCCCATCGACAAATGCCTTGATTGCGGTTCTTTGTTCGTCTTTTAAAATTAATGCGCTGTCGATTTATTTTATTGCAGACGTGATAGCGGAATCTAAACAACTTACTTCTCCAGCTGCATTCATCGTTGGTGAAAACCAATTCAACCCAAGCGCTCTTTGATGACTTGGGTGGTTACGTAACCGCAGATAGCCTGTCCATCATTGATTAAAGCCCGCCCTGGCAATTTGATTGGCTCGGCCTTCTGGGAGCCGAGCATAATTACTCCTCAATGGATCGAGTCCAGACCGAACTTCCCGTCCAAAAATGTTGTGGGCGGGGTTCGGGCTGGCACCCAGGCTACTCAATTACAGTAACGCGAGTAAATGTAATTCGTTACTTTCCACCTCATGTCACCACAGTCAACACTTACGAATCAGTCTTAGACTTTAATGAAAGTTGCTTTTAGTTTCTTTATAAAAGTCTCCTACTCATAGAAAAGTCCTACTTTTAACTAAGAATTTTTTGACACTTAAGTCAAAGCTCAAGAGCATTTCTGAGAAGTTTTATACATATGGGCCCTGATCATTAAAAAAAATATTTTTTTACCATTAAAATTATTTTTGTAGAAAGAATGGTCACATGTGGCTGATTTCTTCCAGGAAGGGGGGCTAATTGAGCACGTGCAGTATTAGTATTTTTACTATGTTTTTGTAAGAAGTCTCTTATGCTCACTTATTTTAACAAATAAAACAACCAACAGTGAACTTAAATGAATTTATTATTGGTTTTATTTCTTGTTTAAAATGTTTCCCAACTGCATTCCTCAAGTCTAACTCTGTTGCTGCCTGGAAGTTGGTCATCACAGCATCTGCCAAATAAGAAAAAAAGCACATGGAAATCTTGACAGAATTATTTTAACTAACCGTAACAGGGAGTCATTCTCTTTTGCTTGGATTGCCTACTAAAAACAAAAACGAGATATATAGTGTATCACCATTCAGTGTGTTAAAAAAGAGAGAAGCTCTCGGGTAAATGTTGTGTAAATGTTTTATACACATACAGTGCCTTGTGAAAGTATTTATACCAATTCATTTTTTTTTTACGTTTTGTTATGATACTGCCTTTTGTTAAACTGCTTTAAATTACTTTTTTCCCACACCAGTCTACACTCCATACTCCATATTGACCATGCAAAAACCGAATTGACAACTTCGCAGAAAGCGGTTGGGAATTGTATTTAAAAAAAAAAAAAAAAAAAAAATATAAAATGAAAGCCAGCCGAATATCAATAATATAGTATAATGCAAGTAAACTTTTAAAACATTTAAAATAGCATTATTTTGGGCATAATAAATAATGCTATATTTAATAATGATGTGAAATAATTAAATAAATATATAAAATGACGCTAATTGAAATGTTTCTAAAAAAATTAAATTTACTTGCATTTGATAAGAAGCTGCGTGGGCGAAAACGACATCTCATCGCTGGTCTGGTTACTGGTATAGGGCTATAGCCAAGCTGAAAGGCCATTAAAGCTGCCTTAGAACTGTGCATGCAAATGCAGTGATTTTCCAAACTGTCCCGGAGCAGCATACCTTCCTCATCTAACACACCCGATTTAGCTCCTCAGCTCATCATAGGGACTTTCAGACCTGAAGAGGGTAAGAAAAGGTGAAGACTATCGTGAGAAAAACCTCAGCTATCTGAACACCATCCAAAGTAACCACAGACTGTATAGAAACAGAAAGTAACCTAATAACCAACTCCGCCTGAGAGGAGGTGCTGGAATTCTGTAACTGTCAGTGTTATTTATCTTAGATCTTCCATCCCACCTTCATTTTTTCTCATGTGTTATAAATCCCCTGCTGAACACCTCCATGAAGAATATTTCAATTATGTGCTGAGAAGCATTCTCCTGTAGTCTACTATATCGTTTATTCTGGGCTCTGGACGAAGTATACCCCTAAATCCAGGCAAGGGAGTTCACTTCTCGAATCTAATCGAACATGCAGAACTCCAATACAACATGTGAGTCATTAAACTATTAGATATTTTATTAATGTTAATTTGTAAAAAGTAGAAAAAATAAGTAGGTATAGTGAAGTTTAAAGTATTTGGGAACAAAATATATGTTGTTTGTTGTTTATTGTATCTACATCTGTAAATATTACTTCTAACAGGTTAACAAGATGTACTTTTGTGACTTTTAATGACTCAACGCTATCCACATAACACGAAAACCAAGCATCCTCAATTATTTACTCTACTTTTAAATTATTACAAATAAACACTGGTATCCATAAATTGAACTGATACAAATACCATAGGTTTTTAAAAGCAACTTTTTGTTGGTTTTCATCATAACCACACCATGGTTGTGTATTACGCTCTTAGTTTCACTCCTTTGAACCCTAAAACCCTCTTAGTGAGAGAGTCGTGGCGATATGAGAGATGGCGCTACACTGTTGTAATAAGTAACTGTAAATGTTACTGTACAGGGTCTGGAGTCACACACGTATGTCCTTCAGTGTCCATCTGTCTGTCTGCTGTCTGGAAGACACTGACTTCTGTCTTTCCCCTTAGAGGTATGTTGTGTGTGTGTGTGTGTGTGTGTGTGTGTGTGTGTGTGTGTGTGTGTGTTTGTGTGTGTGTGTGTGTGTGTGTGTGTGTGTGTGTTTGTGTGTGTGTGTGTGTGTGTGTGTGTGTGTGTGTGAATATTTTTATTACTATGAATAAAACATATGGAATGTCTATTTACACTTTGTGCAAATTATCTGATTTATTGGCATTTTGGCGTTTATATTTCGTCAGCTCCAGTGGCGCAGATGATTAAGCGTTAGTTCTTTGCGTTTTGACGCAATCGACCCGGGTTCGATCCCACCTTTTGCCGAACTTTTTCTTCTTCTCCCTTTTCAAATCTCGTATCACATCGTAAAGGCATTTATTTTTAATAAAAATTAAGTAAATAATCAAAAAGGTGAAAATAAAGTATAGGGTATGTTCGGGTAGGTGTAGGGAGTGCTTTATTGTACCAATAAGGTGGCATCCATTTAATAATTTGAATTAAAATTATAATTTACACTCAATAGGTTATTATTGCATACTGTTTTATAATGTACTGCAATACTGAAGAGCAGATAATTGCCACTGTTTGCAACAAGTAGTATAAATAGCAGAGAATCCTGCTATTTTGACACAGTGTAAACAGGTATTTGCACTTAGTGTAAATATCATATTGCTAAAAATACTGCTTTTTTCACTTAGTGTAAATAAAATCCATTGCTAACACAATATTTGAAAGGGGAGGGAAAAAAGTTCGGCAAAAGGCCGGATCGAACCCGGGTCGACCGCGTCAAAAAGCCACAGGCAGACATTTTACCTTCTACGCCACTGGACCTGGCAATACATAAATGCCAAAATGCCAATAAATCAGATAATTTGCACAAAGTGTAAATAGACATTCCACATGTTTTATTCATAGTAAGCGCAATTCATACAATACATTTAAACCGGGCTACTTTAAAACCATCTCCGAACTTTCTACCACGACTCTGCTGTTTTTCGGCTGGTTATTTCTGTAAACTTTGATTGACAGATGTCTCGTCCAGTCAGTGGTGAGTAATCGCAAACGGGACCAATGGCGCTGTCTCAAACTATACCTACCTCTTCCGGTTGTTATTTTGTTTTCGAATTTGTCATTGTGTTTTCTGATTTGTTATAATGGTTTCTGAAATTTTGTTGTGTTTTCTGAATTGTTATTTTGTTTTTTAGATTTGCATTTGTAATTTGTTATTTTGTTTTCATAATCGTAATCTGTTTTGCCCTTCCCGGCCACAGTAGTTAACTCACTCAGAACGCATTTTTCATTCCACTGCTGTACTTTTCCATTGTATTTCAATGTAATGCGCTACTCGACGTCTTGAATGCTGCGCTCTCGTCTCAGGTCTTTAGCAGCTTCTTGCGCATAATTCTCGTGCATAATAGTCTACATCATTCTAAATCAAGTTCAAAGAAATTCAGCTTCTAAAACACGTCTCTAGACCTTGCACTTCAAAAATAAAATAAAATAAATAAATAAAAACTTCCACTGACCTGCCTCGCGACCAAATCTCTATCTGTGTGAACCCTGTATTCTAATAGTTGTAGTAATATCTGTTCGACAAATACATGAATGGGCCACAAAAGTTTTTTTTTTTTTTTTACTCTGTCACCTCAGCCGCCCCCTCATCAGTGCTGCGCTTGTGCCGGCTCTGGTGTGTGTGTGTGTGTGTGTGTGTGTGTGTTTTGAAAGAATGTGGTATCAGTTTATTAGCACGACTTTGTTTCAGAATGAAGATAATACACCGTGTTTAAGCTGTATCCTAATTTTCATCTTTTCTTAAAGTTGCAGCCAATGGGTTCATAGAGATGGACGCTGACTCTATGGATTTTCCTCTCTCTGTTGAGGAGACCCGACCAGAACCAGTCCAGAGTTCAGTGCGTCCGTGTCCATTCACTCACAGAGGATGATGAGGATGATGAGGATGATGATGAAGATGACCAGCTTCAGGGGTCAATAGATAAACCGATGTGCTGGACATTCACATTTTTCTTCACTTTGTATGAAATGGTTTCTGTGAACACTTATTAAAACTATGATTATTAAATTAAATTTCATTTTTTTTTTTTACATTTCCATCTTTAGATCTGTTTGCTCATCTCTAAATTAACGACTACAGGACGTTTCCTATCAGATGTCAAATAGACGTTTAGAAGATGTCTTTAAGATGTTTATGATTTAAAATGAATTTAAAACTGACGTCTTAAAGACGTCTACACAGCAGATGTTTTCCAGATAAAGAGATCCTTAAAGGGATAGTTCACCCAAAAATGAAAATTATGTCATTAATGACTCACCCTCATGTTGTTCCAAACCCGTGAGACCTCCGTTCATCTTCGGAACACAGTATAAGATATTTTAGATTTAGTCCGAGAGCTTTCTGTCCCTCCATTGAGAATGTATGTACGGTATACTGTCCACGTCCAGAAAGGTAATAAAAACATCTTCAAAGTAGTCCATGTGACATCAGAGGGTCTGTTAGAATTTTTTGAAGCATCGAAAATACATTTTGGTCCAAAAATATCAAAAACTACGACTTTATTCAGCATTGACTTCTCTCCCGGGTCTGTTATGAGCGCGTTCACAGCACATCCGGTTCGCAAACGAATCAATCGATGTAACCGGATCTTCTTGAACCAGTTCACCAAATCGAACTGAATCGTTTGAAACGGTTCGCGTCAACAATAAGCATTAATCCACAAATGACTTAAGCTGTTAACTTTTTTAACATGGCTGACACTCCCTCTGAGTTCAAATAAACCAATATCCCGGAGTAATTCATTTACTCAAACAGTACACTGACTGAACCGAGCCAGATAACGAACGAAACATTGACTCGTTCTCGAGTCAAGAACCGTTTCTGTCGGACGCGTGCGATTCGAGAACCGAGGAGCTGATGATACTGCGCATGCGTGATTCAGCGTCTGAACCGAACTGGTTCTTTTGGTGATTGATTCTGAACTGATTCTGTGCTAATGTTATGAGCGCGGGTAATCCGAATGCTTGAATCAAGGGCACTCATCGCCAATGAAGTCATTACGTCGAGCGCAAAAGAACTGGTGAACCGTTTTCGGCAACCGGTTTATTGAATCAAACTGTCCGAAAGAACCGGTTCGCGGAGAAGAACAGAACTTCCCATCACTACCGGTGATCCGAAAACCGATGCAACCGGTTCTTGACTCGAGAACGAGTCAATGTTTCGTTCGTTATCTGGCTCGGTTCAGTCAGTGTACTGTTTGAGTAAATGAATTACTCCGGGATATTGGTTTATTTGAACTCAGAGGGAGTGTCAGCCATGTTAAAAAAGTTAACAGCTTAAGTCATTTGTGGATTAATGCTTATTGTTGACGTGAACCGTTTCAAACGATTCAGTTCGATTTGGTGAACTGGTTCAAGAAGATCCGGTTACATCGAGTGATTCGTTCGCGAACCGGATATCACTAAACTGCAGTGTTGTGAACGCGCTCATAACAGACCCGGGAGAGAAGTCAATGCTGAATAAAGTCGTAGTTTTTGATATTTTTGGACCAAAATGTATTTTCGATGCTTCAAAAAATTCTAACGGACCCTCTGATGTCACATGGACTACTTTGAAGATGTTTTTATTACCTTTCTGGACGTGGACAGTATACCGTACATACATTCTCAATGGAGGGACAGAAAGCTCTCGGACTAAATCTAAAATATCTTATACTGTGTTCCGAAGATGAACGGAGGTCTCACGGGTTTGGAACGACATGAGGGTGAGTCATTAATGACATAATTTTCATTTTTGGGTGAACTATCCCTTTAATAGACCTCTTGCAGACATGCGTGTGCTACCTGGAAAAGCATTTGCTATTGATTAAAAGGAAAAATTTAAATAAATAATTTAAAGATGAAACCATTTAAAATTAAGCACTTTTTAAAAAAAGATTTAATGTTTTCATGTTTACATGCATGCCACATAACTATTAAGGCGACATCAGAAAACGCTGAACCTATATGTTGATAAATTATTTAAATATGAACTGAAAATCTCAAAAAAAAATTTCACTTTGTACTATATTGGTTTATTTCAAACCAGAGAACAACCAAGAGCAAGTCGATGCAAAAAAAAAAATCTATATGGTATGCTCTCTGATACAAGTCATTACGGTCTGTTTAATATTCATAAGCCTTTGCTTATGAATATTAAATACAATTGTTGATCATTCTAAACATACTGATTGTTAAACGACTCAGTAGTTAATATTCATGAGCATACCATGGTTGTTATGACAACCTCAAATCTCAGATGCTGTAAGCAAGTAGCTTCCTGACACAGGGGGCGGGGCCTGTCGCTGAACCGTGTTAATATTAATAAAGCTGTACTAGTGGTAGTACGTTCGTATATTCACAAAGCGCGTGCGCTCCGACTCCGGTCGTTACGGTATCGGCATATGTGTCCGGAAGAGTGCGGCTCTACGGGTCGGTTTTGGATGCACGTCGGTTTGAAAGGCGATGGGTCTGATCGCTCGCGTCCGTAAAGAATGGTTTATCATCGGTATACTGCTCGTCATCACGTGCGCCAAGCTCGCGCCGTCCGTGGGAGTGAAAGGAGGTGAGAATGACCGGATACATTTCCGGATACATTAAAGTCTATAAAAACTTTAAAATCAGTTCATGCACAGGTAATAAGCATTATGGTCTGATCAACATCAGGATGCCCATATGCACGAATATGACAGAACAAGGGAGTGATCAATGCTTGATTGCATGTGCATTGATGTAAAGTGTTAGTATGTGAGATGGTGTGAATGTCTCAATCTAAATGCATGTGTTCATGATAGAGTTGATCTGGATATGATCACGCAGTGTTTTAATCGCTGTGGTTTGTGTGGTAACAGGTTGATGGGTGTTTTAACTGTACTTGTCATATTTGTGACACGTTGCAACACCCGGATCTGAATGATCCGGTTCGGAGTGATAGCAGTTTCTTTTAGAGTCTGTTTTTCCTGTTTATATATATATATATATATATATATATATATATATATATATATATATATATATATATATATATATATATATGGGAAAACATTAAGTATTGTCTTGATAAAAAAAAAATAGTTTAAAACGTCTTGAAGTTTGAAGGTTATATAGTCGTAGATAGATTTTGTATTTTTTACTTTAGAAATACCCTTACAACACATTATATTGAGGGTACCATGATGCACGTGTGTAATATGATACTGAATAACTACTGTGTTTATATACTATAGTATTTATATTATACACCTATGAGAATTTGATGAAAACCATACTTAACTGTCCAAACTGCAATGCTATTATGCTAGTGCCGTTATCTTAGTGTCCCAAAATATGGTAATACCATTTTATGTGCATAATACCTCATGCTATTATTTCCCCATGATCATTAAAGTATGTTTTCTTTAAGGTCCTCTTCGGCCGGAGATCACCATCACCTATGTTGCAGTATCTGTTATTTTCTTTAACAGTGGCTTGTCTTTGAAAACAGAGGTATGATGGTACCTGTTTGGTTTTTATGATTTTATAGATTTAAAAATAATAATAATAATAATAATAATGTCTGTTTTGCTCTGTTTTCAGGAGCTAGCAAGCGCATTAATGCATGTAAAGTTGCATTTCTTCGTCCAGACATTCACGCTAGTATTTTTCCCCATTGCCATTTGGCTCCTTCTCAAAGTTCTGGCCCTAACGGCGATCAACGAATGGCTTCTCAGAGGGTGAGTGCACGTATTTTCAGTCATTTTCTTGTTCACAGTCACCCTCTCTACCTGTTGGCTGCTCGGCTGAATGGAGTCTCTGTCAGTAGGTTTGCGCTGAGTGTAACTGGATCTCAGAGGTCTTCTGTGTTGGCGCTTTTGGTTATTTTCCTGCAAGAGAGTCGTTGTGTTCACCTGCAACCTCCACACGTCCTTTCACAGGCAGAAAAGACTTTCATGTTTTTATAACATTTTAGATTTTGAGTCACTACAGCACAACCATTAGCTGAAATGTCCTGAAGTGACTCAGGGTTATTATAGTAGAGCGTTGCTTGCTCCTGTCTGGAAATACAGTGGGAAACAGTGAAACATATGCTATTTAAATGCAAAGTTATGTTATTATTTATTAACTTATCTCTCTCAGGTTGCAGACGGTTGCTTGTATGCCTCCTCCTGTTTCTTCTGCTGTCATTCTAACTAAAGCTGTAGGAGGAAATGAGGTAAAAAATGATACATCATAAAAACTTTACAATTAGACCTCACTATAAAATCATGATAATTTGTATAATCTATTGGAAAAATAACTTTACATCTGAACATTAACACAATTTGGTGTAATGTATAATAAATAAACCCCTTTGTAAATAAATACTTTACAAAGTCAAATCTTTCATAACAATGATCACAACATCACAAGCTTGCACCCATCACAACTACTTTACAAACACATTCATCTCAGTTTTTCATCACAACTTTACAAACACTTTCATTTCAATTTTTTAAATCACATTCCATCACAACAATCACAACTTTACAAACAATCACATTCCATCACAATAAGCACATCTTTACAAACACATTCATCTCAATTTAACAAACAGATTACATCACAACAATTACAACTTTACAAACACATTAATTTCAAATTTTTTAATCACATTCCATCACAACAATCACAACTTTACAAACAATCACATTCCATCACAATAAGCACATCTTTACAAACACATTCATCTCAAATTTACAAACAGATTACATCACAACAATTACAACTTTACAAACACATTCCTCTCAATTTCACAATCACATTCCATCACAATAATCACAACTTTACAAACACATTCATCTCAAATTTTCCAATCACATTCCATCACAATAAGCACAACTTTACAAACACATTCCTCTCAATTTTACAATCACATTCCATCACAATAAGCACAACTTTACAAACACATTCATCTCAAATTTTCCAATTACATTCCATCACAACAATCACAACTTTACAATCACATTCCATCACAATAAAAACAACTTTACAAACACATTCCTCTCAATTTTACAATCACATTCCATCACAACAATTACAACTTTACAAACACATTACTCTCAATTTTACAATCACATTCCATCACAATAAGCACAACTTTACAAACACATTCATCTCAAATTTTACAATTACATTCTATCACAATTATCACAACTTTAAAAACACATTCCTCTCAATTTTACAATCACATTCCATCACAATAATCACAATTTTACAAACGCATTCATCTCAGTTTTACAAACATATCCCATCACAACAATCACAACTTTACAAACACATTCATCTTAGTTTTACAAACATATCCCATCACAACAATCACAACTTTACAAACACATTCCATAAATACAGTCACAACTTTACAAATACATTCCTCCATATGGGTAACTACTTTACAAAAACACTCAATCACAACTTTACAAATGCATTTTATCACAATGATCATATCTTTACAAGTTTGAACCTACTGAGTTTGCACCCTCTGCAACATTAAAAACACACTCCTTCACAACAATCACAACTTTACAAGCACATTCATCTCAAATTTTACAAACAAATTCCATCACAACTATTACAACTTTACATGAATTTCATCACAATTATCATATCTTTACAAGTTTGAACCTACGGCAACTTTAAAAAAACACTCCATCAGATGCAACTTTACAAATGCATTTCATCACAATGATCATACTCTGCAAGTTTCCACCTAATGCAACAAACACACTCCATCACAATAATCACAGCTTTACAAATACATTCCTCCATGTAAGTAACAACTTTAAAAATGGATGTCATCAAAACTTTACAAACAGTTATAGAAATCATTACTTTCCAACAGCACAATCACAACATTTGGTGTATAATAAGAAGTAAAACCCTAGAATTTACACAATCATCACAGCTTTACAAGCTCCCTTCCATCACAACTTCCAAAAAACACTTAATCATAACAATCATAACTTTACAAATACATTCCACCATAAGGATAACGTTTCAAAAACACTCAATCACAGCTATCATATCTTTACATATGTTTTTCATCAAAACTTTACAAACAGACCACTGCAAAACTGTTATAATCACATTTTGTTATACAAATCATAACTTTACAACCAGTGTAATGTACAGTATATGTTTATGTATTCAATGTATATATGCTTTTTTTCAGGCTGCAGCCATTTTCAATTCTGCATTTGGGAGCTTTCTGGTAAGTCTGATAATAACAGAGACATAATAAAGGGAGGAGAAAAGAGACAAATAGACAAACAAAAAAAGCAAAGAAATAAAATCACAATTTGAACGAGTTCTATTTCTCTGTCCTGTCTACAGGGGATTGTGTTCACTCCTCTTCTGCTTCTGGTGTTTGTGAGTATAATTCCTCTTTTATTTGTTAATTCTGTTCACTGTGAATCTGCTGAACAATAAGCATGTTGTGTGGGTGTGTTCTGTGTAGATGTTTTCTGTAATATATTGAGTGTGTAATGTTTTTACCCACTGTAATGTTTGTGTGTTTATAGCTGGGCTCCTCTTCTTCTGTCCCGTTCACCTCCATTTTCTCGCAGCTGTTCATGACGGTGGTCGTCCCGCTCATAGTTGGACAGGTGAGTGCGTTTGTTGTTTGAGTAAATTAAAGCAATAAGCCCTAAGAATCGTGCCTAAAACCCGCTGTTATAAATTCACTGTAAACCATGGCTTCTCGGGGATTATAGCTTTTATAAAACGGTTATTCCATATACGTAGTAAGGCTTCACAGAATAAAACAGAGCAAATAAAGTTTAATGATATTAATAGAAACAGTATTCTTCCACCAAACAATGAAGTTCCTCAGAAACAGGTGTGGTTGTAACAAAGTGGTTGCCGAGCAACACACAGATGTAAACAAAGGTGTGTGTTTATAGAGTAATTTACAACAGCTTCGAACGTGGCTCAACCAATCAGATTCAAGGACCGGAACTATCTCTTTTATAATATGCTCTAAATGTGTTTTGATGTTCAAATTATTTCACACAACCTAACAAATGTCAACAAGACAGTTAAATCACTTCTAATCTTCAATTAAGATAACGGTTTTGTTGACACAGACTGTCTGCTTGCCAGAAACAATAAATAAAGTGCAATAGGAAAATCTAGAATTTGAGAAAAATCAATTCATGAATGAATAAGTCTCAATTCATCTAAAAATGCCAAATAATGCCTGTAAGAGGAAGGATTAGGAGCGTTAATCTGAGGTTCTGTCTTAATTCAACAGCAGAAGTTAAGTTAATATAAAGTCACCGCCACGATTGAACGTGTTTTGTGCATGTAGGTGTGCAGGAGGTTCCTGAGAGAGTGTCTGGACCGCCGGAAGCCTCCGTTCGGGACGGTGAGCAGCGTGGTTCTGCTCATGATCATCTACACCACCTTCTGCGACACCTTCTCCAACCCCAACATAGAGCTGGACCATCTGAGTCTGCTCATCGTCGTCGTCATCAGTGAGTGTGTTGTGTTCGTTGCAAGAAACATTTGACTGTATTTGCTGTAAGACTGTCAAGATATATGTGGCCCTGGAGCACAAAAGCAGTCTTAAGTCGCTGGGGTGTATTTGTATCAATAGCCAAAAATACAATGTATGGGTCAAAATTATAGATTTTTCTTTTATGCCAAAAATCATTAGGATATTAAGTAAAGATCATGTTCCATGAAGATATTTTGTAAATTTCCTACCGTAAATATATCAAAAGTTTATCTTTGATTAGTAATATGCATTGCTAAGAACTTAATTTGGACAACTTTAAAGATGATTTTCTCCATATTTAGATTTTTTTTGCAACCTCAGATTTCAGATTTTCAAAATAGTTGTATTTCAGCCAAATATTGTCCAATCATAACAAACCACACATCAATCGAAAGATTATTTATTCAGCTATTTTAAGATTTCAAAAAAATTTACCCTTATGACTGGTTTTGTGGTCCAGGGTCACATATCGTTAATATTGTTCATTTTTTCCCATTTTCAGTATTTTCCATTCAGTTGAGCTTCATGGCCCTGATATTTTTCTTGTCTACAAGGTGAGAAACCTTGCAAAAACACATTTGTTTTCTGTCATAGTGGGGCTTTTCTTGACGTCTGTTGATTTAGACATTATTCGGAAAGATTAAGTTGTTTATCTCAGGTTTTACTTTAATTTTAGCCATGTTTGATCCTCACAGTGTTGATGAAACCTGATCCGCTTACTCATAACGTGTGTTCATCTGTCTCTGTGCATATTTGATGTTTGCAGGAAATCCTCTGGTTTCACTGCAGCCGATTCGGTAGCTATCATGTTTTGTGCGACTCATAAATCCCTCACTTTAGGTAAAACACACGCGTCTGTCTGAATAAAGCAAATATGAACCTTTGCCTACCTTCTCTAGCTGAAAACTCGTTTGATGTGTGTTTGTGTAGGTATTCCCATGCTGAAGATCGTGTTTGAGGGTTATGAGCATCTGTCTCTGATATCAGTGCCTCTGTTGATCTATCATCCCGCTCAGATCCTGCTGGGAAGCATTTTACTGCCCTCCATTAAAACATGGATGAGCGGCAGACAGAAGGTAGTGCACGCACCGATTTGACCAAAACCTATGAAAGTCTATATAAAAATAATAGTGAGAAAATGTAAACAGAACATGCTGTGAAATATAAAGTTGGAAATAGGATATAAACTCACGGTTGTGAGATGCAAAGATATTTTTGTGAAAAAAGCTAAATATATATATTTTTTTCTCAGCTTTAATTTACTATATCTGACCTCAAGGCCTTAAAAAATTTTTGCATTCACATATAGGGAAAAAAACTAAACGTTTTTCCATTTAAATATGTCCCTTATTCTAAGGACAATTTTTTAGCACTTTAATTTTTCACTGAGCTCAGTTTGGGTCAATGCATTTCATATAGTTTTCTTTTTCTGTAATTTAAATCACTAAAATGTTTTCGTCTGCCAAACCCCTTGGACCTAAAATAATTACTTGAAGTGCACCTGAGTTTTAAATTAATATTTAATGACACATTTGCTTGTTCGCAGTTCTCTAGTGTTGATTAATAGTCACATAACAAACAGGTAAACAAATACAATTTTTGAAAATGCGTATGTACATGTATGTATATATTTTCATATTAAAATATGATTTACTTTATATATAAAAATAATATAAATCATATATGTGACCCTGGAGCACAAAAGCAGTCTTAAGTCTCTGGGGTATATTTGTAGCAATAGCCAAAAATACATTGTATGGGTCAAAATTATTGATTTTTCTTTTATGCCAAAAATCATTAGGATATTAAGTAAAGATCATGTTCCATGATGATATTTTGTAAATTTCCTACTGTAAATTTCCTAGCTGAATAAAGAGAGATTATTTATTCAGCTTTCAGATGATGTATAAATCTCAATTTCGAAAAATTGACACAATTGTTACTGTATGTTGGGTCAGAGTTCATTTGGGTCTGTTTTAACTCTTAAATTGACTTGCCTTCCAGACTCTAACACCTGTATGAACTACACTGTCGACTGGAAGCTGTGAAACACTTGGCTGAGCCAAACCAGGCCAGAATCAACGAGACCAAACCAGACCGAGACGCCGATCAGGCGGATGTATACGTGAGATCAAGTGCCTTAACACGACCCGCGGGACCTCAGACGATTCCATGAGCTTTTTTAAACAGAGACATGAATGTATATTTTTATTTTTATATGAAGTGTAAAATCTTTTCTTACTTCAACAGCACTCAGACTTGTCAAATGGATTTATTTTTGTTTTTTAGATGAACTTCACAGTCTTCTGTGTTTATGTTGATTCTGAGATTTTTACAGCGGTAAAAACTGATGTGTAATTGCACTGCTAACATCCTTGACATTTACCGAACGATGAGAGAATTTTCGACTCATTGTTTTTTCATTCTGATGCAGTAAAAGGTCAGCTGTTGTGAAGGCGACACAATTTGACATGTTATGTTACTGAAGACAATAAAGATTGTCAGAAATTCTGTCTAAATGAGGTTTTGTGTGCAAACTCTTTCTGATCAGGTAGGCAAGGCAAGGCAGGTTTATTTATATAACACATTTCGTACACAATGGTAATTCAAAGTGCTTTACATAAAAGAAAGTAAAATCATGAAGAAATTTTAAAACTTTGAAAATGTTTTAAAAGTTTTCTTATTTAAAATGAATTTAAAACAGTTCAAATAGAAAATGATTTTACATAAAATACAGTGAATATGTAAGATACAGTGCAATCAGTTCGGA
Organism: allo-octoploid hybrid of Carassius auratus x Cyprinus carpio; assembly: GCA_024542945.1. Classification (NCBI taxonomy): domain Eukaryota; kingdom Metazoa; phylum Chordata; class Actinopteri; order Cypriniformes; species allo-octoploid hybrid of Carassius auratus x Cyprinus carpio. The sequence continues at coordinate 1,477,443 of CM045076.1, read as the reverse complement.
CATCGCACAGTGCTCATTCAATAAATGCACAGCTAAACAGATGAGTTTTGAGTCTAGATTTAAATGTGACTAATGTTTTAGCACATCTGATCTCTTCTGGAAGCTGATTCCAACTGCGGGTGGCATAGTAACTAAAGGCGGACTCCCCTTGTTTTGTGTGAACCCTTGGTATTTCTAACGGACTCGATCCTAATGATCTGAGTGCTCTGTTAGGTTTATATTCTCTGAGCATATCTGCAATGTATTTCGGTCCTAGATCATTGAGTAATTTATAAACGAGTAAAAGTATTTAAAATCAATCCTAAATGTAACTGGAAGCCAGTTTAAGGACCTGAGGACTGGTGTGATATGCTCAGATTTTCTGGTTCTAGTCAGAATCCTGGCAGCAGTGTTCTGGATGAGCTGGAGTTGTCTAATGGTCTTTTTGGGAAGGCCGGTGAGGAGACCATTACAATAGTCCACCCTGCTGGTGATAAAGGCATGAACAAGTTTCTCCAAGTCTTGACTGGAAACAAAACATCTAATTCTTGCAATGTTTTTTAGATGATAGTATGCTGATTTAGTTACTGCTTTGACATGACTACTGAAACTAAGGTCTGTCTCCAGAATCACACCAAGATTCCTGACTTGATTTTTAGTTGTTTGACCCCTAGAGTCAAGGTATGCATTCACCTTGAAAACTTCATCTTTGTTTCCAAATGCAATGACTTCAGTTTTTTCCTTGTTTAACTGAAGAAAGTTCTGGCATATCCAACTATTAATTTCATCAATACATTGGCAGAGGGAGTCAATGGGGCTGTAGTCATTTGGAGATAAGGCTAGGTATCATCAGCATAGCTGTGATAGGCAATTTGGTTCTTTCTCATTATTTGACTTAGTGGGAGCATATACAGGCTAAACAAGAGCGGTGCAAGAATTGAGCCTTGTGGGACTCCGCATGTCATGGACGTCCACTTAGACTTATGCTCTCCTAGACTCACATAATAACCTCTCCCTTCTAAGTATGACCTGAACCATTTGAGTACCATCCCAGAAAGCCCGACCCAGTTTTCCAGTGTTAAGTCGTGCAGAAAAATGACAAAACAATTGTGACTTTGACCACAAACACAATACTTTTGAAAATAAATCTATTTACTACAAATATTTTTTTTATCATTAAATAATTTTTGCAAATTAAATACAGATTGAATATTTAGTTAAACCCTGATTTATTGTGTTCAAAATTTTCTATTGTATCTTATTTGTGGTTTAAACTGAGCTTTCAAACTAGTATTCAGACTGAAACACATCATCTGTAGTTATTAAACACAATCTAAGGCAAATGCTTTCTGCTTTTTTGTCTTAAAATCTAAGGAGGTTTAATATAGTGGCTGTGTTTAGATTTACTTTCATACTGTTGTTTTTTTATTGCATGTGAAAGAATACACAAAACGATTGAACAGTATTATGCTAAAGCTGAAAATGCGGTTTTACAGATTGTAGTATGACTTTACAAAGTCTTTTTTCGGGTTTGATTTCATAATGAGTCAAAAACGAAACTGAGCACATGCAGTGAGTCACATGAAAGAAATGAGTCACTAGTGTTTGAGGTCAGTAAGAATTCAAAACATTTATTCAGAAAGCATGTATTAAACTCGGGATTCTCAACTCTGGCCCTCGAGATCCATTTTCCACAAACACACCTGAACAAGCTCATCAAGTTCTTCAGGATTATTAAAGAGTTACAGGCAGGTGAGTTTGATCAAGGTTGGAGCTAAACTCTGCAGGAAAGTGGATCTTGCAATTGTGATTTTATACACGCAACTTCAACTTTATATCATGCAATTCTGAGAAAAAAATTTTTTTTATTCAGTGGCAGAAACGGGCTTCCATATTAATCTGATCAAAAGTGTCAGTAAAGCCATATCTATTGTTAGTTTTCTATTTCAGCTGAGATCAAATGTTTGTCAAGATAAACTTTATGTTTGCTTAAAGGGATAGTTCACCCAAAATTGAAAATTTGATGTTTATCTGCTTACCCCCAGGATATCTGAGATGAAGGTTACTTTGTTACTTCAGTAGAACACAAATAAAGATTTTTAACACAAGCCGTTGTAGTCTGTCAGTCTTATAATGGAAGTGGATGGGAATCACGACTAAAACATACAATAAAAAAAAAAAAAAACATGCACAGACAAATCCAAATTAAACCCTGTGGCTCGAAGCGATACATTGGTGTGTAAAGACACAGAACGATCGGTCTGTGCAAGAAACTGAACAGTATTTAAATTGTTTTTTACCTCTGATTCACGCAATGTCCGAACTGTTAGAACTCTTGTGAACGCGCTTCACAGCAGCCTGCATCATCATCTTCTTCTTGCTTTATGGCAGATCGCAGACTTATAAGTGCATAAACCACCGCTTATCTCTCAAGTGGACCATTGACACACTATCTCAATTAGGAGTTTCAATGGTCCATTTGAGAGATAAGTGGCGGTTTATGCACTTATAAGTCTGTGATCCGCAGTAAAGCAAGAAGAAGAAGACGCCTCAGGAGAGTTCGAACAGTTCGGACATTGCGTGAATCAGAGGTAAAAACCAATTTAAATACTGTTCAGTTTCTTGCACAGACCGATCGTTTTGTTTCTTTACACATCAATGTATCGTCACGAGCCGCAGGGTTTAATTTGGATTTGTTTGTGTATGTTTTTTTACTTTTTTTTATTGTATGTTTTAGTCGGGATTCCCATTCACCTCCATTATAAGACTGACAGACTACAACAGCTTGTGTTAAAAATCTTCGTTTGCGTTCTCCTGAAGAAACAAAGTCACCTACATCTCGGATGCCCTGGGGGTAAGCAGATAAACATCAAATTTTCATTTTTGGGTGAACTATCCCTTTAAGAAAGTCTAGGCTAAAGTTTGAAGTAGTTTTAAAAGCTCAATGTTTGTGACTTCTAGGGTATTCTGGGTGGTTGCTAGGTTTGCCAGGGCATTGCTATGCAGTTGCTAAAATGTTGTGGGTGGTTTGCTGGGCGTTGCTATTGTGGAGGGTATTGTGAATGGCTGGTATGCCACTGCTATGTCAATTTAAGCCAGTTGCTAGGGTGTTCTGGGTGGTTGTTAGGGCATGGCGATATGGCAGTTGCTAGTGTGCTTATTTTGGTGGTTGCTAGGATGTTGTGGGAGGTTGATACAACATTGCTATGTGGCTGCCATGCTGGGTGTTGTGGATGGTTGCTGTGGTGTTGCTATGTGATTGCAAGCCAGTTGCTAGGATGTTCTTGGTGGTTGCTAGGGTATTTCCAGGCAGTTGCTAGGGTGTTGTGGGTGGTTGCTAGGGCGTTGCCATGTTGTTGACAGGGTGTTCCGGATGGCTGCTATGTCATTTCTATGTGATTCTATGCCAATTAAAAATGTGTTCTGGGTGGTTGCTAGGCAGTTGCTAGGATATTCTGGGTGGTTACTAGGATGTTTTATCATGGTTTTAGCATGTCCTAACCAGAAAGTTTGAGGAATAAATTACATTTTCAAATATTTTCAAATACAAAATAGTTTAAATTGTAATAATATTTCACAACATTGCTGTTTTTTATTGTATTTTTGACCAAATGAATGCAGCCTTGGAGAGCAGAAGATGCTGATTTAAAAAACATTTAAAAATCTTACCAACCCCAGACTTTTAAAGCTGTAATTTCTTTCAAAAAAAGGAATTTTGTGTCCTTGTTCAGTTCCCTGTCGGTGTTATGAGGTTGTACTCGGCCTGCAGCACCAGGAAACTGTTCTGCCGTATTTTGCGCACCTGCACCAGGTCTCCGCACTCCTGCATTTGCATGATGCCTCTGTTGTCATGGTTACGGTCGTTCAGCGACATGGCAGTGAGCTTGCGACAATGTTTCCTCTGCAGGTACCGGAGACCCGCGGCGATGGCCATGCCGAGTGCGGCCGAGAGACCCAGCAGCAAGCCCAGCTCGGGTGCACTCCGCCCGGGCACGTGCTCCGGCCTCTCACCGCCTCTCTCCGGGACTCCAGGTGGGTCTTTGGTCTGTTTAGGGGGTTTGAGAACATCCCTGAACAGATCAGAAGGGTCTTTTTTGCGCTGGGTCAGGGAGATGGCGCCCTCTGTGGGCTCCCAGGATGGGAAGAAGTCAGAAAGGGCTCGACGGGGAGCCGGGGAGGGTTCGGGGTGGAGTTTGTTATGAGTGTAGGTGTGTGTTTGTTGCGTTGTAGTGTGTATAGATGCATGTGTATGTACGCTGTGAGTCTGTAACAGTAGATTTGGGATGGCGTGTGTGTTGTTAGCAGCAGTTTTGTGTGTGTTATCAGGTGTCGGTATTTTTGTGTTATGGGTTGAGATGCTCTGAATTGAAGACGTGATCGGGGAAGTGTGTGTAGATGTGTGTCTGTACAAGGACAGAAGTGTTTGAGTGTCATTTTGCATTGGTGTGTTTGTGTTAAAAGATGGGGTTGTGTGTGTGTTTTGTGTTGAGCGTGTGTTGGTGTGTGTGTTTTGTGTTGAGGGTGTGTTGGTGTGTGTGTTATGTGTTGAGGGTGTGTTGGTGTGTGTGTTATGTGTTGAGGGTGTGTTGGTGTGTGTGTTTTGTGTTGAGGGTGTGTTGGTGTGTGTGTTATGTGTTGAGGGTGTGTTGGTGTGTGTGTTATGTGTTGAGTGTGTGTTGGTGTGCGTGTTTTGTGTTGAGCGTGTGTTGGTGTGCGTGTTTTGTGTCGAGGGTGTGTTGGTGTGCGTGTTTTGTGTCGAGGGTGTGTTGGTGTGCGTGTTTTGTGTCGAGGGTGTGTTGGTGTGCGTGTTTTGTGTCGAGGGTGTGTTGGTGTGCGTGTTGTGTGTCGAGAGTGTGTTGGTGTGCGTGTTTTGTGTCGAGCGTGTGTTGGTGTGCGTGTTTTGTGTCGAGCGTGTGTTGGTGTGCGTGTTATGTGTTGAGGGTGTGTTGGTGTGCGTGTTTTGTGTTGAGGGTGTGTTGGTGTGCGTGTTTTGTTTTGAGGGTGTGTTGGTGTGCGTGTTTTGTGTTGAGGGTGTGTTGGTGTGCGTGTTTTGTGTTGAGAGTGTGTTGGTGTGCGTGTTTTGTGTTGAGTGTGTGTTGGTGTGCGTGTTTTGTGTTGAGAGTGTGTTGGTGTGCGTGTTTTGTGTTGAGAGTGTGTTGGTGTGCGTATTATGTGTTGAGAGTGTGTTGGTGTGTGTGTTTTGTGTTAAGAGTGTGCTATGTGTTGAGTGTGTGTTGGTGTGTGTGTTTTGTGTCGAGGGTGTGTTGGTGTGCGTGTTTTGTGTCGAGGGTGTGTTGGTGTGCGTGTTTTGTGTCGAGGGTGTGTTGGTGTGCGTGTTGTGTGTCGAGGGTGTGTTGGTGTGCGTGTTGTGTGTCGAGAGTGTGTTGGTGTGCGTGTTTTGTGTTGAGCGTGTGTTGGTGTGCGTGTTTTGTGTTGAGCGTGTGTTGGTGTGCGTGTTTTGTGTTGAGCGTGTGTTGGTGTGCGTGTTATGTGTTGAGGGTGTGTTGGTGTGCGTGTTTTGTGTTGAGGGTGTGTTGGTGTGTGTGTTTTGTTTTGAGGGTGTGTTGGTGTGCGTGTTTTGTGTTGAGGGTGTGTTGGTGTGCGTGTTTTGTGTTGAGGGTGTGTTGGTGTGCGTGTTTTGTGTTGAGAGTGTGTTGGTGTGCGTGTTTTGTGTTGAGTGTGTGTTGGTGTGCGTGTTTTGTGTTGAGAGTGTGTTGGTGTGCGTGTTTTGTGTTGAGAGTGTGTTGGTGTGCGTATTATGTGTTGAGAGTGTGTTGGTGTGTGTGTTTTGTGTTAAGAGTGTGCTATGTGTTGAGTGTGTGTTGGTGTGTGTGTTTTGTGTTGAGAGTGTGTTGGTGTGTGTGTTATGTGTTTTGAGTGTGTTGGTGTGTGTGTTATGTGGTGAGAGTGTGTTGGTGTGCGTGTTTTGTGTTGAGAGTGTGTTGGTGTGCGTATTATGTGTTGAGAGTGTGTTGGTGTGTGTGTTATGTGAGAGTGTGTTGGTGTGTGTGTTTTGTGTTGAGAGTGTGTTGGTGTGTGTGTTTTGTGTTGAGAGTGTGTTGGTGTGCGTATTATGTGTTGAGAGTGTGTTGGTGTGTGTGTTTTGTGTTAAGAGTGTGCTATGTGTTGAGTGTGTGTTGGTGTGTGTGTTTTGTGTTGAGAGTGTGTTGGTGTGTGTGTTATGTGTTTTGAGTGTGTTGGTGTGTGTGTTTTGTGTTGAGAGTGTGTTGGTGTGTGTGTTTTGTGTTGAGAGTGTGTTGGTGTGTGTGTTATGTGTTTTGAGTGTGTTGGTGTGTGTGTTTTGTGTTGAGAGTGTGTTGGTGTGTGTGTTATACGTTGCATATGTGTTAGCATGTGTAGATGTGGTTATGTGTGTAGACAGTGATGTGTGTTTGGCTGTTTTTTTCAGTAGTGAGGCTGCGAAAAAAAAGGAAAAACACAAAGCATTGAATATAAACTAAATTTGTACATTTTGTGAGCAAAATATGACTTTTTTTGCATTTAAACAAATTTAAATTGTGTTAAAATGTGCAAAACTCATCACCGCAATGCTAGTGTTGTTACTATGCAGTTGCTAGGGTGTTTGGGATTGCTGCCTTGCAGTTTCTAGAATATTCTAGTTTCTTGCCGGGGCATTGCTGCGCAGTTGCTAACAGAGCTGGGTAGTAACTGATCTGGATTACATAATCAGATACACGTAATCAAATAATTACAAGTACTTGTAATTTGATTATATTATTTTAAAATACTCGTAATCAGACTACAGTTACTTTTTTATGGATTACATGATAATATTATATAATTTTAATCATGTAATTTGTAATCAATAACGGTCTACAATTTATAAGTATTCTACCCAGCACTAGTTGCTAATGGGTTCCAAGTAGTTTTTAGAATGTTGCTGCGTAGTTGCTAGGGTGTCTGGATTGTTGCTATGCAGAATATAGAATGTTAGTTGGTTGCCGGGGAATTGTTGTGCAGTTGCTAGGTGTTCTGGATAGTTGCTATGTAGTTTATAGAATGTTTTAGTTGGTTGCCAGGGCATTACTAGCAGTTGCTATGTTGTTCTGGAATATTGCTAGGCAGTTTGTAGAGTTTATGGTTTTCTCCAGGGGCTTGAACGGCTCATCTCCTGGGCAAGGATGAGCTTCAAGCCTGCCAAGTCCAGGTCTCTGGTCCTAAGGAAGGGTAAAGTGTCCGACCGTTTCCGCTTTGCCCTGGGAGAGACCATGATTCCATCAGTGACTGAAAAACCAGTCAAGAGCTTGGGGAAGTTCTTTGATAGCTCCCTGAAGGACTCAGCTGCCATAAAACAAACCAAGTGCGACCTGACTACCTGGCTTACAGCGATTGACAGATGTGGCCTCCCCGGAAAATTCAAAACCTGGATCTACCAGCATGGAGTCTTGCCAAGAATACTCTGGCCCCTGTTAGTCTACGAGGTACCAACATCAACAGTCGAGGTTCTAGAGAAGTCTATCAGCCAGTTCCTCAGAAAATGGCTGGGGCTCCCTCGGTCCTTGAGCAGCATTGCCCTTTACGGCCATTCCACCAAGTTGCATCTTCCTTTGAGTGGACTATCAGAGGAGTTCAAAGTCACCCGCTCCAGAGAGGTATTGATGTACAGGGACTCCAAAGACACAAAAGTCACAGCAGCAGGAATCCTCGTGAAGACCGGGAGAAAATGGCAGGCGCAAGAAGCCGTCACTAAAGCTGAGGCACGACTAAGGCACAAAACGCTGGTGGGCTCCGTGGCAATGGGACGAGCAGGTCTTGGTTGTTTTCCCAAGCCACGTTATGATCTGGCTCGTGGAAAAGAGAGGCGCAAACTGATTCAGGACGAGATACGAGCAGAGGTGGAGGAAGAACGCTACACCAAAATGGCCAGCGTGTCCAAACAAGGAGCGTGGACCAGGTGGGAACATGCAGATCCACGCAGAATAACCTGGGCAGAGCTCTGGAAAGCAGAGCCATTTCGGATCAAGTTTCTTGTCCAATCCGTCTATGACGTCCTCCCAAACCCAGCTAACCTGCACACCTGGGGCCTGGCAGACACTCCTGAGTGCAAGCTGTGCAAGAAAAGGGGCACACTGGAGCACATTTTGAGCAGCTGCTCAAGAGCGCTAGGGGAAGGGCGGTACCGCTGGCGCCACGACCAGGTGCTAAAGGCTTTGGCGGACTCCATCTGCACAGCGATCCAACTCAGCAAGACCCAGGCAGCCCCCAAACAAACAATCACCTTCATTAGAGCTGGGCAGAAGGAACAATTCCATCGGCCTAGCTCTACGGGGGGGCTCCTCTCCACTGCTCGTGATTGGCAGCTTCAGGTTGACCTTGGAAGACAGCTTAAGTTCCCAGGCAACATCACAGCCACTTCTCTCCGCCCAGACATGGTGCTAACGTCTGAGTCTACCAAGCAAGTGGTTATCCTGGAACTAACTGTCCCCTGGGAAGACCGTATTGAAGAGGCCCACGAGCGTAAGAGGGCTAAGTACGCAGGGCTCAGCTCGGAGTGCCGGAACAACGGCTGGAAAACTCGCTGCGAGCCAGTCGAGGTCGGGTGCCGAGGCTTCGCTGGCCACTCACTGCTGCGAACCCTCAAACTCCTTGGAGTGAAAGGACTGCAATTGAAAAAAGCCACCGCAAACATCTTAGAGGCCGCAGAGAGGGCTTCTCGGTGGCTGTGGATCCGTAGGGGGGATCCGTGGAGCAACATGCCACTTGGACACAAGCCGGGGACTGATCACCCCCAGTTGGGTCGCCCGGGTGAGGGTGTATGAAGATTAAAGACCCGAAACACCCTATGACCCCGGGATTTTCACTGATGACGTGTCCAAGTAGCACCAGAAGGTGTATTCAAACTCTTGTCATGTTGCAATGCAGTTGCTAGGTTGTCCTGGATTGTTGCTAGGCAGTTGGTTGCCAGGGCATTGCTTTGTGGTGACTAATGTGCTTGGAATGGATTTTAGCACATTGCTACGCAGTTGCTAGGGTATTCTAGATTATTGCTTATGCAGAGTTTTCTAGTTGGTTACTAGGTTCTTTCAAACCCAAGTCAAGTTCAGGTCCATTAACTATTATTGTGTATATAATGTGTGTGTGCTGGTCTGGTCATAATCACCTGTCGTGTTCACCGCTGGTTGTCCTGTAATGCTGTCAGTTATCGGTGAACTACGTGTCCCATCATGCACCACTGCCGATCTGATTCGAGTCCAGTACACAAAATAGGACTGAACCAATGTGATGCTGCAGAGAGAAAGGCAATAAAATGGTCATTTTTGTGTGTGTTTTCTGCATGTAACAAAACATGAACTGTGTGCCAGTCTAGACTGGTTTACAGCACAGTCCTGCTTTTCTACAGCAACCTGTTGATGTCTGCACAGCATAAAGCATAAAGCATACAGCATCTCTTCTGTTCTAGTTAAGCTAGTTGAACAACAGTCACAATGTCGCAGCCATGCCAGTGTTTTTCTTACAAAAAGCGCAGGTCTCCGCTGGATTGTGTCGGGGCCCTCCAGCTGAATGACAGATTCCTCTTGAGCATCTTGTCCGAGTGTGTGACGGTGTCATCTGCACTGAGGCAGGACAGTGTATGTGTGCTGGGAGGGTGGAGCATGAACTCACCGCCGACCACCCGGTCCTCCAGAACGGAGCGAGCCTGAAGCAGAAACCCCATAAACGCCCGGGAACTCTGAACCGTTACTGAGCAGAACAACACACAAACTATTAGTCTTAGATAGACAGATAGATGAATGGAGAGACAGATGTGTGTTACCTGTGAGTGTGTGTTGTGGCAGGTACACTGATCTGCTGGTGCGTATGGTGACGGAGGAGTGTGTGTGCTGTGGGAAGGAGCTGATGTGGCCGGGCTTCATGTTCACACACGATGAGACACTCGCACCACGAGAGAAACACACGCCATGAGCGGGAAACACACACACAATCACACATCCAGCCAACACTGCCTTCATCAGCATCATCTTCATCATCATGTGCTTTCTGGTAAAAACATGAGTGTTTGATGTATACACATTTGTGTTTTTGTTACATTAAGTTCCTATCAACACAATTTACATTGAATGTATCTGCGTTAATATTTATAAAAATACTAATTTGTTTCAAAAACTATTTATGCATTTGGCAGACACCGTTATTCAAAGCGATTTAAACTGTATTCAGAGTTTACACTTATTTCAATACTCCATTTTATTTTTACATTTATATATCAGAATATTCTATTCTAAAATCAGACAGTTCCTTGTGGAAAGAAATGGCAAAATATGACAGTGTATTTTTGAATAAAAGATTGAAAAGTCATGATTTTACTTAGTTCATAAACATATGAAATTTATAAACAGAACATTACATTATAGATGTAACTTCAGTTTCTAGAATTCTTAATAATTTTAAAATGAATTCCAACTATTGTTGTATTAGCTAAAATGAGTAAAAAAAAGTGTCTGCCAAAAATATATAATAAAATATACATTTATATCATTTGATAATATGAATTTATATTATTGAATAACTATTAAATTATATGATTAAATATTAATTATATTGATATGATGTATTCAGGTGATCAGTGATATAAATGAAATACTTACTTGAAACTCGAACTGAAGAAGCTTCTGTCTCCTGCAAGTCAGTGCAACATAAACAACTGAGAAGTTTCTCTCTTAGAATTTCATCTCTCTCTCTCTCTTTCTTATACTTCCCACCCCTTCTAGTTATTTTCTTTTCTAATCCTGCCTTCCTTTTATCCTCATGTCTTTTATTCTCTCTCTGGTCCAGGATGTGCAGCAGCTGCTGATCCAGGAACCATCACATCACCCTCCAAACACACACACACACACACACACACACACACACACACACAGACGCACACACACACACACACACACACACACACACAGAGAGACTCAGACATACACACACACACACAGAGACTCAGACATACACACACACACACACACACACACACACACAGACAGACAGACAGACAGACACAGAGACACACACACACACACAGAGACTCAGACATATACACACACACACACAGACTCAGACACACACACACACACACAGACTCAGACATACACACAGACACAAACACACCGACTCAAACATACACACACACACACACACACACACACACACACATGTATTTAATTATATTTTTAAAGCCTTAAAATAAACAAAAATATGGTGTATTTATAATCAAATATATATATTCATACATAATAAATAATACATCACCTACTTCATTTAGCCTCTATTTGTTCCTCCTCTTTTATGTTATTGTGTGTAAACTCAAGTCAAGTCACCTGTATTTGTGTAGCGCTTTATACAATACTGATAATGTCAAAGCAGCTTTACAGTGTCGAAATAAATAAATGTTTATTGACTTGTTTTCTTGCTTGCATACAACTTTCTCTTTCAGTTCTGCGTCTGTACGTATAAATAAATAAATACATACAGAAATAAATGAATGCATACATACATACATACATACATACATAAATAAATGCAAGTATTTATTGACTTGTTTGCTTGCTTTCTTGCATACAACTTTCTCTTTAAGTTCTGTGTCTGTACGTATAAATAAATGAATACATACAGAAATAAATGAATACATACATACATAAATACATAAATAAATAAATGCAAGTAATTATTGACTTGTTTTCTTGCTTGCACACAACTTTCTCTTTAAGTTCTGCACCTGTACGTGTAAATAAATAAATACATACAGAAATAAATAAATAAATGCAAGTAATTATTGACTTGTTTTCTTGCTTGCATACAACTTTCTCTTTAAGTTCTGCACCTGTACGTAAAAATAAATAAATACATACAGAAATAAATGAATGCATACATACATACATACATACATAAATAAAAGTATTTATTGACTTGTTTGCTTGCTTGCTTGCTTGCATACAACTTTATCTTTAAGTTCTGCACCTGTACGTATAAATAAATAAATACATACAAACATACACAAATAAATAATTAAATGCAAGTATTTATTGACTTGTTTTCTTGCTTGCACACAACTTTCTCTTTCAGTTCTGCTGCAGCGCTTATAATAGATGCAGCATGGGGTGTGTAGTTTCACTTTCCTTTTCTCCTACATCTCCCAGCGTCCACTCAGCTCCTTTTATTTTATAAATTGTGTCCTAATGGCTTCATAAATCTGCACATTCA
>CM045076.1:1457851-1465154 GCA_024542945.1 allo-octoploid hybrid of Carassius auratus x Cyprinus carpio | reverse complement strand
ATATCTTTTTCAGCAAGTGTAGATTAAATTGATCCAAAAAGTGACGTTTCTAATGTTACAATTTTCTGTGAAAAATTTAAATGTATCACGGTTTCCACAAAAATATTGTGCAGCACAACTGTTTTCAACATTGATAATAATCAGAAATGTTTCTTGAGCAGCAAATCAGTATATTAGAATGATTTCTGAAGATCATGTGACACTGAAGACTGGAGTAATGATGCTGAAAAATTCAGCTGCGCAGCACAGAAATAAATTACATTGTAACATATATTCACATAGAACCAGCTATTTTAAATTGTAATAATTTTTCACTATTTTACTGTTCTTACTGTGTTTTTAATTAAATAAATGTAGTCTTGGTGAACAGAAGAGTCCAAAAAAATCTTACTGACCCCAAACTTTTGACTCTATTCTGCAATATTCAGTCAGGGTCTTTATATTTAACATGAACGTTGCATTTTTAAAGCTCTTGTTCATGACTTATGAATGTGCTGGAATTTACGTCTTCCGGCGATTCTATGTATTTTAGAGACGTGAGTGTTGAGGTGTGTGAAGTCGACCTGCAGCCTCTCTCTCTCTGTACATTTTGTATGAGGGTGTGGTAAAAGTCTCGGGGGATCAGGTTATTTTTACTCCTTCATCTATCTCTCACACTCTGATGCCCCACTAACACAGCGGCGAGTGTGTGTGTATGTGTGTGTTGAGGAGGGCTGGTGGTGTGATCGTTGGGTAAGATGTGTGCTTTCTCACAATGAGTCTTAAGGGTGAATATAATGAAAACTGTAAAGCTGGGGTCATATTGAACTCCAAAATAAGAAATGACATTTTGCCTAAAGAAAATGAAAACATTTTTGCATTGTGACACTGTTTTCATGACAGTGATGCACATTAAAAAGCCATTCACAACGCAAGTATTTTTGTGTTTTTAAAAAAGAGATGCTAACGGGATTAATGCCACTGAAATGACATATATAATTCACTCTAGGATGCTCTATTTTTAGTATTTTTGTCTATTTTTGAGAACCATTTGTAAATTATCTGTACTCTTGAGTTGCAAAAATTATGTTGTCCCGATTTCACTATACCAGTTGTATTTTTACATGTTAAAGTGGTCTTGTAAATCTTGTAAACAACACCCATTAATTTGAAAAAAAAGAAGTTTTTTCTTTTAAATGTAATTTGTATTTTGTGAAACCATCAATAAAAATATTATATGATGTTAGTAGCAGGACAACCTGAAAACTATTTTAAAATTTTTGAATTGAAAACCTGGGACGCAGGGGAGTTTAATAGGGAAAGTTTTTATAAAATTTGCCATCTTTTTCCATCAATTCTACCAATTCTATTTACTGTAATGCAAAAACTATTGATATATACTGATTTATTAAATAAACTGTAAAGTGAAATTGTAAGTGCGAAGTTGATATTCAATAGTTTTTGGAGGTTTATTTGTCCTGAAATGTGGCTTTCTGAAAATTTATGAAACATTTTGCTTATTATTTTTATGATGCTGCTTGTTAATGGGAAATTTTGTAAAAGTTTATCTTATCTTACAGATATTTATTGCATTGCAATAATGGAATTTTGGGGTGTAAAAACAATGTCACAGTGCCAAAAATCTGTCATCATAAAATAGGCAAAAATATGCATTGGTCAATTTTAAGATTTTGCACTATTTGGGCTGATAAAGTGTTGTGCTGCTTATGCGTAAAATACACATTTAAGTATTTATTTTATTACACTTTATCTATTTGCATCTGTAGATTTCAATTACAAGACATATCTTCAAAATATATTTTCAGCAGACTCCAATCTATATTCTGAAGGGTTTTACTGAGGGGTTTGTTGATATATCATTCAGCCAGATTTATATAACATTTTATTCCTAAAACATGGTAATTTTTTTGTTACTTTCATACTTTCTGTCTAATGTCATAGGCATTTTAGTGAAAACAGAATATTCTTTCAGACTAGTAGAAAGAAAACATCCAAAATACACTTAAGTGTTTATTTTATTGTATTTTATCTATTTGTGTCTGTAGATTTCAATTTCAATGGATTACAGTCCATTACTTTAAAAGTTTTTTCTCCACTTCAGCAGCACTTACAGACACCAAACTTAGCAGCTTTATTCCTCTCTATATTCTGAAGGTTTTTACCGAAGGGTTTGTTCATATTTAATTTGGACTGATTTCTATAACATTTTATACATGACAGCATGGTGGAAATTTTTTTTCTTCTGGCTGTTGACAGTATTTTCTGATTTGTGAAGTGATTAAAAGAGAAATCCAAAATCCCTTCAGTAAAAACATTTAACTCTAATATGTCAACAAAATCAAACAAAAACTTTGAACCTGGCATTATCCAGTGTTCAGATTTATTTTCTGGAAATTTATGCAAATTTGCGCATATTTACTTATAACATTTCAGAATACTTACAATACAAAAAATATAAAAATAAATCAAAAAATGTTTGCAATTCTTAATGTAATCAGTCAACTGGGGAAACATGGTGATAACTATATGTTGAAATTTTACAAATATTTTTTAGATTTTACAAGGTCTTAACGTCTTTAGTTAATAACGATCATTATTAGGGGATTTTTGTTGATCTGTGACTCCAGCTAATCTGTTTCAGATGGAAAGTGGCCCATGGCTCAGGAGAAGGTGATAATTATAAAGATCACTGGTAATATAATCCAGATGAACACAAGATAATGTACAGTATAAACAATGGTAGTGTATTACCTGATGCTCACAGATGTGTGTGTTCAGCTGTTAGTAGATCAGTTTCTCTTTGTTGGCCATCAGTAGTTTAATCTCCTCTCAGCTGTGCTCCTCTCTCATATTCCTCTCTTCCCCTCCTGACTTCTTTATTTATCCTCTCGCCGCTCAGTGCTAAATGAAAGCCAATTGATTTGGTTGAGACTTGCCAGTATATTTCTGCCTTCAGGTGATCTTCGAATGATCGTGTTTATGAGATGAGTGCACATGAATGTCCTAAGAGGGAAAGTCTGGGTTTTCAGAGGAGTGTGATGGAAGTTAATTGGTTTTGATTATAATCAAAACCAGTTCCCTCATGGAACTGAAATGCCTGTCATTCACAAACTTCTACACATCTACTGCCCAATGCATTATTTTTAAAGGGATATTTCACCCAAAATTTAATATAATTTTACATTTTACATTTACCACCTTCATGTTGTTCCAATAAGTGTTATTTTAGTGTCATTGATATACTATTATAGTTTTTTGTTAATATTTTAAATTAGATTTTTAGTTTTTGATCATTTTGTTTTTAGTTATGTTAGTACTTCAACTTAAACAATAATGAGAAATGTTGCTTTGGAAACAAGCTGAAATTTGAAGCTGAAGTTTAAGCTTTTTATATTTATTTTATTTCAGTTAATGTTTATTTTATTTTCAAAATGGTTTCTAATTAACAAGAATAAACCTGGTTACCAATCATATGTTTGTTTGTTTTTTCTGTGCTGTATTACTTTATTATTATTTATTACCATCATAGTTTTGTTGATAGTTTTGTATTTTTGTTGATATGATTTATTTATGTTTTTAGTTTTCAATTAAAATTTCATCTAATTTTTTAATTGTGTTATGTGCATTTAAAATTTCACATTAGTTGTTGTTTTTTGTTTTTTTTAAAAAAGAACATTTCTAAATAGTGTTTTTATTTTGTTTGTTTTATAGTTTTATTTCAGAATGGTTTTAATTTGTTTTCTCAGTTAGTTGCCAAAGCAACATTTCTAATTTTCATTTAGTGAAAGTTTTTTCATCTAACATTTATATTTTACTTTAATTTCAGCTTTATTTCATGTAACCAATATGTTTTTAATAGTTTTGGTTTTACATTAGTTAACAATAAGAATTAAGAATATATTTTGAACTTTGGAGTCCAAATATTTGAGTTTCATTGTATGACATCACGAAAAAAACAAACACTTAGACATTCTTCAAAATATGTGCCTCTGTGTTTCACAGAAGAATGACATTTATACAATGACATTTTTGGATGAACTATCATCAAGTATTTGGGCTAATTTGGATGCAGTTTCAGTAACAATTATAGTGTAGAAATTTCATATCTGTTAAACATATTTTGCCAGTCATAATTATGACTTTCAAAAATCTATGAATATCACAGGAAAATGTCAAGAAAGTAAAAAAAAAGAGAGATTATGCATAATTCAAGAGTCCTCTTTGAATGTTCTCCTTATTCAGGAAAAATTGAAAAAAAAAAAAACATTGATGGAAAGTCTCTGTGACTGTTGCTCCTCTGAAAACAGGTCACATAGTTCCACTTTTATGGCCTCGTTTTTCTTCTTTTTTTCTATTCCGGCTCTGGAAAAAGCAGGTTAAGCTACATACATCTTGAAGATTAGCCTGTTTCACATGAGTCTGGAGAATCACTGCCTTGTCACACGGTCGCAGGACGAGTTATTTCTCCTCACGGATTGGTCGAGGCGTGTGTGGCTCTCCTCCTAATTGGCTGAGGCAGAGGAGTGGGCGGGTTTTGCGGTCACGCGGCGGACTCCTGTGGCTGTTTCAGCGTAGTTGACCAGCATCACGTCTTTATCACACATTGAGTTCAGGAGATGCTGGCCGATCATGTGCATCACGCAGACTGTCTCACCACAGGACGCTCATAACTCTTGTGTGTATGTGTGTGTGTGTGTGTGTGTGATATTTTGGTTCCTCTCCTTTTGCATCAGTGCAGCTGATGTCATCGCATTTGTGAAGTGGAGGATAAATAATGTGACTCAGAGAAACAAACGCTTCAGATGATCCCAGAGGAACAGTTTATTGCTCTTTTCAAGCTTAGCAGCTCAGTTATGTTTTAACTATCAGCTTTGATTGCAGAGTTAGAGAAATAAAAATAGTCGAGTTAATTATAATCATCTTGAGATCTCTGAATTTTTATTGTGGGTATCGTGAGCAGATCTGAGACATTGTTGAGATCTTAGGAAACAAACTATTAAGAATTTTTTTGCTAATTGAAATAAAGCTAAAATAAGAATACTAATAATTAATATTAGATTAAAAACTTGAAACTAAATGAAATGAAGTAAAATAAGTTTAAGTTGTAGCACTAAAATTGAATTTAAAATTGTACAAAAATATAGTAAAAATACTATAATAAAAATTCTAAAATAAAAGTAAAAATACTATAATCGTATATCAATTATACTAAAATAATGTGTTTTATTTTAGTATTATTCATATGCTTTTATATTTTTAGCTTTTAATTTTATATCATTTCATTTTTCATTCTTAGTTTTGGTTAAAATGTGAGTAATTTTATCTGCTTTTGCCATTTTTTTATGGAGATTTATTTATTTTTATTTTTATTTCAGTTTTAGTTTTAGTTTTTATTTATTTCTGGTTAGCAATTTTAGTAAGTTAGTTTTCGAGGTAATGTCAAATTTTCATTTACTTTAAGTTTTTCATCTAATATTTATTTTTTTGTTATATTTCAGCTGCATTTCAATTAAGTAAAAAGGATTTTAACAGTTTTAGTTTTAGCTGTAGATAATAATAATAACAGGCTACTTCACGATTCTCCGTATGATCCCCATATCTCATTGCTGTCTAATTGAGATATTAAAGCGAGTTAATGTCTGATTTTTCTCTCTCATGGTCTCCTGCAGTAAAAACCATCCCGATCCATCTTAAACGTCTTTCTCTTTTCATTATTCATGACAGTGAAATAATCAAATCTTAACGTCTTATTATCTCAGAACATGAATCAGTGAGTCCATCATCGTTAATCATATGAATCATCTTTTTTGGGGGAAAAAATCAAGCTTAACCTTTGAGCTGTTCACTACAGTTAATCCAGATTTATCTTCTCCATCAAAATGTTCTTCTGTTCTGCCTTGAAATCTGTCTGCATTCAAACCAGCAGCTGTCTGGAAGAATCTGTCTGTTAAAAGTGAATTTGTTTGCATATTTATTTCAGACTTTCATGATATTCATAGCTTCTTTCTGACTCTCTGTTCTTTAATTTTCCAAATAATAAAACCCCAGTGTCATCCAGAGTTATTTTAGTATTGTTTATATACTATTATAGTATTTATTTTAAGAAAAGCACTCTCAAAAAGTACATTAAATGCATGATGCGTGAATGAGTCAATGAATAATAATAGTGAACTCAACAATGACCAAAATAATCACGATTATGATCATCCATCATAAAGCAGCTGTAATGTACAGTACTGATGTAAGCCGCTGTGTATCTCTTCACATCGAGCAGGTTGTGGTAAACGTGACTCTGAGGATCTTCTCGGATGTGGGCCCGGATCTGTTGGCCGGGATCTTGGGATGAGCTCAGCTCTGCGTCTCCTGCGGGACAATCGATTTGTGCCACAGATATGTCCGCCTTGCCAAAACCGGAGCGAATGCACAATGCACAGACTCCTCCATCAAAAACACTCGCGTCTACAGACACCTGAGCGCCAGTTTGCAGATTGCTTGGGCTAAACGCGCTCATATGAGATTTCTAATGAATTCAGCTGATTAAACAAACATGTTGGCAGTGATCGGGCCTCGGCTGCGCTCGTGTCCCACAGGTCTTCAGTGAAAACAGGATGTTCTTACAGCTCTTACAGTGTTTCTCTGTCTCTGTCTCGTCTGTGTGCTGAGGGTGAAGGCAGGTACATCAATGCCCTCCTCCCTTCAATCGCTTCATTCATCAGCTACAAAACGCTCAGGGTTTTTGGGACGGAGGTTTTGGCATCTGCCGAGAGTCATGTTCACAACGACACTGTAAAGACAGGTGGAACTGGGTGAAAGTTTGAGTAAAACCTGTTTGTTTCTCTGTGTTTTTCTGGCAGGAGCTTACGGTGTCGTCCTGAAGTGCAGACACAAGGTAAGATCTCAGACACACAAGTTCAGATCATGCCCACAAAACACAATTCATCTCATTTGCAGCCTAAATGGCTTAAAAAGTGTGTGTGCTCAAAAAAAGTGGGGCCTGGAAAGCATATAAGTCCATACTAATTATTAATTTTGAAAGAAAGTAGCATGCAGTAAGCATGCGTCGCAAATTATATACACATATAGTATAACACAAAGCACACTCTGCAATGATTTTCTGTATGCATGGAAATGTACGTATGTGCAAAATATGCAACGTATCCCATAATGCATTGCACTCATAACAGAGTGCTTGTGTGACATACCGTATAATGTTGCATTTTACAGTTTGAAATGTTTACCGTTCCCTAATGCATATTGTTTCACATATTAATTTTTTATAATTAGCACACTTTAGTGTTTTATG
>CM045076.1:1442851-1452851 GCA_024542945.1 allo-octoploid hybrid of Carassius auratus x Cyprinus carpio | reverse complement strand
AGGTTTCTGGTTTTCAACGACTGACTACAACAGAGTTTTCAAACATTTTGATGCCATAAACAGATGTATATTTTAGAAAGATTGATAGATTTTTATTTTCATGCACAAAGACCCTTTTATAACTGTGAAAAAAATGCACTTTAATTTCCTATTAAAGCAGCGGTAAGAGTGTATAAACTCTGGCTATTTATTTATTTTAATGGGTAGTTTTAATTTTAATATGTATTTTTATTTTAATGTTTATTTACTATTTGTTTACTATATTTCATTTAACTTTTCAGCAGGCCCCTTATTTACCTTATTTGGTATATTTATTTATATATTTATTATTTAACTTTTTAGCAGCTTCCTTAGTACCTTTAAATTAAAAATTTCAATTCATTTATTTTTATTTGTAGGAAATTATTTTATTATTATTATTTTAATTTTATTTATTTATTTAAAATTTTACATAATTTTTCTCTTTACTTTTCAGCAGATTTTTTAGTACATTTAAAATTTAATATATCGATTGTAATTTTAATTTATTTATTTTATTATTTATTTACATTTTACACAATTTTTCTATTTTCAGCAGCTCCCCTTTTAATGTCAATTTATTTACATTTTAATTCATTTGTTTTATTTATATTAATTTATTTTTTAATTTACATTACATTTGCAACTTTTTAGGAGATTCCGTACCTTTTAATTTACATTTTTAATTTATTTTTTTTAATGTTTTCATTTAATTCATTTTTTTGAATTTGAAATTTTGAATTTGAAATTGTTTTAAAAAGCAGGTCGATGGCCGAAATAATCCTGATCTATCATTATAATGTATTTCTTACATTAATTACTTACATTAATGAGCAGTTGTTCACTTTTAATAACAGTGACCACTAGTGTATTTTAGACAGTGTTCACTATAAAACATTCTCTAAAAATGTTGGTAGGTTTTTGTCCCTTGGCGGTTCTGTATATATTGGTGTTTCATGGCTCATGAATTAAGTTCAGCCTTTGCTTCACATTTCCCACAATGCATCTGTGCTGTGCTCTTCGAAATCTCTCTGAGTGTCACAGTGAGAAGAGAGAAAGAGGTCAGTGTATATTCTTAGATCTACAGAGACTCTTACTGTTCCTCTGATATAACTGCAATGATTTTTTATTTTATTTTTTGCTAGTAATTTTTTCTTAAAGACTGTGACAATTTCTATTTTCCATCCAAAACATCATTCTTTGTTGTTCATTTCATTTTTATTCAATTAGATGTTTATTTTTATTTTGATGTGTATTTTTAGTTAAATGTTATTTATTTATTTTTCTTTTCACTTTTCAGCAGATCCCTTAATTTGAATGTATTTACATTTTTATTTGTTTGAATTATTTAAAAAAATGAAACGCTTTCTATCTAACATTAAAAATATATATTTGCAATATTTTTTTTACCAATCATTTTTCTTAAAGACTGAGACATTTGCTTTTTCCCCCTCAAAACACAATTCTTTGTTGTGTTTATTTGAACTAGATTTTTGCTTGATTTTATCTCTTGCATTAAACATTTTGATAAACTTGCATATTTGCAACTGCCAAAAAAAATAAAAAATAAAATTCAATGTTTTTCTCTTACTTTTTAATTTTAAATTTATTTACATTTTAATTTATTTAAATTATTTATTGCTATTCCCTCACCCCCTAACATCATTCTTTGTCATTTAATCTTGTTTTAATCTTTTCTTGAGTTGAGTTGAGAACATTTTGATGCACCTGCATTTTTGCATATACACTGAATATATATATATATATATATAAAAATACTTAAAATAAAATATATATATTACATTTATTTTATTTAAAATTTTCTAAATTATTTCTATTTTTCTATCTTTCTATTTTATTTAAAACTTTTCTTCCAAGTTTTTTTTCCAAGTCTTAAGTCATGTTTTCTGAAAACAATGATCAAAATTAAGTGAATTTATTATTAAAACAAAACAAACAAAAAAAAGAGTCAGTTAAATAAATAAATATATTTATATTTCAGAAATGTATTATATTTTAAGAATGTTAATAAATTTGTACTGGAAAACAAAATGAAAATATATATATATATATATATTTTTAAAAAAAACATGTTTATGTTTTCAGGCCTTCATTCAATCTTTTTTTATTTTATTTGTAGTAATCTAATTTTATTTGCACAAATAAATTAAATTATTAATTATATTATTGACTTATTTAGATTTTATTTCATTTGTTTTAATTAATTATATCAATTAATTTTAATTCTTATTTATTTATTTACAGAAAACGTGTCTGATAACAGAAATTAAAATGAAATAAATTATTTATTTTTATTTTTCTGACTTCCCTGGCAGATTTTTTTTTATTTTAAGTGTAAAGTCAATTACGTCTTTTTGCTTCTCAAGTAATTGCATCTTAATTGATGTTTATATATCTGTGGTGATAAACAGGACAAAATACGGAGAAAGAGCAGAACTGTTCCATTCACTCATCATCAGTCTGATTGGGGTTCGGTCTGTTTGTCTCTCATCGTGTCTCGACTCGTTCTGGATGGATTTAACGAACCTGACCGTCTCGTTTGAGCAGTTCTCCGCATGAACTCCCTCGCCCCGTGTGCCGCTGACGAAACCTCACACGTTCCTCTGTAATCTGTTTATTTTGGTCTGTGGTTCTCCAGGACCTGCTTTGTTTCGGGTGTATTTCTCACCGTCCAGTTGTTGATGTTTGTGGTAAATATTTAAAGAGAAATCCTTTTACTGTGCTGTGATTGTCTCTGACGGGAATAAAGAGCTTAATGTGTTTCTGCTGAGATGTTCTTCTACCATATGTTGAATGTTTCTCTGAGAAGCAGACTCAGTTTGTTCAATACAATATGAATCTACTCGGGAACATCATGAAATATGATCACGTGATGATGGAATTTTATTTGCTGTTAGATATTTTTGTAACAGTTTTCAACTCTGCTGTGTTTTAATCTGGAAACATTTTAACTGAAGTAATGTTAGAGAAATGATTATATTGTGTTACATTTACCTGGATTACCTATTCAAATTATATTTGTATTAATTATTTAAATGATCTATTCAAATTATATGTATATATATTGTGTATATAAATATATATATCAAATTATTATACATATAATTATTACTATTTCAAATAATTTCTATTTAAAAAAAATGTTATTATGACAAAGAATATTTCACATTCAAAGGTCAGTAAGATTTTTATTTAATAAAACCTAATACTTTTATTAATCAAGGATGCATTAAATTGATCAAAAGTGACAGTAAAGACATTTATAATGTTACAAATGATTTCTATTTCAAATAAACGCTGTTCTTCAGAACTTTCTGTTCATCTGTGAATCCTGAAAAATAAAATGTATCACAGTTTCCACAAAAATATTGTGCAGTAATAATCAGAAATGTTTCTTGAGCAGCAAATCATCATATTAGAATGATTTCTGAAGATCATGTGACACTGAAGACTGGAGTAATGATGCTGAAAATACAGCTGCGCATCACAGAAATAAATTACAGTTTAACACATATTCACATAGAAATAAGTTATTTTAAATTCTAAAAATATTTCATAATTTTTACTGTATTTTTGATCAAATAAATGCAGCTTTGGTGAGCAGAAGAGACTTTCAAAACCATAAAAAAAAAAATCTCACAGACCCCAAACTTATATATGTTACTGTGTATAATCTCATATAGATCATAAATGTATTGATATGTGTGTTTGTGTGTGTGAATCGTGTGTGTGACACTGATTTCATTGACACTGATCAGTGGTGAGGATATGTGGGTCGTTCTCTGGACTGGAGCGACCATCAGACGGGTTATTAATACACGATGATATTTTTATTCCTGAGCTGTTTGTTGAGGACAGACTCAGGTGTTAAAGACGCTGTGTGAACAGTCCAGTTTTGTTTATTTGTTGGTTATTATAACCTGATGTAGTTCTCATAGCCACATTAAACAGTACGACATTTTGCATTGGCACCTTTTAAAGTAAAAATTTTTTTTTTATATAATTTTTAATAAAATGTTGTGCTTTTTTGGCAAAACAAGAATAAATAAAAAGTTTTATCAGACCAGAGTTAATGTTGTTTACTAAAAATAATATACATTAATACCAATATAGTTTACTAAAGCCAAATGGTAATAGAAATAAAATGAACTTTTAACTTTATATATATATATATATATATATATATATATATATATATATATATAAATTATTTCATTTCAGTTAGCTGCCAACCAAGGCCAAATTTATCTTTTTCATTTAGTTAACTTGAAGTAGTAAAATAAATAAAATTAAAACTGAAGTAAAAATAGATAAACTCTCTCTCTCTCTCTCTCTCTCTCTCTCTCTCTCTCTCTATATATATATATATATATAAATAATTTAAAAAAACTTTTTACATTGTATATTACAAAAGTAATATTTCTTATTTTGTTTATTATTTTTATTTAGTAGTTGTATTATTATTATTATTATTATTATTATTAATTATTATTTGAATTTCACTGAATATTGCAATAGTAATACAATTTTTTATTTAATATTGTAATTTATTATATTGAAAATGTATTAAATTATTATTGTAATTGCTGTTATTATTTTATTTAATATTATTTTATTTACTTTTGTTTAATATTTTTGTTTTAGTTATATAGTTTTATTTTAATTATTATAGTTGATATGTAATCACAAAATATTTGGCCAAATTATGCAGCCCTACAAACAAGCACATCAAACATGGGACTTAAAAAAAAAATCAAATCACATTTTAAATCACAATCAAAAATTTTATCAGAAAAATTGCAATAATTTTCTCTCTCCCAAAAGGTGCAGTCCTAATTCAGAAATTAATTTGTAGATATTAGTATCATTTTTTATGAAATAGTATTTGTTACAGTGAATATTTTATATAATATTGTAATATTTATTATATTGATGATTTCATATTTAGTTTTTATTTAGTATTTGTGTTATGCAATAGTAATAACAATAATGTATTTAGTTTTATTTATTAAATCACAGCCAATCACAAATTTAATATATATAAAAAAAATCACAATTCAAGTTTAATTCATTTTTTTTCTTTGCCCCCCAAAGCATGCAACACTAATTCAGGCATTATTTTGTAGATTTTTTTTTTTTTTTTTTTGCTTTTTCTCTTTTAAAGTATAAAAGTTATACTTTGAGAGAGAGAAAAAAAAATTAAAATATTGAAATGTTTCAACTGAATAGAATTAGCATTGAAAAATCTGTCTGACAGCGATTTCGTAACATGCATATATTTGCATAATAAACTGTGTTTGATTTTGTGCATCTATTTACCAATATATAGCTGTCATTTTAATGTGATGAAGAAACAACAGAAAATCTTGCATAGGAAACTCTTACTGCCGCAAAAAGCAACTCTAGGTCAATTAGAAGCATGTAAAGGCTTTAATTTAATAATGTGTGTAATAAATGACAGATTTGTCCTCAGTAAGAGTTCATAAAGCTGAAGTTGAGATCATCAGACGTCCACAGACTGTTATGAAGAGAGCAGAAAATGGCTCACTCGAGCCGTTTGAGAGAAACGAGGCAGAAGCTGGTTATCTGACCTCTGACCGTCTGATCTCTGCAAACCTCACCTGTTCTAATAAACACGCCATGTCTCCCACTTCCTGTTTGCGCGGGGTGCTGCTGAAGTGTCGTGGCGTCACGCTGTCAGATGGAAATAGCGCGGGCGTTCGCCGACGGCTCTCTCATTGTTTGGATTGTTTTCTTTCATCTGAGCGAGCTTCCATTCGGCTCGGCCAATCAGGAGCCGGCGTGTGTGAGAGCTATGAATATGCATGACATGCTAATTCCCGTTGTGTGGCCTGTAGTTTTGGCTCAGCGGGGACGGCGTGCAGATTTAATAAGAGCCTGCGGGGCTTTCTGGAGCTCCAGACCCTTCAGGCTGATCTGGAGTCTGTCTGCGCTCTCAGATAAACCAGAGCATCATCTTATCACGCTCCAACACAAGCAGCACTGCACTATTTATTCATTCATTTAGTTCGTCTTTCTGTTTGTTTTTATTTTAAGGGCCTTATTTTTATTTTATAAACAGCAGAATTTATTTATTTATTTATTCGTTTTTATTTTATTTCAAAGTAAATGGCTTATTTTTATTATTTGAACAGTAAAATTACTTTTTTGTTTTATTTTATTAACTGCAGAATTTATTTACTTATTTAGTTTTTAGTTTTTATTTCATACTAAGTGCCTCATTTTTATTTTATGAACAGCAGAATGAATTTATTTATTAGTTTTTATTTTATTTCAAAGTAAGTGCCTTATTTTTATTATTTGAACAGCAGAATTACTTTTTATTTTATTTTATTTTATTTTATTTTATTTTATTTTATTTTATTTTATTTACTTATTTATTTTGTAGTTTTTATTTCATACTAAGTGCCTTATTTTTATTTTATGAACAGCAAAATGAATTCATTTATTTATTAGTTTTTATTTTATTTCAAAGTAAATGCCTTATTTTTATTATTTGAACAGCAGAATTACTTTTTTATTTTATTTTTATTTTATTTTATTTTATTTTATTTTATTTTATTTTATTTTATTTTATTTTATTTTCTGCAGAATTTATTTACTTATTTATTTTGTAGTTTTTATTTCATACTAAGTGCCTTATTTTTATTTTATGAACAGCAAAATGAATTCATTTATTTATTAGTTTTTATTTTATTTCAAAGTGAGTGCCTTATTTTTATTATTTGAACAGCAGAATTACTTTTTTATTTTATTTTAATTTATTAACTGCAGAATTTATTTACTTATTTATTTTTTAGTTTTTATTTCATACTAAGTGCCTTATTTTTATTTTATGAACAGCAAAATGAATTTATTTATTTATTAGTTTTTATTTTATTTCAAAGTAAGTGCCTTATTTTTATTATTTGAACAGCAGAATTACTTTTTTATTTTATTTTATTTTATTTGAACTACAATTAAAGTGAAAACAGAAAATATTAAAACAAAATCTTATTCAAAATGTTAACAAAAACTATACTAATATATCAAAGATGCTAAAACAACACAAAGTGACTGCATCTCAGTGCTTTACATTTAATCTCAGTCATGAAAATGTTC
Organism: allo-octoploid hybrid of Carassius auratus x Cyprinus carpio; assembly: GCA_024542945.1. Lineage (NCBI taxonomy): Eukaryota > Metazoa > Chordata > Actinopteri > Cypriniformes > allo-octoploid hybrid of Carassius auratus x Cyprinus carpio. Next base: position 1,445,690 of record CM045076.1, on the reverse strand, counting down.
AGCATTTTTTTATATTCCATGTCTTTTTTTAATCATTCATCAACAAATGAGAAATAGTATTCAGATCATGTGTCTGGAACTGGCAAATATGTTTGATATTTTGCATATATTTTGCATCAATCGTGTGAATGGACAAGTGTATTTTGATTTCACTGAAGTATGCAAACTTTTCATTATTGATTAAACTTTTCGAGATATTGATTTAAAATCTGAACATTTAATGGTTTAGTTTTTTTCCCAGCATTACTCTGATGGGCAATTGCATGAGGGTCCGTTTTATTTTATTAGTATTTCCAGCTGTCAGTTTCTCAAGAACAGCTCATTGAATATGAATATAGTCATTTATGAACTCTATCGTAAGATGTTTTAGATTCTGAGCATCTTTCATGTGAATGTAATATCTGTGTACGTGTGCGACAGACCCACAAATGACTTTATTGCACACAAATATTCCCGTCCTCTTCTCGTTTGGTGAGTGTTTTGTTTTTGCCGAGGTGTGTGCTTCCTGTGTTTCTTTCATTCTTCTGTCCTCATTTCATCTTCCTGTTACGTGTGTGTCTCTTCACAGACTCACGCTGGGCTGAATTCATCCCGTTAGTCATTAATAATCAAATCCTGTCAGATCCTCTGTATGGTGTCATGAAGGAGCCTGCAGTGTTTTATGCTGCTTTTTGACCCGCGTTACATCTGACATCAAAGAATCATGAAAAATAAAATGTATCACAGTTTCCATAAAAATATTGTGCAGCACAACTGTTTTCAACACTGATAATAATCAGAAATGTTTCTCGAGCATCAAATCAGTATATTAGAATGATTTCTGAAGATCATGTGACACTTAAGACTGGAGTAATGATGCTGAAAATACAGCTGCGCATCACAGAAATAAATTACATTTTAACAGAGATTCACATAGAAGAGAGATATTTTAAATGTTAATAATATTTCAGAATTTTCTGTTTTTATTTTTTATTTTTTACAAGTAATTGCAGCCTTTGTGTGCAGAAGGGACGTCCCTTAAAAACAAAACAAAACAAAAAAATCCCAGTTAAAAAAAAACAGTTAACCAAATAACTAGTAAAATAAACTATAAACATAAAACTATTGATACTTGAAATAAAATACTTTTAAATGAAATAAAATTAAATTGTAATTGTAATTGTAATATTAAAATAATTCAAAAATAGCTAGTTGTTAACATTTCTCATTTTCAATTAGTTTAACTTGGTGTACTAAAATTACTCAAACTAAAACGGAAATAAAATTAATAAACATTTAAAAAAATATTTTTAAAAAGCTTAAAAAAACCTAAAATAATAAAAATGACAACAAAACATAACAAAATGACAAAAACTTTAACTAAAATGAAAATTAAAACGAAATAATAAACAATAATTCTAAATAAAAACTACAATAGTTTCACTCTTTGCTCTGGAAGAAGGTCGAGATGAGCACATTGCATTGTGGGATACAGTGCAATGTCTCCTGAATTATGCACGACACATTTGACCAAATATAGTAGTGTATTTGCACACTATTCCCAGTTTGCATACTCTTCACTGCAGAAATACAGTAATTGTATGCTAACATTTTCCATGGCTAAACCTTGTGTGTGTGTGTGTTTGAGGTTAATAAATGTGCCGTCATCAGCGCTTGCAGCACCTGTGATCAGTTTGTGTTCAACATAAACAAGCACAAAGCCTGAGGGAGCAAACACACATGTATGAGCACACAGCGCAGTGTTTCTCAGTGTTGGTGAGCTGTGTTTCAGCGCGTAATACTGAAAAGAGTGTCTGTAAGAGTCTGTTTTTCTGTAAAGCATGAATCTGGAGCACTGAAGGATGCTGGGAGGATACAGAGACACCGAGAGAGTAAAATAGGCCAGAGAGAGAGTGTGTGTAAGTCCTTTAGTTCCCCTCACACACACACACACGGTCCAAAACACTCGCCAAGAATAATGTGAGTAAAAATGGGCTTTGCTGAGTACTGAGTTAGTCTCCATATGTTTGCTAACCATCTGCTCATCATTTATTAGGAGCACAGCTTTAACTGAACTATAAGAACAATAACGACTGAGTGACGATTCACCGGCTAATCAGAAAAACATCTGCTAAAGGCCTCTAGCATTAAACACATTTGAGGAAGAAGTCTCTTCTGCTCACCAAGGCTGCATTTATTTAATTAGAAATACAGAAAAATGCTGTAAAATTGTAAAATATATTAACATTTAAAATATCTGTTTTCTGTGTGAATGTGTGTTAAAGTGTAATTTGTTTCTGTGATGCACAGCTGAATTTTCAGCATCATTACTTTGATCCTTCAGAAATCATTCTAATATGCAGATTTGCTGCTCAAGAAACATTTTTGATTATTATCAATGTTAAACACAGTTGTGCTGCACAATATTTTTGTGGAAACTGTGATACATTTTACTTTTTAAGATTCACAGATGAATAGAAAGTTCAAAAGAACAGCATTTCATTTTTTTTTGTAACATTATAAATGTCTTTTTGATCAATTTAATGTTTCTTTGCTGGATAAATTCTTTCTAAATGTTCTTACTGACACCAAACTTTTGAATGGTTGTTCGTCTTCATGCTCAGTTTTGCCCCTGTGTCGTTCTCTCCTGCAGGAGACTAATGAAATCGTGGCCATTAAGAAGTTTAAGGACAGTGAAGGTGAGCTGAAAAGCTTCTGTTATGCAGGATCTGCACTGATCTGGAGCTGCTGCGAGTCCTTCATCTGACCTGATTTACTCCGCGCAGAACAGACAACCAAACCAGCATCCAGAAATAGTGTTGAGGCCGCTGACCGACTGTCTGTGACATCATGATGCAGC
>CM045076.1:1432851-1435351 GCA_024542945.1 allo-octoploid hybrid of Carassius auratus x Cyprinus carpio | reverse complement strand
TGTCTGTCTGTCCGTCCGTCCGTCCGTCTGTCTGTATGTCTCTTTGTCTGTCCGTCCTTCTGTCTGTCTGTCTGTCTGTCCGTCCGTCTCTCTGCCTGTCTCTCTGTCTGTCTGTCCGTCCATCCGTCTGTCTGTATGTCTCTTTGTCTGTCCGTCCTTCTGTCTGTCTGTCTGTCCGTCCGTCTCTCTGCCTGTCTCTCTGTCTGTCTGTCCGTCCGTCCGTCTGTCTGTATGTCTCTTTGTCTGTCCGTCCTTCTGTCTGTCTGTCTGTCCGTCCGTCTCTCTGCCTGTCTCTCTGTCTGTCTGTCCGTCCATCCGTCTGTCTGTCTGTCTGTCTGTCCGTCCATCCGTCTGTCTGTCTGTCTATGTCTGTCTATTTGTCTGTCTGTCTGTCTGTCTGTCTCTCTGTCTGTGTGTGTGTGTCTGTCTGTCCGTCCATCTGTCCGTCTGTCTGTCTATCTGTCCATATGTGTGTGTGTATGTGTGTGTGTGTGTGTGTGTGTGTGTGTGTGTGTCTGTCTATTTGTCTGTCTGTCCGTTTGCTCTCTGTCTGTCCGTCCGTATGTCTGTCTGTCTGTCTCTCTGTCCGTCCGTCCGTCCGTCCATCCATCTGTCTCTCTGTTTGTCTGTCTGTCCGTCCGTCTCTCTGCCTGTCTCTCTGTCTGTCTGTCTGTCTCTCTATCTGTCTGTCTGTCCATGTGTGTGTGTCTGTCTGTCTGTCTGTCTGTCTCTCTGTCTGTCTGAAATCACAGCGCTGTATTATCAGTTAACCATACATCATATGTTCTTGCTCTGATTGATTCATCAGCGTGTGTTATTTGTGTGTAGTTTCCCTCGGTCAGCCATCCGCAGACTCTGGAGAGACGATATCTGGGAATCATCAGTCCAGTCCTGCTTGACCTCATGAAGGTAAGAGGTGTGTGTGTGTGTGTGTGTGTGTGTGTTGGTCGAGTTTCAGGACAAAATTGTCCCCAGTAGTGAGATAAATCTGACACAGTTTCCATTTTAGGACATCCTGAATTGTTAAAACATTATTAAACATTAAATAAATTATTATAAAAATAAAATATAAAAGATAAAAATATAGTTAAAAATAAGTACATATAATAAAAGGATTAAAATATAATGTGTCTGTATATAAATTCAATCATAATTAATATAATAAATATAACAACATAATATAAATGAAACTAAATAGTATAAAATATACAGTTAAAAAACTAAAAAGAAATATAAATAAATTCTAAAATAAAATATACATCTATTTTTTACTTTTTTATATTTTTTTATAATGGATATAATTGATAAATCTAACAACATATGATAAACAATATAAAAAGAAAAATTTCATAGAAAAATATGACGTATACTTAAAAAGTACAGCAATAACTTTTTATTAATAAACAATATAAAATATAAAAAATTGTTATAAGATATAAAAGAAATTAATTTGTTACTTTTTATATATAAGGAACATAATTAATAAATATAAGAACATATGATAAATAAAAATAATATAAAAATATAGAGTATACTTAAAAATTAAAACAAAAAAATGTTATTAATAAATAATAAAATATTTATAGAAATATATCAATATTTATATAAATTTATATAAATACTTATAATTATTTTAATTAATACATTAAAAAAATTATAAAATAACAACAAAAACTTAAAATTGTCTAAATACAGTAAAATATGTATGAAACATGAAAATAATATAAAATGTAAAATGTAGTTAAGAATGTAAAATTAAAGTGTAAATAAATTATAAATGTTTATTTTATATAGCTAAAATTAAATGTAATATAATTAACATAATAAATGTAACAACATAATATAATATAATACAATAAAGTAGAAGCATAGTTCCCACGGGTCAATGAAATTCTTGAAAGCTGGTGAATCTGAAAAAAAAATTTCAAGGCCCTTGAAAGTTCTTGAATTTATTTTGTGCAAGAAGTTTTCTGGAAAAAATTCCATATTATTTCCTCTTGTCCGCTAATGTGTTATTGCATACTAGCTTGCTTGATTTACGTTAGTTACGTGCATTTATACGTTACGTTAAGTGTTACTTTGTGTTGTATGTTGCCATGACATTCACACGCGCATGAAACTACTACGATGGTACCTCAAAGTTTCACAGATACACCGCAAGATTAATGTTGAATTGCTTATTAAGATAATGTAAACCCATGAGGCAAGAAAACTTATAAACATATTCATATATCTTAAAACTTCTGGTTACATGAGCCTAAGCTCCTTTAATAAAATCTATGCAAAATAGTGTTGCCAACCGTTCCGTATAGCCTAATATGGAATTGTCCTGTATTTAAGGCATCAGAGAAGCATTCTGTATGAAAGCTATACGGAATGCAGTTTGTCCTGTATTCGCAGGCATACGCCGTATGGCCTTCTAGACCAGGGGTTTTCAAACTGTGGGTCGCGACCCACTTGTGGGTCGCAGAATGGTGCAAGGTGGGTCCCACAGTCACTT
>CM045076.1:1195351-1427851 GCA_024542945.1 allo-octoploid hybrid of Carassius auratus x Cyprinus carpio | reverse complement strand
GTGATGCACCCCAAATCCTTTCAGCCGCTCAACCGCTCAGCATCGTGCGGTAAAGACCTGGCCAGCCTTCAGCATGCTAAAGAGGCCAAATCCAAAGTGGGCGATTTTGACTTCGGTAAACCGGCAGACGGACCGGGAGCCAAATACCTAAAATCCAATACACCTCGCTCCCAGAACCGCCATTCCTTCGTGGAGGGCAAGACCAGCACGTTGACAGGGGACCGGGAGAAACAGAGCCGCCACGGTTACGGTGAGTCCACCGCATCATCGTCTTCAGGTGGGAAGGGGTCGTCCTCGTATCTGAGTTTGTCTAAGAGTCACGGAGTGCTTAGCGATGCCAAATCCGTGAGCAACCTCAGCGACATGCGACTGCACCCAGATGACCCCGCTGGCTCACCGCGCTACTTCCCCAGCAGCTGCTTGGACCTCAACATGAACCTGAACTTGCCAGCACCAGGCACCCCATCCCTGCAACACGGGGAGCGTTCTGGACACAGTCCCGCAGTGGGGCGTCGCAGCAAACTGGAACGGGATGGAAGCACGGTGGAGCCGTCCACCCGCCGCTCCTCATCAAGGCAAAAGAGCCAGCAGCAGAGTGACGGAAACCCTGTCGATCCGCTCGACCCCATAGGGGGTCTGTCTCTTTCAGCGCCCCATGAATTCCCCTATGGTGTGGGCTACACCAGCCCATTTTCCTCCCAGCAGAGGCCACACAGGCACTCCATGTATGTGCGGAGGGAACGGGGGCGACCCCATGGAGGCGAAGCGGGCGGATTGGCAGTGGGGCAAGGGATGCCCACTCGGGCCAGCAGTCTCCAGCTCCTGACCCCTCAGCTACAGCATCGGACCCTGCCCAGACACATGGGCACCGCTGTGTCGCGGGACGCAGGATTAGACGACATCAGGGTCAGTCCAAACCTCTTTCACTTTTTTTAGTGACTTGCCAGGGCAGAGCATTGCAGCATGCTTTTTGATGCCTGTGAGCGTTTGTGAAGTGTGTAGATTTGGTCCAGTGGTGGGTCTGGATCAGGAATGGGCAACTCCTGTCCTGAAGGACCTGTCCTGCAAAGTTTATCTCCATCCCTAATCAAACAACCCTGAAAAATACTACAAAAGTCTTCACGAGTACTTGAAAATTGCAGGCAGATATGCTTGATCAAGGTTGGAGCTAAACTCTGTAGTCCTCCAGGTTGCTCATCCCAGGTCTGGAAGAAGTCTGGACAAAGTCTGGATGTGTGGCTTGTAAATATGACGGCTCTGTTCCAAACCTTAATAAGCTGCCCCAGTGTCAGCTGTTATTACTACACTGGCTGCTCCCTTCTTATTCAACATCCTAACCAGGGTTGGGCAGAGTTCAGAATTAAAGTAATGGCCCTTTCAGTTCCCTTTCAATTGGTGTGAGTCTATCTATCTATCTATCTATCTATCTATCTATCTATCTATCTATCTATCTATCTATCTATCTATCTATCTATCTATCTTATCTATCTATCTATCTATCTATCTATCTATCTATCTATCTATCTATCTGTCTGTCTGTCTGTCTGTCTGTAGTTCTATCTATCTATCTATCTATCTATCTATCTATCTATCTGTCTGTCTGTCTGTCTGTCTGTCGATCTGTCTGTCATTCTATCTATCTATCTATCTGTCTGTCTGTCTGTCTGTCTGTCTATCTATCTATCTATCTATCTATCTATCTATCTATCTATCTATCTATCTGTCTGTCTGTCTGTCTATCTATCTATCTATCTATCTATCTATCTATCTGTCTGTCTGTCTGTCTGTCTGTCTGTCGATCTGTCTGTCATTCTATCTATCTATCTATCTATCTATCTATCTTATCTATCTATCTATCTATCTATCTATCTGTCTGTCTGTCTGTCTGTCTGTAGTTCTATCTATCTATCTATCTATCTATCTATCTGTCTGTCTGTCTGTCTGTCTGTCGATCTGTCTGTCATTCTATCTATCTATCTATCTGTCTGTCTGTCTGTCTGTCTGTCTGTCTGTCTGTCTATCTATCTATCTATCTATCTATCTATCTATCTATCTATCTATCTATCTATCTGTCTGTCTGTCTGTCTGTCTATCTATCTATCTATCTATCTATCTATCTATCTATCTGTCTGTCTGTCTGTCTGTCTGTCTGTCGATCTGTCTGTCATTCTATCTATCTATCTATCTATCTATCTGTCTGTCTGTCTGTCTATCTATCTATCTATCTATCTATCTATCTGTCTGTCTGTCTGTCTGTCTGTCTGTCTGTCGTTCTGTCTGTCATTCTATCTATCTATCTATCTATCTATCTATCTATCTATCTATCTATCTATCTATCTATCTATCTATCTATCTATCTGTCTGTTTGTCTGTCTGTCTGTCTGTCATTCTATCTATCTATCTATCTATCTATCTATCTATCTATCTATCTATCTATCTGTCTGTCTGTCTGTCTGTCTGTCTGTCTGTCTGTCTGTCTGTATCTATCTGTCTTTCTGTCTGTCTGTCTGTCTGTATCTATCTGTCTGTCTGTCTGTCTGTCTATCTGTCTGTCATTTTATCTGTCTGTCGTTCTGTCTGTCTGTAGTTTTATCTATCTATCTGTCTGTCTGTCTGTCTGTCTGTCGTTTTATCTATCTATCTATCTATCTATCTATCTATCTATCTGTCTGTCTGTCTGTCTGTCTGTCTGTCTGTATTTATCTATCTATCTATCTATCTATCTATCTATCTATCTATCTATCTATCTATCTATCTATCTATCTATCTGTCTGTCGTTCTGTCTGTCTGTCGTTTTATCTATCTATCTATCTATCTATCTATCTATCTATCTATCTGTCTGTCTGTCTGTCTGTCTGTCTGTCTGTCTGTCTGTCTGTGTATTCTTCTGTCAGTTCTATTGCTCTATCTATCTGTGTATGTCGTCTAGGTAGGCGGCTCACTAAGGTTCGTAACAGATGCTGTATGTGTAGGGTGTTTGTATAAATGTGTGCCGGGCGCTTTGTGCTTCACCTGCTCTCATCTCTCCATAAACAGAGCGACCCCGCGGCTGCAGAGGTCAGTCACACGCGACCTTTAATCCGGGAGTCCACACGGGACAACACCACTGCCTTTCACGGGCCACGGCAAAAAAGCGAGGTCCGCACCATCCTGCTTTCCCTCTCTTTCACTGTCTCTATACCTCCTTCTCTTCATACTCCTCTTCCTGCTGCCCATTTTTCTGTTTGCTTTGCTCTCTCATTCAGAAGGAGGCATTTCGGTTGTGTTTCCTTTTGTTTGGAGTTTACGCACAGGGAAATTGTCAATGTTCATGATAAATAATGTCCTCAGTGTTTCATTCAGCACTTTTTCTGCTGGAACACATGTTTGTGACAAATGTTGATGCTGCAGGGAGGCGTTTATCATGAGCAGCACGCAGATGACAGCGGATCAGCTAAAGAGAACCGCATGATGTACAGCGACTCTGTGCCGCGACGGGTCGGGAGCTTCTACAGGGGTCAGTCACCTCACACTTATGAAAATGATGCTTCTGATTTTAACAAATATTATAGACAGTGTTGGAGGTGACAAGCTACAAGAAATGTGCATGTCATCTGATTATTATTTGTAAATAAACAATAAAATAATGTTACAATAATACCAGATTTTTTTTTTAAATTTACTTTTATTTGATTTTATTTTATTTCTGTGTTGCCTTATTTATTTTTTAGCAAATGCAACACCTTTCCATTCCGCATGACGTAGTCACGTACTGTAGGTGCATGCATGATAAAAAAAAAAATAATAAAAACATTAAATTAATGTGTTATCATAATACTAGTTATTTTGTTACTTTATTTAAATTATAATTAAATGTATTATTTAGTTTTAGTTTATTTCTATTTTGTCTAAATTATTTATTTACAAATGAAATTGAAAACCTGCAACTTAAAACTATTCTTCTTACTGTAGTGCATGCATAATAAATAAACAACAAAGTAATGTTTTATTATGATACCAGCGTTTATTTTGTTTTATTTTATTTCTGTGTTGTCCAATTTGTTTTTAAATGAATGCAATTGAAAAGTTCTCTGTTCCCTGTACTGTAGTCACGTATTGTAGGTTCATGTAGGTTGATACAGTCTCTACACTGCACTGTAGGAGCGATGCAAATCAAACTAAATTGCTCCCATTATAATCAACAAAGCTGTCAACACTGTATGAGTCGCAGTATCTACTGCGATACAGTCATTGCATGCAAACTGTGTTGGAAGGACAATCAGAAAACAGCGAAACAAATTCCACTTTGAATAAAAAGCAACAAAGCTGTTGTTGTTCTAGAAGAGAGTGCGAGTGAGAAGTAATGCAAAAGTTTCTTTATTTGGTTGATCTTATTAATACGTTGATATTTTTCTGTTTGGACCAGTGCCGTCTCCCAGACCCGATAACTCGTTCCACGAGAGTTCAGGGGTCACGATGGACAGCAGCCACAACATGCACCAACCCACATACGACCCGTGGTGAGGACGATGCACAGACACACTCTATTGTTGACCTACTGTAAATACTTTCATATGTGCAACTATTATTTGGCTCCACTAAAGTGTCATTTGAATAGAACCTTTTTTTCTGTGATACCATGAAATAGAATAAACAAATCATGAATCATTTATTTTAATAGCCACGATGCAATAAAGGCATATTAAATTCATTTCTGACACATGAATGCTTTGACAGTCAAGCAGGAAGTGACAAACAGGAAATGCGTCTGAATATTAAATAAAAGGGTTCAAAATGTAAATGTAAATTATTCAATGAAAATCAAAAAAATTAAAAACTAAAAATTAAAACATATTTATCATTATTTTTAGAATTAATTATAAGCCTTAATTAATATTAAATAGTTTTTAGAGAATTAAATTTCTCAGGGAGGTTGACCAGTTTGCTGGGTAATTCTTGTTAATTAAAGCTAAAACCATTGAAAACATTTTCTTTACTTGAAATAAAATATGTAAATTGAAATAAAATATAACTAAGATATGATATGATATAAATAAGAATGATGACCCTGTCAGATTGTAAGCATGAGTTTTATGAAGTGTGTCTTCTTTGATGAGGACGGGGTCTGAGACACGGGACATGAGCCCTCCAGAGCCCTCCAAAGAGAAGGAGAAACAAGGCTTCTTCAGATCCATCAAGAAGAAGAAGAAGAAGCCACAAACCGTGAGTGTGTGTGTGTGTGTGTGTGTGTGTGTTTCATGTCTTCAGTGTGTGTAAGTGGCTAATGGAGTGTAAACCCAGCCCAGAAACCAGACCCGTCACCCGACTCTACCCTACTGTCACATTTTAATGAACACTTGACATTATGACATTATGTATTACTGTCATTTCATTACAAACACATCTGCAGTTATTTTTCTGTGAAACGCAGAAAGGATTTAGAAAAAATTTCATCACTTTCTCTATTGTGACTCTATTGTGACTACACCTGTCAGTGTCCAGAAGTCACCAAAAACAACCATATAAGGCCTTAATTATTCTATTCTATTCTATTCTATTGAAGTTACATGATAGCTTTGTGTAAGGAACAGTACAAGATGTAAGTAGTTATTCACTGAATATCAAATTCTTTTAAAAAAAATAAAAAGATGGATTCGTTAAGATATGAATCCTTTTAAAATTAAAACAGAAAATATAGTATTTATAATAATTTTTAGAATTTTATAATTAATTATTTAAACCATAATCAATATTAAATTGTTTCTAGAAAGTTAAAATCTCTCAGGTAGGGTAATAACCAGTTTGCAGGGTTATTATTTTTAACTGTGTGTGTGTGTATATATATATATATATATATATATATATATATATATATATATATATATATATATATATATATATATAGTTGTTGTTGCTTAAAATAAATGTTAACTGAAATTAAATAAAATTTAAAAAAAATTATTTCCGTTCATTTTTGTTTAGATTAATTTGAAGTACTAAAATAACTAAAAATAAAATAAAAATACTAAAAATACTGTATATAGACCAAAAAAAAAAAGAAAGAATTATATATATATATAGTTATAATTTTTCTGGTAGGTTGATGAGTTTGCAGTTTTATTATTGTTAACTAAAACCATAAAAAACTTTTTAGTTACTTGAAAGAAAATAAATATCAAATCATGAACATCAAATAAAAATCAAATCCTTTTTTTGTTTTCATTTAACAAGGGCCCATGACAAATCCATTTATTTTATAATTTATATAAATTAAAATGAAAAATATAAAAACTAATTCAAAATATGAATTAAAATGTAAAAAATAAAATGGATTTGTCATGGTATGGACCCTTGTTAAATGAAAATGATATTTATAAAAATGTTTTATAATTAATTACATGAAGGGCAGGTTATTGTTGGGTCTGGAGTGGAGTCGGGGCACGGATCTGCTGTCGCTGGACGTTGTGTCTCAGTGTGAGTGTTGTACTCTTGTATTTCAGACAGACGCTGATGAAGAGCGACTTCCAGTCATGAGGAAAACTCTGTTTCCTCTCTTTCTCTCTCAGAGGAGCTTCACACGCAGCTCCTCTGAGAGAGAGCGTCCCCTAGTGGCCACAGCAATGGTACACATGAGTCTCTCACCTACACACACACTGATTAACTACACTAATCATTTCTCTGGAAGTCTCTCCTCATTGGTCATAAGATCTGTGATGTCATCATGTCATTAGAATGGCTCCACCCATATTTGCATCCTGTGGTTTGCATGTGTAGATCTGCATTTTTCTATTTTATTCACAACTAAGAGGTTTTAAAGTCCACAGAAACAGACTGAAGTCGATGCAAGAGCTTGAACACACGTTCATGTCATATTACAGCCAATTGTAAGAAATTATATTTTGCTTACAGAAAATTAAACACATTTTCTGTAATGCAAAAAAATAAAATAAAAAAATCCCTTTTTTATTTCTGTAATGTATTATTGTAAATGTCACTGTAGTATTTGTGTACTGAATTTAACTTGCTTTTTATTTACCAAAAATAAAATAAAAAAATCATGTCCAATCAAACAACAAAATTTTTTTTTGTGAGATTTACCCATAAAAATATATTATTAAAAATTTCAAACTAATTTCTTCCAGAATCATCTGGAATATAAATAAATTAATAAAGTAATTAAACAAAATATTAATAATAATATGATGTAGTGAAATGTCATTAGTGTTTTACAGTGTCTAATCTGGTTAATAATTATCATCATAAAACACAATATTAATAATAATATAAAAAGTTATATAAACTAATAGTCATAAAAATGAATAATAATATTAATATATAATAATATTTGAAAAAATGATGCTGTGAAAAGACATTAGTGTTTAATTGTGTTTAATTTGGTTAATCATCATCATCATCATAAAATGTAATAATAATAATATTACAGTTAATATAAACTAATAATCATAAGTTATATTAATATTAATATGAAGTAATATTTAAAACAATGCTATGATGATAAAAAACTCTCAGTGTTTTTACTTTGTCTGATCTAGTTAATAATCATCATCATAAAAAGTAACATTAATAATAATGTGAATATTCATATAAAATAATTAAAAAAAAAAAAAAAAAATATTGTGAAGCCATCAGTGTTTTTGCTGTGTCTAACCTGGTTAATAATAATAATAATAATCATAAAAGAAATGTTAATAATAAAAATAATATAAAGCCATATTAAAAGATAATATTATGATTTGAAAGGCCATTAGTATTTTTACTCACTTATCTGGTAAATAATCATCATCATTATCATAAAAGTAATAAAATAATAATATAAAGTCATATTAAAAGATAACAATATTATAGTGTTTATTATTAGTCTTTAATCTGTTTAATAATAATAATCATCATCATCATCATAAAAAATATTAACATTAATAATAATATGAAAATGTATTTAAGCTAACAATAATTTAAAATATATATATTAATAATAATTTTGTTTTGTTTTTTCCTGTGGGGAGAGAATCAATCCGAATATTTATAAAATCCACTTGTGATAGAAAACACACATGATGCTTTATTCCCGCGCTGTTGGTCTGTGAGCCGTGATCTTGTCATGTGGAGGTGATTGACAGCGCTGTGCTGCGTGTGATTGGTCAGGTGCCGAGTGAGGGGCCGGATCAGACGCTGATGCAGAAATCGTCTCGCTCGTACACACACCAGAGCAGCAGACATCGCACCCGCAGCCGCGACCGAGAGCGCAGCCGCGACCGAGAGAGAGAGCGAGACCAGGATCAGGAGCGAGAGCGAGACTGGCCCGCAGAGAGAGAGAGAGCTCACCAAACACACTCACAGGTGCATATATCAGCATTCATACATCCGGATGATCAGAAGTACTGTCACTGAGATACTGTGACAGCAGAAAAACAGTTTACATAAGAGAAATACATGTTACTATGTGTTCACAAAAATAAAACACACTAGCATTCAGATGTTTGGGGTCGGCGAGATTTTGAAATAAGCCTCTTCTGCTCAGCAAGGCTGCATTTATTTGAGTAAAAATACAGTAAAATCTGTAAAAAAAAAAAGTGAAATATTTTTAAAATCTAAAAGAGCTACTTTCTCTGTGAATATATTGTGAAATGTAATTTATTTCTGTGATGTGCAGCTGAATTTTCAGCATCATTACTCCAGTCTTCAGTGTCACATGATCTTCAGAAATCATTCTAATATGATGATTTGCAGCTCAAGAAACATTTCTGATTATTATCAATGTTGAAAACAGTTGTGCTGCACGATATTTTAGTGGAAACTGTGATGAATGTTAATCTCAAAAGAACAGCATTTATTTGAAACAGAAATCTTTTGTAACATCATAAAAGTCTTTAGTGTCACTTTTGATCAGTTTAATGCATTCTTGATTTAAATTTCTTTGAAAAAAAAAAAAAATCCAAACTCCAAACGTGTATACATTAGTGTATAAAATATTATAATAAAATAAAATATAATTTATGAACATGTCTTAATGTATAACGAGCCTAATTTAAATAGAAAGTAATAGTGATTTTTATTATTATAGGAACATATTACTTTTGAATAGATTTTATAGACAGTGCTGTGACGCATGTGCGATAGAGCTGTTTAAAGAAAATATATATATTATACTTCACATAATCTAATTATGTTAATTAATTATAACACATTATAATTAATATTAAAGTACGTTTAAGGTTTGAAATAAAACATGGAATTGTTAAAATCATCTCACTTATGGAGGAATAAAAAACCTACACAGAAATAATGCATAATAGGGTTTATTAATAGTGCATTTGTGTGGTTACAGCTCAATGTGTTATATAATCAAAAGAGTCCGTTTGGGATTTTTATGAATAATGCATTAAAATGCATAGAAATAAATGAGATATAAATTATTAATAAATGTTATATATAAAAAGATTCAGTTTAAATTTTTTATGAATAATGCACTAAATTATATATAAATAATGTAAATTATACAAATATTTAAATTATATAAAAATATTCCGTTTTTGATTTTTATAAATTATGCTTTAAATTACATATAAATAAATTGTGTAAAATATAAAATTATTTAAATTATATAAAAAGTTTAAGTTTTTGATTTTCTTTTAATAAATTCTGTATTAAATTTCATAAATGTAAAAAGCATAAAATATAAAAGAAATTTAAATTATACAAAAAGATTCAGTTTTTGATTTTTACAAATTATGCTTTAAATTACATATCAATAAATTGTGTAAAATATCAAATATTTAAATTATATAAAAAGATTCAGTTTTTGATTTTTATAAATTATGTTTTAAATTGCATAAATATAAATAGTATAAAAAATAAATTAAATTAAATTATACAAAAGATTCAGTTTTTGATTTTTTACAAATTATGTTTTAAATTACATAAATATAAATAGTACAAAATATAAAGAAAATTTAATTATTTAAAAAGATTCCATTTTTGATTTTTATAAATTATGCTTTAAATTATATAAATATAAATAGTATAAAATATTTTTTAAAAAATTCTATAAAAAGATTCAGTTTTTGATTTTTACAAATTATGCTTTAAATTACATATCAATAAATTGTGTAAAATATCAAATATTAAAATTATATAAAAAGATTCAGTTTTTGATTTTTATAAGTTATGCTTTAAATTACATAAATATAAATAGTATAAAATATAAATAAAATTAAATGATACAAAAGATTCAGTTTTTGATTTTTTACAAATTATGCTTTAAATTACATAAATATAAATAGTATAAAATATAAAGAAAATTAAATTACATAAAAAGAGTCAGTTATTGATTTTTATAAATTTTGTTTTAAATGATATAAAAAAGTAAATTATATATAAATGATCTTGAAACTGTGCTGTGGAAATGTCTGATATGTTGTTTTCCGTCAGTAAAGAGCAGTTGTTTCTCTCTCTCAGCCTCTGAAGTCTCTGCGGAAGCTTCTTCATCTCACCACCTCCTCGTCCTCCAACCAAACCTCGGCAGAGATCCACTACCCCCTGCCCTCCTCCAAAGGCGGCGGGAGTTTCGTGGAGCCCCGCGGCCTCGGCTCCATGCAGCCCAAGGGTCGTTCAGCTGCGTACGGGGCCCCGGGGCCCTTGGAGTCCGGCTGGCACTCCAGCGCTCTGGGACGTCCCGAGGGAAACCCGTATCCCGACCAGCTGACCTCCAAAACGGGCCCCAACGGCTTCGCTCGCCACTTTCGTTCACGTTTGCCAAACCTGAATGACCTTAAAGAGACGGCGCTGTGAGTGGGACTCACGGCGGCCCCTGATGGGCCTTCTTTCCTTGCGTATTAAAGGTTACGCCTATATGTCTTTATTTTTGCCATTTTCTTTTTTAGTTTTAATATTTGATAGCACTTCTATGTACTGTAATTACTGTATTTTTTGTTATCAGATAATACAGTTTAAAAGCAGATGATATAGCTCTATGTGAATGGGAATATATAAATGTATGGCTTTAGTTTCTACTCTGGTTGTAGTATATAAATATTATCTGATTCTGCATAGTCACTCTTATATTTGGCTGAAGGTTCTAATGATTCATGTATAGATTACAGTATTGACATTTATTTTATAGTAATAGAATAAGACTATGGTATATACAGTGTAGACATTACAACTTTGTCTTTGAGTATTTTTTGTTTACAATTCAGTGAATATCAGTAGATATTAAGATTAATAGTTACATTAACGGTAAGAATGCGTGATTTTATGCGCGTGTGCTTCCCAGATAGTGCACGTATGTTGCTTTAAATGTCATATTTATGCATAAATTAATTCTTGAATGTTGTGGATGTTATTCTAACACATAACAGGGACGACAAACACTAGCAAACAATTCCGATTTTGAGAGAAGCCTCTTCTGCTCACCGAAGCTGCATTTATTTGATTAAAAATGCAGTAAAAACGTTAAAATTGTGAAATATTTTTACAATTTAAAATCATAGTTTTCTATGTGAATATCTATTAAACTGTAATTTATTTCTGTGATGCACAGCTGTATTTTCAGCATCATTACTGCAGTCTTCAGTGTCTTCAGAAATCATTCTAATATGATGATTTGCTGTTCAAGAAACATTTCTGATTATTATCAGTGTTGAAAACAGTTGTACTGCTTAAGAAAAAAAAATAAAAATAAAAATAAATATATATATATATATATATATATATATATATATATATATATATATATATATATATATATATAGTGTTTTATTCAGCAAGGATGCATTTTATTTTGCAAGTGATAGTAAAAACATTTATAATTTTACAAATGTCATCAAAGAATCCTGAAACAAAGAAATTAATTGAGTACCGTTAATAATTAATAATAACTGAGCAGTAAATCTAGTATAATTAGAATGATTTCTGAAGATCATGTGACACTGAAGACTGAAGTAATGATGCTGGAAATTCAACTTTGATCACAGAAATAAATTAAATTGTACAATATATTTACATAGAAAATAGTTACTTTAAATTATAAAATTATTTTACAATTTTACTGCATTTTTTAAAATCAAATAAATGCAGGCTTGGTGAGCAGAAGAGACGTTAAAATCATAATTATTCCCAACATCTGACCCATAGTGTACTGCAGATGATAAAAGGTCTAAATATGACATAATAAAGCATACGTGTGCTATCTGGGTTTGGTGTGGGTCTTTTGTTAGTCTTTACAAATCACAGCCAGTGTAATTTAAGCCTTTTAAATGACAATTGAAGCAAAAACATCAACCAAATCTGACCAAATCATATGAAATGGTGTGGCGCCACCTGCTGGCCATTGAGATCCTCTGCAAAAAAAGAAAAAAAAGAAAGTCAGAGTATACTGTATGATGCCTTTTTTATTTTTAAAGCAAGATTACTTTTTACTATATCTTATCAGTCTTTGATTCCCTCAGGTATAAACTGCAAATACAGTTTTACATGCAATATCTGGATATCAGATGTCGAAGCTCTGTAGATGGTTTCATGTGTCTGTTTAGGGAAATAGAGCCAGTGTGTGTATACACGAGGAGGAGAAATAATAAGAATAATAATTTATTAATTTTATGCAATATGTAATTTCGCATTCGCCAGATAATCTTCTAAATAAAGCTCAAGGTTCCTGGAGGCGTTTTGTTTCCTCTCAGCTTGTTTTTACACGTTTGCGCTTTAATGATTCATATGTCAGTCGGGTACACGAGATGTCAGACGCCAGGATTTCCTGCTCGGTTACACATCAGCGATACCAGTCTCATTTTAGTTTCAGGGAATTATCCTCAAGTCATCTCGATTAGTGAGAATATTGTTCATAAACTGGTCAATTAGCAGCTAATGCATAACTAAGTCCTTGTGTCTGAAATGTATTCATCAGTCTCTTCTACTGCCACACGTTTGATTTGGCAGGAATAACATGATGGATGGTGTTTTACTCTATAATCATGTGCTCTTCGGCTACAGTGAGGAGTTCAGATGCTATGAGCTCATTTAAATAACCATGAGACTGTCTGTTTTTTGTTTTTGTTTTTTAAATCATGAATAAATAAAATTCAAACCAAATCAAATGTGAACTGTGCTTTAGCGGTGCACTTGAAAATGTCTTAAAAACTTGTTTTTAATTGTAAAACAATGCAAACTATAGAGCAATGCTAGCATTGCATAGAACCGTTTATGTTTTGCTAGTAAGCAATAGGGATGTAACGATTAACCCCGAGTTGGTTGAAAATCAATTCAGATATGTGACAATTCAAATCGGTTGAGATGCTAAACAAATCCGATTCAGTTAGTGGTAGTAGATTACATGAATGTATGTCTGAGGGGAACTTACCGTCTTTAGAAAAGTTTAGATGGTATTTTTTTCTTTTCATGTTGTCTCTGTTTAAAGCATATTAAAGTTCATAAGTGCAGCGCTGCTTTGTTTACAGCAGAAACCAAGGAAACGCTTTAAGCTCCACCTGCTGCAGTGTTCATAAGTGCTTTGTTTACAGCGGTAACCAAGGAAACGCTTTAAGCCCCACCTGCTGCAGTGTTCATAAGTGCTTTGTTTACAGCGGTAACCAAGGAAACGCTTTAAGCCCCACCTGCTGCAGTGTTCATCAGTGTTTGTTTACAGCGGTAACCAAGGAAACGCTCTAAGCCCCACTTGCTGCAGTGTTCATAAGTGTTTGTTTACAGCGGTAACCAAGGAAACGCTTTAAGCCCCACCTGCTGCAGTGTTCATAAGTGCTTTGTTTACAGCGGTAACCAAGGAAACGCTTTAAGCCCCACCTGCTGCAGTGTTCATCAGTGTTTGTTTACAGCGGTAACCAAGGAAACGTTCTAAGCCCACCTGCTGCAGTGTTCATAAGTGTTTGTTTACAGCGGTAACCAAGGAAACGCTCTAAGCCCCACTTGCTGCAGTGTTCATAAGTGTTTGTTTACAGCGGTAACCAAGGAAACGCTTTTAAGCTCCACCTGCTGCAGTGTTCATAAGTGTTTGTTTACAGCGGTAACCAAGGAAACGCTCTAAGCCCCACTTGCTGCAGTGTTCATAAGTGTTTGTTTACAGCGGTAACCAAGGAAACGCTTTAAGCCCCACCTGCTGCAGTGTTCATAAGTGCTTTGTTTACAGCGGTAACCAAGGAAACGCTTTAAGCTCCACCTGCTGCAGTGTTCATAAGTGTTTGTTTACAGCGGTAACCAAGGAAACGCTCTAAGCCCCACCTGCTGCAGTGTTCATAAGTGTTTGTTTACAGCGGTAACCAAGGAAACGCTTTAAGCTCCACCTGCTGCAGTGTTCATAAGTGTTTGTTTACAGCAGTAACCAAGGAAACGCTTTAAGCACCGTCTGCTGCAGTGTTCATAAGTGTTTGTTTACAGCAGTAACCAAGGAAACGCTTTAAGCGCCACCTGCTGGCAGAGAGTGAATCTGCGTCTCGTTCAGCTCGTCTGCTGTTTCTGTTTCATGCAGATATTTTTAACTGAAGTCAAATCATTCTGTTTTTGCTTTAAAATTTCGAAATTATACAATCTAATTTAGATTAAAAGCTGCTCATGTTGCATGTACGCAGCATCTTTGTTTGGATCATGATTGAAATGCAGTGGTTGCCTCTCATTTTAAATGGAAAGAGCACAGAAAAATCCTTATTTTGTTTATATGAAGAGATTTATTTTTATTTGTGTTATTTATTTGATTTGGGGCTTGTTTTAAATTTCAATTTAGTTTTATTTACATTTACATTATATTTAAATTTTGACATTTAACAGACGCTTTTATCCAAAGCGACTTACAAATGAGAACAATAGAAGCCATCAAAACCAACAAAAGAGCAGGTGCTATATTAGTATATTATTATAGTGTTATATTTCAATTTCACAAAGAAATGTACAGCATTTTGTCAAAGCAATAATTAAAGGACACATTCATAATATTTCTTACTCTTTTCACATGGTATAGAGACAAACATCAGGTTTTTTTTAAGATTTTACTTAAATCACCTTTTATTTATTCAGGCTTTTACCTTATGGTTGAAGCACAAGCTTTGATTTCAGGCTGATTTGGTGCTGATCATTTTAGCTAGAAGGTTTTTCTGAGACACTTACCCAAACCCCTGACTGTTCAGTCGGGCTTTATTTGGGGTCCATGAGGAAAACCAGCCCACGTGCTCTGCCTTCACTGATCCGGACTCAAACCCTGTGGTTTGTGGTGGGAACTCTCTGGTTGGAAATGAGGAGCATGGAAACCATCAGGACGTGCCCACCATCTCAAGAACAGCATGCTAAATGTGATTTACACAAGCAGGACCAACATCCACCAGTTCCTGGAGCTCAAACTGAAAAACTGTCAACAGGAATTGATATATCATCATGTATTGATATGGAGTTAGCATGAACCTGGATCCATTGACAAAAACCCAGTAGGATTTTTCCATCGGCTTTAGGATTATTGCAGAAAATAAGCTCTGTGACCAATACAAGTTTATGATTCTTACACATTTTGTCCATCGTGATAATCTTCACAACTGAAGCTAAAAAGCTGAAAAAGCTAAACGTTAAAGGCTATTAACGAACTGCACCAGGGTCACATGACTTCAACATCACCACCATTAAGCTTCTGAAAATTTAGACACTTGTTAGCAAACACCTATTTCAAGACAAATAAAAGCTTTTTAAGGGGTATTACAGATATATTTCATGTTGTAGAATAAAACGTGAGGCATTTAACCAAAAATCTATTTTAAAACCCACTGACTTCAAGATAGTGCTAAGATGCAATTTTGCAATTGGCTTACAAATTCAATTAAAACAACAAAATGAACACAAATGCATGCTTTGAATGTCATTTTATTTCTATTTTATGAGTCTTTCTCCAGGCTTCTCATTGTCTCCTACAGACAGTCCTCTAGTTATCTTATTCCGTGTCTTTTAATAATTTGATCATAATGCTGCTCTGTCAAATTGAGGTCAGAGGGCTGTGTTTTAACTGATGCATAATGGATGATCGTCACTCATGTAATGGCTCTAAAGCCTCTTGGCTTCGTGCCCTGAATCAGTAAGCATGCTCTTCTGAAGGGACCGAGAGATGCTCTCGTCTCTAATCTTCCCAGTGACAGTTAACTCTGCCGTTCACTGCATGAGCTTGCATGTTTTTGCCACTTAACACCTACACAGGCCAGACAACACTGTTTATGCATGTAAACACATACAGACATGCATGTTTATCTACTGCTCTGCAAGCGTGTGGTCCTGTTGTTCCTGAATGAATCAGTCTTTTTGAAAGAATCGATTGAATAAATGACTTCGACTCACTTATGTAGACAGTGGCTTGTCGCCACCTACTGGTAATTTCAGTTTTATATTTAAAAGTATCATTCTAACACACACACACACACACACACACACACACACACTCACACATACATATATATAAATTACTATAAATTTTGTGATCAGTAAGATTTGTAATGTTTTTCAAACAAGTATCTTCTGCTCATCATGGCTAAATTTTTTTGATCAGAAATACAGATATACAGAAAAAACAGCAGTATTGTGAAATATTATTGCAATTTAAAATAATGGTTTTCTATTTTAATATCCTTTTAACTGTAATTTATTTCTGTGATCAAAACTGTATTTTCAGCATCATTACTCAAGTCTTCAGTGTCACATGATCTTCAGAAATAATTTTTAAATGCTGATTTTTTTATAAATATTGGAAACAGTCTTTCTGCTTAATTATATTTTTTGAATCTGTGATACTTTTTTCAGGATTTTTTGATTAATAAAAACTGATAATAAAGACTTACACTGTTCGAAAAGATTTCTATGGCTTCTCGGAGCTCAGGAAACTTCATTACTGAAGTAGACACTTTTGTGTTTCTCTTGAAATCTACAACTGCTTAAACCATGTGTGTTTGTTTTCACTTAATTGAACAATAAAACAATAGACTTACTTGAGGGTAGAGCCATATTTCAACTATATGACTGTGTATTAATAATTGGCCTTTTATAGTTATAGCCTATATAAAATTCTCGAACCTTAACACACTCTGAAAAATGGTAACTTAAATTATATAAACTGTTTATTTTATTATAAATTAATTTTAATTTAAGTCAAAATATTATTTTATTTGATCACTGAATCAAGTTTAATAGTCATTCATACCGACAAAATTATATATATGTTTCAATATGTTATTATATATTTTAATGCATTAAATCAGTAGAAAAATAAGTGAAGTAATTGCAGTTTAACACTTTTTACAGTGAAGATCAGTCCTTACAAAACCAAAGCATTGCTTTTACTAAAGAAAACTAAAAAAAACTAGAAAGAAATAAAGAAACAAGAACAAAGATTGTGTGTGTGTGTGTGTGTGTGTGTGTGTGTGAAAAATGCATGTGCCTAATTTGAGAACTATTTTTTCCTACTTTACAAAATGTAAAAATGATTAAAAAAAAATAGAAAGAAACTAGAAAGAAAAATAACAAAGATATATATATATATATATATATATATATATATATATATATATATATATATATATATATATATATATATATAATGTGTTAAAATTAATAATGCATGTGCCTAATTTGGGAAATAATTTGGTGAACAAATATACGCAAGCTATTGGTTTATTAGGAAAACTATGATTTATCATCACAGTGTCACTGTGATTGGACCTCTGGTTTGTGTGAACCTCTTAATTAAGGAAATAAGATTAAATTAAGACTGAAAAGTTTCACCTGTGCTGAGATGAGCTGAGACTATAAATAGTGTTCAGACGCTCGTGAGGCATTACTTCAGACTGTGACTGCGAGGAGAACAGCAGCGAGCATGAAAACTTCATCTGACAGGAACCGGAAGTCCCTGAAGAAGTCCAGGAGCACAGGCTGGACACGCAAACAGAGCACCAAGGCATATTCTGCTTACATCTACAAGATTGAGAAGGTGTGTTCATGTAAAACTATGCCTGATTGATTGATTTTCTCCTTACTTCACGCAACAGAGTTGCATTTATTTGCGTGTTTAAGTGTCACTTAACTTTTTCTTATTTAAGGAGCTGTCTGTTGACGTGGTTGACGACGCCTCTTTGATGCGGCACCTGTCCGGTGCGCACGCGCAGGTGTGCGCCGAGGCCGCGCGACTCTCCAAGTTCAACCGGCGGCGCGTCATCACGCAGCGAGAGCTCCACTCCGCCGCCGTGCGCGCGCTCCGGGACCGAAGCTCCTGACAGCTGGAGATTTAAATGCTGCGCTTTTAGACGTGTAAACAATTAATAAAGAGCTTTCGTTTTTAAAAACGCTGTCTTTACGCCATGAGTTTTTGTTTGGTCTTATTGCAGCGTAATTTAAAACGCGCTGAGGCTCGTAAATGTATGTGTACCGTCTCCAAAGTTTTTACGCCACTCGTTACATGTAACTGGATTTAATGGACTTAATTTAATTACAAAATATAAGTGTAATCAGTTACTGAGAAGAAAATGTGTAATTAAGGCGAGACAGTGCAGGTGAATAGGGTAAAAATAGTTATCACCTTACTTGCCAAGTTGATTGATTACATTGATAATTGCGAACTTTTTTATATTACAAGTTTTCTAAAAATTTACATTTAAATATGCAAGCGAGGTATTTAACGAAATGTGCGCTAATTTGCATACATTTCTAATACAAAAATCTGAACACTGGATGAAGTCAGTTTAAAAATTGACAGTCAAATGTTTTTACAGAAGGATTTCTGGGTATCTCTTTTTGCCACTCCATAATTCAGAAAATACTTTGAACAGCTAGAAAACAATATTTTCACCATTTTTGGGGGAATAAGATGTTGTATATAACCAAGAAAATGATATATGAACAAATCCCTCTGTAAAAGCCTTCAGAATATAGACGGGAATAAATATGTAAAGTTCTGTCTGTGTAAGTGCCACTGAAGTGGAGATTTATGGCTCAGAGTTTGAGAAAAAACTCATTTTGAGAAAACGGCCTTTAAAAATATGTATTGTAATTGACACAGATAAAGTGCTATAAAAGAAACACTTAACAGTGTCTTTTGGATGTTTTCTTTCCATAAGTCTGAAAAAACACTTTATGAAAAGCCAAAAAGCCCAAAATCTAAATATTGACAGGTGCATGAAAAAACAGTTTTTGCCTGCAGTGTCTCACCTTAAGTTGGTTATGAAAATGTTAACGATTACACAGAGAGTTACATCTGAATTTTTCACACCCACATACAGATTTAATTGACTTTTCATAAATTGCAGCGCCTGCTGTAAACTGAGAGTCTCAGGAGTTTAATACACCCAATAGGACATGTGCTTATCCAATAACAATTTTATTTCCTATTTGGGTTTGTGTATATACTTTATTCGAAGATTTTATTTTATTTTATTTATATATATATATATATATATATATATATATATATATATATACCCACAAAGGATTGTTGCCAGTGCTTCTTGTCACAGTAGTGCAAAGAATTGATTTAAAATTGCATTTTCTTTTAAATATGCATTTAATCTCAGAACGATAGTCTAAGTAATTAGAGCTGCTAAAGTCTGATTCTGTGGTGGATGTGCTTTAAAATTCAGTTATTATCTTCGAGTGATGGACTTTGGAAGTCTGACAGTAGCTAATGAGTATTACATTACTTTAAAGTAGCTAATTAAAATAGTTACACTATTACATTTTAAATAGGATAACTTGTAATCCGTAACCCATTACATTTCCAAAGTAACCTTCCTAACACTAATCGTGAATGCGTTTTAGCCTGCTGTACCTTTCCTTAAACGTAAAGAGAACTGGCTATTAATAACAGTCTGATGTTTAGCCGCTGTACTGTGTGTGTTGAGAGTTGCCTACTTTTTATTGTAGACAACTCATCCTATTTTAACATTTAGAAATAAAGGGGTTTTGTTCATAGGCTGGGAGACCATAAAAAATGTCAACTTTGCTTTGGAACTGTAGTCAGAAGTGTGAAACTGTTTACGGACACGATTTTATTTTATATATATATATATATATATATATATATAAGTTTAATAGCAGTACAATATAATGTAATGCATGTACATTTTAATTACTTATAATAAAATTAAAAAAATGTAACTTGTGAGAAGGGTCCATATCGACTCTTGTCACTGGGTGGCGCTGTAACCAAGCTTCTTGTTTATGCTCAAATTATTTTATCCAACAGATATTGCAATTAATAAATCGCATGCGTTTCTAACATCTGAAACGCACTTGACAACTTGCTCCGAACTGACATTTCAGAAAGAGCTTTATTGTAGAATTGAAGCTTCCAGTGCGCACATACAAATACAACACGACACAATTAAAAATGCAATTTAAAAATTAAATACATACATATATATATATATATATATATATATATATATATATATATATATATATATATATATATATATATATATATATATATATATATATAATCAGCATATTTATGTGAAAGTAGCCTATTGTTTTATAGTTATACCAATAATTTAGTTTCGAAAACATCAGTATGATAAACAATTGCTAGTGAAAACATTTCTGTAACTGACTTAAACTTCATTGTATAGCCTATATTTAGTACATTGTGTTAATAAAATACATAATTATATGATTGCGGTGTTGTTTATCGCAAAAGCAATTAGGCCTTAATTAGCCGAATGTTTTTATCAGATACAGAAAGAACAAACGCTTTTAAATGTGACACTGAATGTGATCCTTTAATGTTTATTCCTTTTAATCACTCTTCCAGCAACACCGACTCTAGCTGTGACTGGCGCACGTATCATCCAATCAACTGCCTGCGCTCCTGAGTGGGCGGGAGTAACAGTCTTCTTTCCACCAATGAAAACTCTCCGAGCGACCAATGAGTAACAGCCCGTCAGCTGACTCTGTTTAGCGTCTATTGTACACAAGACTGGAGCTGAGACAGACGCGGATCACTGTGAAGACAGACTCATGTCAATCTATCTCTCTTTTACAAACTGACCTCTTCACAAAGGTACGTGTTGCGCGGTTTCATCGTTTCTGTTCCGGAAAAGGTTGCAGACGCCCCGCGTGACTCAGAAGTGTAAACAGCAGTGCATTGGAGATCACACGCTTATTAGTTTAGGCAAATGCGTTAATTACCTTTGCGATCAAATGATTAAAACGCTAAATCTCTTCTGAAGTTTTGTGCATCATGATGGTGTTATCTCAATCAGTGAAACCCAACCCTGTGCAAATGAACTGACACTGAAAACTGACGCTTAAGTTCAACAAATTAATTCTGATCTACATCATTATATTATCCGTGCGACACATGCATTTTTACAGTATAATAATAATGATAACAATAATAATGATTATCTATATATCATTATATTATGCGTATGACACGCACTTTTACAGTATATAAATATTATTATTAATACTACAACAATAATGATGTTGAGAATTTATATGAATAAATTTATTAAAAATAAAAATAAAAATTTTGTGCTATTATATAAACATTAAAATGGGGATATAGACACACACACACACACACACACACACACACACACACACACACACACACACACACACAGATGCATTGAGGTTTTTTTTTTATCATGCTTTGTATTTTTTCCATTTTCATTTAGTTTGAAAGTTTAGTCATTTTAATGTGTTTTTGTCATTGTATTATTTTGGGTTATTTGTTAAGTATAGCCTAGTTTTATTGCTTTTTATTTTTATTTTTAGTTAGGTTATTGTAGTAGTTAAACTACATGAAAATTATTTAAACAATATTTTATTTCAGTTATTTTAACTTTTTTCAAGTAATTTTGTGCCTTTTTTACTTATTTTATTTTATTTTTTTTTAGATTTGCCAGATGCATTGATGTGTATATATAATATTTATTTCTGTCAACATTTGTTACATTATTTTTTAACATTTATTATTATTTTTATTATCCGTTACCGTTTATTTTTATGGTTTTCATTTCATGTATGCCATTATATAAATATTATATAGTGCAAATAGAAAACTGTGAAAAATAAATAATTGTGTCTTTTACATGTTTTTTTTGTTAAATTCAGAATAGATATGCCCGATGCATTGAGTTTATTGTCATGATTTGATGCAATATTATTTAGCATGATTCTGTGGCACTGAACACGTTAGATCCCGAGGGTCTTTGATTATATAAATCACATTTACCAGGCTTTTATTTATCATAGGCCATCATGCATGGAAAGAATGTGTCTGATCTCATTCCTGTTCTCGGTTCATCTCTCTTCCCGCTGTCCTCAGATGCAGTTCATGCTGTTGTTCAGCAGACAGGGGAAGCTCCGTCTGCAGAAATGGTACGTTCCTCTGTCCGATAAGGAGAAGAAGAAGATCACGCGGGAGCTGGTTCAGACCGTTCTGGCCCGTAAGCCCAAGATGTGCAGCTTCCTGGAGTGGAGGGACCTGAAAATCGTGTATAAAAGGTCAGTGGAGCGGCTGGAGCTCATCGGCTGCTTTGAGGTTTGGCTTTGTTTACCATCAAACTGATGAAAAACATGCAACTTTAACTTGTTTTTGAGCGATTAAGTGATTGAGAGACCCGTCATCTGTCCTGCAAAGCAATGCATTCAACAGGCTTTTCATTTCCATTGAGACAAATGTTGAAGTAGTTACTGTACCTCCACCATCTCTTTCTTGACAATGTCTTCTTTGCGGTGTCCTGTTTTCTCTGATTTGGGAATGTTTTTTTTTATTATTGTGTGTAACTTCTTAGAAAGAGGTCGATGAATTAACATCTTGGCTACTGATTTATCCAACGTCTTTAATTATTAGCTAAAGTTTGGCTTCAGCTGAAGTTGAGCTCCTTGTCGCTTGATTGCTGTTAGAATAATTTCAGTATAAAAGTCAACATGAAATGGCATTGGGACATCATCTATTTCTGTGACTTATTTCAGAGTAAAACATGTAGTACTTGATTTTGATTTAAAAAAACAACAACATAGTGATGAGTCGTGAGTTATTATTCTAAACTAGAATCATAAAAAAATCACTTAAAGTAAAAAAAAAAAAAAAACAATAACTGGAATAAAATTTATATATACTGTAGAGAGCATTTCTAATTTTCATTTAGTTTAAATTGGAGCACTAAAGCAACTTAAAAAACTTAAACTAAAAGCTAATAAAGTGTAATAAAAAGAAAAGTTGAAAATAATTATGAAGATGACAAAAATAATGCAAATAAATGAAGGTTTTTGCAATCTGGACCTTCAACCCGTTGGTCGCCATTGAAGTCCATTATATGGAGAAAAATCCTGGAATGATTTCCTCAGAAACCTTCATTTCTTTGTGACTGAAGACAGAAAGACATGAACATCTTGGATGACTTTGGAGAGAGTAAATGACCAGGAGTTTTTATTCTGGAATTAAACTTAATCCTTTAAGTAATTAATCTGTGGACTAGAAGCTGCATTAGTGGAGAAACAACAGCAGCATGTTCAGCGTAAGACTGAAAGGATGCGAACATTAGCAGCACCTCAAGTGACAGAAACACACACAATCAGGGTTTTTACCATCTGTTTGCATTAGTTTATCAGTATTCTGGATGGTTTCTGTGGTGTTGCAGGTCAATGCATGCACTAAACTTTAATAGTTCAGTGTTTCGTGACATTATTGTGTGTGTGTGTGTGTGTGTGTGTCAGCTTCTGAGAGCAAGCGGAATATAAATCTGAACATTGGCGTAATTGATTTAGCACTGTGTGATGTTGTTTTACAGCGCCGCTGAAATGAGCAGCGGGTTGTTAGCGTGCCGTTATTATTTGCATGATGTATTTGTATGAGTATGATGAGTGAATGTAAAGTGTGAAGGGCTTTGTTCTCTTCTTTATTTCATCAGGAGTCGAGTCATGATTCTCCTGAACACTGCAGGAATACACAATCACACATCAGTGCCTTTGTGTTGTTTTTGCACAATTTAATTATAAAGGCGGCTTCTTAGAAGAAAACGTTTAGCTTTTTTAGAATTGTAAAAGTAAGATGTTTGCTTTATGAATCAGTTTAACTGTAGAGAATGTCCTTGTACTGTATATACAGATAAACACGCATTAATCAGTCATTCTTAATTTATTAAAAATAATGTAAATAATTTTTTTGTTAATGTTTACTCTATTTGCTTTTTTAATTGAATGTAATTTAATTACATTTAATCACACCTTTCAGACTCATTTTTCATTTTTTTTTTTACATTATTTTTTGTTACTTGTTCACTTGATTTGCATATTTGTATTTTAATTTATTGCATTTACTCCATTTGCATGGTTTTTATAACGTTCACTTCATTTGCATATTTTTATTTTTAATTTAATGTAATTTTATTACATTTACTCACTTGCATATTTTTTTCATTTTCATATTTTTTTTAACTTTATTTGCTTTTTTGTTACTTGTTCACTTGATTTGCATATTTGTATAGTATTTTAATTTATTGCATGTTTGTTATTTGTTTTAATAATTCAGTTTGCACATTTTATCTTTTCATTTATTTGCATGTTTTTATTTTTTACTTATGCACTCCATTTGCACAATTTATTTTATCTCATTGTATTCAGTTCCCCATCTGCATATTTTTTTAATTTTATTTTTTGTTACTTGTTCATTGTTGTTTGTTCACTTTGTTGTTCACACCATTTGCATATTATTTTATTTAATTATATTTTAATACTTGTGCACTCTTTGTATTTTTTTATTTTTATTTTCTTATGAATTGCACATTTTGCACTGTTTTGAGGCTGCAGACACTTCAGCAGTACAGATGTAATGCCAGTAAGACACACTAAACTCACACTGCAGCAGAAAGAGAGTCTAGACGGATGAACAGACTGTGGGTTGTAATAATGAACATGACCTTGTGTCTGCAGCAGTTCCTCTGGTTCTTCAGGCTTTGGTTCTGTTCCAGATCGATTCCCTCACAGCTCACCTCGTCTGACCTCTGACCCCGGCTTACAGTCTGTCTCTGGCAGCTCTGTTCAAACTAAACATTAGCATTGCTAAGCAGCAGTGAGGAGAACGTGTGTGTGTGTGTGTGTTTGGATGAAACGCCTTATTCTGATGCATATTGTACAATATTACCAGAGCAGATTTTCCATCCTGGCTGGCTTGTGCAATTTGTGACATCAGTGTGTACAGGTTTATATATTAGTTTGTGTGGAAACACAGTTGTTTACATTTTACCAGTGATGGCTTGTGAGGAAGAACTAGATGTACACTAGTTTTGATAAACATTTATGAGGATTGTGGCTGTGTCTCTTTGAAAGAATCAAATCTTTTGAGGCACTTCGAGTCAAGAAACTTGCTTAACTATTACTTGTTAAATCCATTTGCAAATTTTTATTTTATTTTTATTATCTCCATTTGTTTATTTTTATTTCAGTCACCCAGTTTAATTTTATTACATTCACTCTGTTTGTTTTCATATTTTTTTATTGTATTTTATTGCATGCACTCCATTTAAATATATATTTATATATATATATATTTTTTTTTAAATTTATTGTTATTTCTTGTTAACTTCATTTGCATATTTTTTATTTTATTTATTACTTTTTATCTCCATTGGCTTAATTTAATTTTAGTCACCCCATTTTTTAAATTTTATTACATTAATTTAATTTGCATTTTTTATTGTATTTTCATACTTGTTCACTCAGTTTGAATATTTTTATTTTATTTTATCACATTTACACCCTTTGCATATTTTGTATTTTATTTTATCACTTGTTTATTTGCAATTTTATTACATTCACACCATTTGCATTTTCATTTTTTATTGTATTTCATTGCTTGTACACTTTATTTGAATATTTTATTTTGTTACAATCACTTCATATGCATATTTTTATTTTATCACTTGTTCACTCGATTGGCATATTTTAAATCACTCCATTAATTTTAATCACTTCATTTGCATAATATGTATGTATATATAATTGCATTTTCATATTTTTTATTTTATTTTATTACTTGTTCACTTCATTTGAATATTTTTTTTAATTACATTCACTCCATCTGCATAATTTTATTTTTAATTATTTTTATTTTTATTTTCATCTAGGCCACACATCTGATAGCTAGTAGCAAGTAAACCTATATATCTATATCTATCTATCTATCTATCTATCTATATATATATATGCATATTCACAGATTCGTGCATATTCATATCACGGAATTTTAGACAAAAGCTTGCGTTTGCTAAATCCATTCTCATTTTCTGTATCTCACACACAAATGCAGTGAAAGATGACTGTCCAGAAGACTAAATGAATGACCATCCCATCTGTTGATCACAGCAGCACATTATCACAGAGAAAAACGCTCGCTCAGCAGCTCCCGCCGGCCAGAGATCCATCTGAGAGAATGAAGATTAATGAAGTGTCAGCTGGAAAGAGTATACATTATTATTATTAAACCACACACACGGCTGATCAGACAGAAGCAGACTATTCATTGGATAATAAGCCACAAATTAAGACATTTTGTAAATTTGTCCATTCGCCCTGTCTGTATAGATGTGTCCATATGATATTGTCACGTCCTCCCCCCAGTCTAGGGTCGGGGATTCCGGACAAAGTTAAAATAAAGAATTTAGAGACGATGCCCACCCCTCTCCTGTCCCAGCTGACACAAACACAACAGAGCGAGAGTATACTTAAGAGAGAAAGCTTTTAATTCACAAAGTAACATATAACAGGAAGCGTGAATCTTCAGGAGGGGTTATGGCCAAAATAACAAACAAAAGAGGAACTAACTAAGACATGATTAAACATTAACTTACCTAACAAAACCAAAACCCAAAACAAAATACATCAGCCTCCCCTTTACTCCCTAGCTGTCCAAAAACAGGAGAAAACAAGGGATCATAAAGCAAATGGCAACCTCCTCCCTACGGCTTCCAAACAAACAAAAGATTACATTAAAGCAAACATAAGAACAAAGAACTCTCACTCGAACGGCAACCACCCAACAGCTACCATCAGAGCAACCAGTGCGATGAATGTCTGGGGCAGGAGACGGCGGGCAGAACGGCAGCGGCCAATACCATGGAGCTCTGCAACACGCATACACAGCGAGCTCCCAACGCCGAACCACATCAACCGACAACCCACATGTCGAATGACCGACGCGCCTCCCTCAGTGCCATCCTCCTCAGCTTTTAAGCATGCTCCATCCTCCACATAATCACCTGCAGCTGCATCCAATTAACACTGCGCAGAGGAAAAGAGAGGGAGGGAGAGAGAGAAGGGAAACTGCACAACAAAAACAAACATCACCACAATAAAGACAGATAACAAACAATTAAGTCCAGAGGACGTAACACCCCCACCCTTAACTACAAAACCCGATTTGTAGTAAAGACAAAAGGTAGCAAGCCATGCAGTTTTCAACAGGCCATCTAACTATCGTCGGTATAAACCCGGGACAATGCATCGGCTACAATATTCTCTGTCCCTTTCTTATAACGGATGTCTAAATTAAACTCTTGCAAAAAGAGTGCCCATCTCATGAGGCGTTGGTTAGTATTAGACATACGAGCTAAAAATATCAGAGGGTTGTGGTCTGTGTACACCACTATGTGATCACCGGAGCTTAGGTACACTTCAAAATGCTGAATAGCCAACAATAGAGCTAGAGCCTCTTTCTCTATGGTGCTATAATTCCTTTGACACCTGTTGAACTTCTTCGAGAAATAGCTCACTGGATGTTCGATCCCAGCATCATCAGCTTGTATCAGCACCGCGCCAGCACCATTAGCACTCGCATCCACCTGCAGACTAAAAGAAACAGCAAAATTCGGAGCCTGGAGGACTGGAGCATTGCATAACAGATCTTTAGCAGAGCAAAAAGCGGTTTCACAAGTTTCATTCCACACGAATTTACGTTCCGTGCTCAGCAAGTCAGTAAGAGGTGCAACTACCGAGGCAAAATTCCGACAGAAACCTCGGTAGTACCCAGTCATTCCCAAGAAACGCCGCAAATCGCGTTTATTAATAGGTGAAGGGAATTTCACAATGGCTTCAATCTTAGCCTGAACCGGCTTAACCTGACCTTGTCCCACCAATTTACCAAGGTAAGTCACTACCGCCTCAGCAAATTCACATTTACTGAGATTAAGTGTCAAAGATGCTTTAGCCAATCGCTCCATAACTGAACCAAGGGTGCATAAATGATCTTCCCATGTCAGACTATATATTACCACGTCATCTAAATAGACTTCGCAGTTTTGCACATCTGACAACACAAGATGCATCAACCGTTGGAATGTGGCAGGTGCATTGCGCATCCCGAAAGCCATGACCGTGTACTGCAGGAATGCGTCGGGTGTAACAAACGCAGAAACTTCAGAAGCACGCGCTGTTAACGGCACCTGCCAATAACCTTTTAAAAGGTCGAGTTTAGTGACATAACGTGATGAACCCACACGATCAACACAATCCTCCATCCTAGGGAGAGGAAAAGAATCAGCCTTAGTAACCTCATTTACTCTGCGAAAATCCGTGCAGAATCGAAACGAGCCATCAGACTTTGGCACAAGTAGACAGGGCGAGCTCCATGGACTCTGACTGGGTACAGCGAAACCGTTACTCACTAAATACTTGACTTCATCTTTCATCGCTTGACGTTTGTGTGGATTAACTCGATATGGGTGTTGTTTGATCGGCGTACTCTGACCCACTTCAATATCATGCATTAACATATTTGTCTGCGAAGGAACATCACCAAACAACGTAGAATGCTTGTGAATCAGTTCAATAACATCATCACGCTGATTCTTAGACAAATACGAAAGGTGAGATGGCAAGGTGGCTAAGATAGAAGAATTCGAAAATCTCCCACAAGATGCTTGAACATCCTTGCCAGTCACCTCACCTGTCTCTAGTGCACCAATAAGAGATGGTTCAACAACATTCGTAGTAGTCACAATTGCAGCAGAAGGGTTGACTTCAGGCGCATCTCTGGCAACATATGCTTTTAACATATTCACATGGCAAACTCTACTTTTGCGTCGTCGATCTGGAGTTAGAACTGCGTAGTTAGTATCGCTCAGTTTTTTCTCGATTTTATATGGACCGGCAAAACGAGCATGCATGGGGGAATTAGGCACAGGCAGAAGGGCAAGCACAGAGTCACCTGCCTGAAAGTCACGAACAACACTTGTTCTATCGTGTCTACACTTCATCTTAATTTGACTCTCAGCAAGATGCTGTTTAGCAACTTCCCAAACACCATGAAGTTGTTCACGAAACGTACTCACATATTCAAGGATAGGTACACGAGGAAGATCTTTAGCAAGAAACTGTTCACTTAACAATTTCAAGGGTCCACGAACAGTGTGTCCAAACACGAGTTCGGCCGGACTAAATCCTAAGGATTCTTGTTTGGTACTCCTTATTGCAAACATTAGCAAAGGTAGTCCATCCACCCACTCTTTATTCGTTTCAACGCAATAAGTGCGCAACATTGATTTTAACGTCTGATGAAAACGCTCAAGCGCACCTTGCGATTCAGGGTGATACGCACTCGACATCTGGTGTTCCACTTGTAATTCATCTACCAGCTGTTCAAACAAACGTGAAGTGAAATTTGTTCCCTGGTCGGTCTGAATTACTCTAGGTAACCCGAACAGAGAGCAAAACTTTACCAGCTCCTTAACCACCACTTTCGCTTTTATAGAGCGCAATGGCACAGCTTCGGGGTAGCGGGTGGCTGCGCACATTATAGTAAGAACGTACTGATGGCCAGACTTAGATTTTGGCAAGGGGCCAACACAATCCAAAATAAGTCTCTCAAACGGCTCCCCTATGACAGGAATAGGTTTGAGTGGCGCATGCGGAATCACTTGATTAGGTTTGCCCACAAGTTGACAGATGTGACAAGACCGAACGAATGCAGACACGGAAGACTTCAAACTTGGCCAGAAAAAATATCTAGCGATGCGGTCGTACGTTTTTGTAACACCAAGGTGACCTGAACAAATATGTTCATGAGCTAGCTTCATAATTTGCAAACGATAACCAGTAGGAAGAACAATCTGATATACACGATCACTTCCTGGGGTTGACGGCTTCCACCAGCGCATCAACACATCTTCATCCCAAAAGTAACCCACCAAAGCATCTGACGCTCGAGTTCTATCAACAGCCGCACTGATGCATTTAAACAGAGTTGAATCAGATTTTTGCGCAGCGATTAACTGTTCCCTTCCCACTTTTAAGGAGGTTTCGTTTGCGCTGGAATTCTCATCACACGGTAATGGATGGGATTTAACAAGCAATTTACATTCTGCGACCTCAGGCAGTGCAGCTAAAAAGGAACTTGACAAATCCACTACATCTTCAAATTTCTTTTGTGCACGTGTTACAACACATGCCGAGAAAACAGTGGAGAATTGTGACAGAGCAGCTACCTGCTCACTAACATTAGGCTTCGCTGACACAATCGGGAATGGAAAAACTTTAGCTCCAGCCAAATCATTACCCAAGATCATACTCACACCCTCCACAGGTAACTGTGGCTGCACACCAATGCTAACAGGACCCGAAATGAGGTCAGATTTTAAATGGACTACATGCAACGGCACAGGAGTACAGCCCATCTCAATACCTCG
This sequence comes from allo-octoploid hybrid of Carassius auratus x Cyprinus carpio, assembly GCA_024542945.1. Lineage (NCBI taxonomy): Eukaryota > Metazoa > Chordata > Actinopteri > Cypriniformes > allo-octoploid hybrid of Carassius auratus x Cyprinus carpio. The sequence continues at coordinate 1,397,201 of CM045076.1, read as the reverse complement.
AATGAGTACATCATTGCCTGTATATGACGCACTCGAAAACGGCAGTGCACTCTCCAATATCAGTGACTGTGCGGACCCTGTATCTCGCAGCATGACTACAGGCTTTGCCTCAGAATCATCCGAAAGCGAAACTAAACAGGTTTGCAAAAATGATTCAAACACATTAGGGCTAGAATGCGGTGACTGTCCAGACACGGAAATAAACGCTACCCCTTTAGACTTGCTAGCTTTTTGCTGCCAGGCTTTACAATTTGTGATAAGATGGCCAGGATCAAGGCAATAAAAACAAGCTCTTTTTTTGTCAGGACGTTTTAATGTATTTGCTTCATCGTCAGCCCTAACAAAATTACCCCTTAACATCCTTTTCTCTCTCCCTACATCCGCAATGAAGGGTGCTTTATGAGCGCGCATAACCGGGAATACAGTCTTATGAGTGAGCACGAATTCGTCTGCATGTATTGCTGCATCAGAAAGTTTAAATACTCTCTGCTCGTTCAAATGTACCACAATACTTTCGGGCAGACAGCTCTTAAAATCTTCGAGTAAGATCAACTCTTGCAAACCCTCAAGAGTCGTAATCTTAGTAGAAGCACACCATTTCTCGAATAACGCTCTCTTCTCACGCGCAAACTCCACAAAGGTTTGCTTGGCTGCTTTTGAACATGCTCTAAATCTCTGTCGGTACGCCTCCGGTACTAACTCGTAAGCGCGCAATACAGCCACTTTCACAACATCATAATTCAGTGAATCTTCAATTGGCAAGGCCGCAAAAACCTCTTGCGCCTTGCCAACGAGATTACACTGCAATAATAATGCCCACATCTCTCTAGGCCACTTCAATTTAGCCGCAACACGTTCGAAGGCCACGAAGTACGAATCGACCTCAGTCTCACGGAATGGCGGAACGAGTTTGACATACCTACTAATGTCAAAGTCGGGTTGATCCATCTCAGAGCTACCGGAAGCCAGCCTGGAGCGTGGTGACGGAACTGGTCTTTTACACATCTGAGCTTCCAGGTCCAATTTACGCAGCTTAACATCTCGATCAGCTGTTATCTCCAACTCTTTCAGTCGAAGCAGTTGCGTTTCATATTCCTGTTTCTTTAACTCAAGATCTAACTCTCTTAAGCGAACAGTTACCATTGGATCTACTTGAGAAGGCTTTTTACCATTCCCCGAATATACATCGTCAAATACCTCTCCATCAGTCTCTGCCTCCGGACCTCCAGCTATGGAACGTTCAGGCAAAATACCAGTCTCTACTAACCTAGCGTACAACTCCTCCTTAACAACCTGCTTCCTTTCCTCTTTAGAAACAGTTATATTAAAGAAATCCGCTATCTGTATCAGGTCTACTTTCCTACACCGTTCAAATTCTCTTAACGTGGGCGAAAGAGTGAACTTAACTAAATCGAAATCCATCCTAAACCCTATGAACTTCCTCCCCCATCAAAAGATCAAAACAGCCAAGCAAAAAGGCTTTGACGACAGATAACGATTCAAACAAACAACCATAACAAATCACCACGAACAAACAAGCCCCCAATTGCTATGGTGTCACGGCCATACGAATTACAAAAAGACGAGCGAACGGCCAAACAAACACCAAATGTTAAAATAACCGGACGAAGTACCAATTATCAAAACGGCTGGACGAGCCCCCAATTGTCACGTCCTCCCCCCAGTCTAGGGTCGGGGATTCCGGACAAAGTTAAAATAAAGAATTTAGAGACGATGCCCACCCCTCTCCTGTCCCAGCTGACACAAACACAACAGAGCGAGAGTATACTTAAGAGAGAAAGCTTTTAATTCACAAAGTAACATATAACAGGAAGCGTGAATCTTCAGGAGGGGTTATGGCCAAAATAACAAACAAAAGAGGAACTAACTAAGACATGATTAAACATTAACTTACCTAACAAAACCAAAACCCAAAACAAAATACATCAGCCTCCCCTTTACTCCCTAGCTGTCCAAAAACAGGAGAAAACAAGGGATCATAAAGCAAATGGCAACCTCCTCCCTACGGCTTCCAAACAAACAAAAGATTACATTAAAGCAAACATAAGAACAAAGAACTCTCACTCGAACGGCAACCACCCAACAGCTACCATCAGAGCAACCAGTGCGATGAATGTCTGGGGCAGGAGACGGCGGGCAGAACGGCAGCGGCCAATACCATGGAGCTCTGCAACACGCATACACAGCGAGCTCCCAACGCCGAACCACATCAACCGACAACCCACATGTCGAATGACCGACGCGCCTCCCTCAGTGCCATCCTCCTCAGCTTTTAAGCATGCTCCATCCTCCACATAATCACCTGCAGCTGCATCCAATTAACACTGCGCAGAGGAAAAGAGAGGGAGGGAGAGAGAGAAGGGAAACTGCACAACAAAAACAAACATCACCACAATAAAGACAGATAACAAACAATTAAGTCCAGAGGACGTAACAATATGATATCCCATAATCCTCCAGTGTGTGGTTTGGTGGGCGTTGGAAAGAATAATAATGCTGTCTGATGAAGAGGTTGAAAAGTGTAGACTAATCCACGTCAAATCACATTTTTAACATATGACTTCATTTCTCCTGAAAATAACCATTGTAGACCTTAAATATTTGCTTAATCATCCATATCTCAAAGTCAGACTGAGTTTCTAATATATGTATTTGCAGTTATAGCAATGCTAAAGCCATTTTTGTGCCACACATTTTAATTTGTAAATGTATAAAATCATTTGCCAGTTTTAGTCCAGTTGTCTAATCTAATTGTCTTGATAGACATTGTGTTTTCAATTATTTATGTTTTAGTACATTAAGTTGATGTGTATGAGATGTTAAATAAATTTGAGCATTTTTAGTGCATCTCATTTACATGATTAAAATGCATTACTTTATATATTGTATATTAAATATAAAAATGGCTTTAAATTTAGCTAGTTGCCGAGGCAACATTTTTCATTTTTATTTTTGCTTAACTTGATGCACTAAAATAAACTAATGCAATCATGCAGGATACAAATGCCTCTATCTGATTATTAGACAGATTTTTATCTGTATTAGACAGAACTGTTAAACAGCGACAGCAAATAGAGAAGAGGGAAAATGTGAGTGCTGTGTGCTCAGGCATTGCCTTTTTTAGTGCTGTCAAAATAAAAGTCCAGCCTCAAATACATTGTTCAGACTGAAAAATCGTATTGGCCAATGCCGATATTTAAAAAATGCCGTATATCGGCCAATAAATCAGCCTTCAGACCACTACTAAAAACCACCCAGAACACCTTGGAAAATGTGTTGCAATGCCTTGGAAACCATCTGGAATATTATAACAAACACATACTGTAACAACACCTTAAAAACCACTCAGAACACCTTGACAACCACATAGCAACACCTTGGCAACCATCTGGAATATTATAACAAACACGTAGCAACACACTAAAACACTCAGAACACCTTGCCAACTGCATAACAACACCTTGGCAACCACCTGGAATATTATACCAAACACATACTGTAGCAACACCCTAAAAACCACTCAGAACACCTTGACAACCGCATAGCAACACCTTGGCAACCAACTGGAATATTATAACAAACACATACTGTAGCAACACCTTAAAAACCACTCAGAACACCTTGACAACCGCATAGCAACACCTTGGCAACCAACTGGAATATTATAACAAACACATACTGTAGCAACACCCTAAAAACCACTCAGAACACCTTGACAACCGCATAGCAACACCTTGGCAACCACCTGGAATATTATACCAAACACATACTGTAGCAACACCCTAAAAACCACTCAGAACACCTTGACAACCGCATAGCAACACCTTGGCAACCAACTGGAATATTATAACAAACACATACTGTAGCAACACCTTAAAAACCATTCAGAACACCTTGACAACCGCATAGCAACACCTTGGCAACCATCTGGAATATTATAACAAACACGTAGCAACACACTAAAACACTCAGAACACCTTGCCAACTGCATAACAACACTTTGGCAACCATCTGGAATATTATACCAAACACATACTGTAGCAACACCCTTAAAACCCCTCAGAACACCTCGACAACCGCATAGCAACACCTTGGCAACCATCTGGAATATTAATACAAACACATACTGTAGCAACACCCTAAAACACTCAGAACACCTTGACAACCACATAGCGACAACCGCATAGCGACACCTTGGCAACCGTCTGGAATATTAAAACAAACACATACTGTAGCAACACCCTAAAAACCACTCAGAACACCTTGACAACTGTGTAGCAACACCTTGGCAACGATCTGGAATATTATAACAAACACATACTGTAGCAACACCCTAAAAACCACTCAAAACACCTTGGCAACCATCTGGAATATTAAAACAAACACATACTGTAGCAACACCCTAAAACACTCAGAACACCTTGACAACCACATAGGGACAACCGCATAGCAACACCTTGGCAACCGTCTGGAATATTAAAACAAACACATACTGTAGCAACACCCTAAAAACCACTCAAAACACCTTGACAACTGTGTAGCAACACCTTGGCAACCATCTGGAATATTATAACAAACACATACTGTAGCAGCACACTAAAACACTCAGAACACCTTGACAACCGCATAGCAACACCTTGGCAACCATCTGGAATATTATAACAAACACATACTGTAGCAGCACACTAAAACACTCAGAACACCTTGACAACCCCATAACAACACCTTGGCAACCATCTGGAATATTATAACAAACACATACTGTAGCAACACACTAAAACACTCAGAACACCTTGACAACCGCATAACAACACCTTGGCAACCATCTGGAATATTATAACAAACACATACTGTAGCAACACACTAAAACACTCAGAACACCTTGACAACCGCATAACAACACCTTGGCAACCATCTGGAATATTATAACAAACACATACTGTAGCAACACCCTTAAAACCACTCAGAACACCTTGGTAACCATTCAGAACATTTTAGCAACCACATGCCCTGTACTGTAGCAACACGCTAAAATCCACACGTAGCAACACCTTGGTAACCACTCAGAGCAACAGATTTGAAAACTGATTAAAGTCTGACTGAATTTGCAAGAGTGCACTAAAACAAGCGTGTTTATTTTGCAGATACGCCAGTCTGTATTTCTGCTGTGCCATTGAGGACCAGGATAACGAACTGATCACACTGGAGATCATCCACCGCTACGTCGAGCTGCTCGACAAATACTTCGGCAGCGTAAGTCATGCGACAGAAAATAAATTGACATTACTACTTGCTTCCAAAAACAAAAGCGATTGCAGATAACAGTGCTTGATCTTCAAACTCAGGTCTGCGAGCTGGATATCATCTTTAACTTCGAGAAGGCGTATTTTATCCTGGACGAGTTCCTGCTGGGAGGCGAGGCTCAGGAGACGTCAAAGAAGAATGTCCTGAAAGCCATCGAGCAGGCAGATCTGCTGCAGGAGGTGAGGCACATGTGCTTTCTTAAAGCATTTCAGGGACAAAAACACTTTGCTAAACAAATTAGTTGAAGTTAATTAATCAGTTGACATGTTTATATCTATCTTCTATAGAATAATAACACATCATGTTCAATGGGTCTCTTGCTCTCTTGAATACTGAGGTTTATTACTGCCACAGCAAAGCAACGGGCCGCTAGCGTACATCATGTTTTTGGCCTCTCTCTTTGAATTGAATAGTAGAAATCCCTCAGGAACTGCAGGTTCACAATGACTCATTGGTTATCAGTGCACACACATACACACACATTCTGCTCTTGTGTGTGTATTGCCCAGCCGGCCCAGCGCTTGCAAAACAAAACGCTCCTTTGTTCCTTACAGTGTAGAGGATCTGAGCTTTCACACACAATCTCTTCATCTTCATCTTCATCTTCATGGAGTCTTACAGACTCACAGATCTGCAGGATATCTGTCCTGACACAGTAATTTCAGGTTTAAGCTGAAGTGTGCCTTTTTTAAGGTTACAGTGTTTCCTCGTATTCCATTTGAATGTGCATAGTTGCTATAAGTCTAATCTGAAGTCCAAATGACTGCCTAGTAACACTTTTGCAATCACCCAGAGCCCTAGCAACCGCATAACAACACCAAAGGAACCACTCAGAGCACTCAATCAGTCACCTCAGAACACCTTTGCAAATGCACAGCAACGCCACAATAACTAGGCGGAGAACTCTTAACATTTGCCTCAGAACCTCATGGCAATATCCTGGCAACCATCCAGAACACTGTAGCAACCACATACTGCAGCAACACTCAAAAAAGTCTCAGGACACCTTTGTAGCCACATAGCAATGTAACAGTAACCACTCAGAGAACTTCTCCTCACAGTCTCCTCACAACTGCCTTTCAACACCCTAGCAACCATTCCGAGAAAGATAGCAACTAAATACTGTAGCGAAAAGCAAAAAAAAAAAAAACCCCCGCTCAAAACACTTTGGCAATCACAGAGCAACAACCTGGAAACCATGTAGAATACTGTATCAACTGCATATAAACAAACTAAAAAAAAACATGCATGGCAACAATCTGGCAACCGTCCAGTGCATTATAGCAACCACATACTTTGGCAACACACTAAAAACCACTCAGATTGCCTTGGTAACCACATAGCAATGCCACAGTAACGACTAAGAGAACTCTTAAGTCACCTCAGAACTAAAAAAAAAAACTCAAAACACCTTAGCAATCACAGAACAACAACTTGGCAACCACTCATAATACTGTAGCAACTGCATAGGAACACTATAGGAACCACCCAAAACATTCTAACAGTCACCTCAGAACCACAAAGCAACACCTTAGCAACCATTCAGAGCATTATAGCAACAACATACTGTAGCAACAAGCTAAAAAACACTCATGACACCTTGGCAATCACTCATAATACTGTAGCAACTGCATAGCAACACTATAGGAACCACTCAGAACATTCTAACAGCCACCTCAGAACCACATAGCAACACCTTAGCAACCATTCAGAGCATTATAGCAACAACATACTGTAGCAACAAGCTAAAAAAACACTCAAAACACCTTGGCAATCACTCATAATACTGTAGCAACTGCATAGCAACACTATACGAACCACCCAGAACATTCGAACAGCCACATAAGAACCACATAGCAACACCTTAGCAACCATTCAGAGCATTATAACAACAACATACTGTAGCAACAAGTTAAAAAAACACTCAAAACACCTTGGCAATCACTCATAATACCGTAGCAACTGCATAGCAACACTATAGGAACCACTCAGAACATTCTAACAGCCACCTCAGAACCACATAGCAACACCTTAGCAACCATTCAGAGCATTATAACAACAACATACTGTAGCAACAAGCTAAAAAAACACCCAAAACACCTTGGCAATCACTCATAATACTGTAGCAACTGCATAGCAACACTATAGGAACCACCCAGAACATTCTGACAGCCACCTCAGAATCACATACAGTAGCAACACCCTAGCAACCATTCAGAGCATTATAGCAACAGCATACTGTAGCAACAAGGTAAAAAGCAATCAAAACACCTTGGCAATCACTCATAATAATTTAGCAACTGCATAGCAACACTATAGGAACCACCCAGAACATTCTGACAGCCACCTCAGAACCACATAGCAACACCCTAGCAGCCATTCAGAGCATTATAGCAACAACAACACCTTAGTAACTGCATAGCAACAACTTGGCAATCGTCCAGTACATTATAGAAACCACATTCTGTAGCAACGCACTCAAAAACTGCACAGAAGCATCACATTTACTGTTCAGAGGACTCCAACAGTTGCCTTAGAACCACATAGCAACACCCTGGCAACCATTCAAAACCCTGTAGCAATACACAGAAACACTCAGCACATCTTGGTAGCCACATAGCAATGGCCTATGACAGCCAGAACATCCTGGCAACTGCATAGAACATGATAGCAAGCAGATTGTCCTAGCAACCTAATAATAACAGCCTAGCAGCAAGCCAAAATGTCTTGCAACTGTCCAGGCTGCTTTAGCAACTGCATAGAACATGCTAAAACTACTCAAGACGTTAGCAACTGCATAGCAACGCCGTACAATTTATTACATAAATTGTAATTGCAGTTCTGCTTGGTACCTCTAGAGGCTCAGAAATGGCACACTTCAGAATTAATTCAGGTGTGCTGATGTATCGACATTTCCACACTGCATTTGATGTCTTTCTTCTCTCTCTTGCTTTCTGTTTCTTTCTTTCATGGTCCGCCTCAACTGTTTTGATTCACAGAATCTAGATTTTCAGATCCGTCTGCTTCCAGGTATGATTTATGGATTATTGATGGTAGAGTCTGTAGCCGTCAGTCTCCCTGTAGCTCTAGTTAATAATCTGATCCCATTGGAGCGTGATTTTATTCTCCATGTCGTCGGCTTCTGGAGTGATGATCAAACCAAAACTATTAAATTAAAATTTAACAAAAATTAATCTGATCTGGACAGGAAGTTGATGGCATGTTGAATTTTTCTCAAATAAAAAGTCTAGAATTAACTACAGAATAATTGAGTGAATTTCATGAAAATGGGTCACCAAAAAAAAAAATACAAATAATCTTTTACATAAAAAAAAATGAGGAAATTAATAACATTCTAAAATTTTAATGACCCTAAAATAGACTTAATTTTTTTAATCTTTATTTTTCTCTATAATCTTCCCCCAAAATCAAAAGGAAAAAAACTAAATAATATTTTATATAATATATCATTTGTATTTTGATTGAGTAAAACTGTAATGGTTTACAATAAGGTCTCATTTGTTAACATTAGTTATTGCATTAACTAACATTGAACAATTTTAATTTGACATCTTTTTCAATGTTAGATAATAAAAATGTTCACATGTTTATTCACAGTGCATTTACTAATGTTAACAGATACAACTTTAAATTAATAATGTATTAGTAAGTTTTAAACTTAATATTAACTAACATCAATAACTGCTATATAATTATTGATCATGTTAACTAATATAGTTAATTAATGTTAACAAATGAAGCCTTATTGTAGAGTGTTACCACTAAAACAATGTTTTGTTGCTTTTTAAAAAATAAATTTACACTTAAGCCAGATTTTTTTTTAAATTCATATATTTAGTTTGAGTAAAAATGAACCTTTTTTAATTTTTGCATTGTGACATTATTAGTTTATTAGACATTACATTCTTATTTCTTTTTATTTAGATTGAATGTGTTTTGTGAGATTCACCCTTTTAGTTACTAATGAAGCAAAGCAGTTTAGTTCCTGTACATTATCAGAAAAGTCTCCCTTGGATGAATGAATGATGTGATTGGCTGTTGTTTTAAATCAAGGTTGAGTCAGACATTAGTTACAGACTAGAAGAAATAGAGACATTTGGCCATCGTTAAAGACAAGTTTGTGGAGCTTTGAAAGCAGAACGGAGCTGCGGTTTATCATCTCTGACTGCGTTCCTGACAGACTTTGTCCCGAGGGCCAAATTACAAGCAGACAAAGGAGAACGAGAGAACATAGATGTGCTGCCCACGCTTGCAGCAAGACATGACCCACGGAGCACTGCCAAAATGATTGAGCTAGTTATGCATCTTTACATTGGCATCATGGTTCAAATAACTGCAGGAATTTGTTCAAAGAATAAACAAATGTACATAAATAATACACAAAACCTTTATATCAGTTTGAGCCTCAGGGGCTGCTGGGGTTTGTCCTTTATTTGCTGATTTGAGGTCAGATTTGTGTTTGATGTTTTAATGAATCTGCTTTGGTTTTAATGAGCTCCGTTTCAGCAGTTTGTGACTGTATTGTTTATAAATTTATTACATAAATGAGAAGTCTTCAGAAAAAGAGTTTTTTTTTTTTTTTTATGCAGTAAACTTGTCAAATCACTGATTTTAGCTAGTATTTTTGTACTCTTTATTTTCAGTGTTTATACTGTACGTCATTTTGACCAATGAATTTACGCTCGGATCCCATTTTTTTCCCTCTAAAATGTGAATTTATATCTTTGAATTATTGCATCAAAAATATGACCTAACTCCAAAAGACACATGACGTGGCACATTTATTTTTGTGTGTATTTTGTGGAAAAAATAAGTTAAGTAAAACAAAAACCATAAAAAAATATATACTGTATATATACAGTACACACACACACACACACACACATTCTTTTAATTAGATTTATTAAAATAACTAAAATTAAAAAAAAAAACAATATAAAAATTAATACAAACTACATGGACATTTCAAAACAAAAACTCAAAAAATTACAAAAACACAAACAGTTACTAAATAGTAAATCTGAAGCTTAAATTGAGAACACAAAATAAAAAATTGTAAAAATCTATTTCTAAGCATTATTTACAATTTGTCAGTATCATGTACATAAACTAACACAGGTTTAGCAGAAAAGGCTTAAAAGTGCATGTATCATTGGCCTGGAAATCATAATTTTCCATGACCATGGGGCATGTTTTTATACTATAAATTAGCAGTATGATTTAATATATTTTCACTCAATGTTGATGTGCTTATTTCCTGCGGCCAGTTGCATAAACTCAGCCTTTATGTTTGTCTTAACTAGTCCATCAACTATCAGTTGGGATAAAAGGCTTATGTTGTTTTGACCAAGAACAAAATGAGATTACTGACTTGTAATTCTTCGTCTAAGAGGTTTATTCAACTGGAGTTTGTTTCTGAAGCACGGTATTTGCCTTCAGTCTGAGATGTAGTTGGGTTTTTAGTCTTTGTTCAGTCACAGTAACCACATTCTCATTCAGTCGATCACAATCTTAATTCGATTCCTGTGAAACGGATCCGGCGTTATTTTCTGGAATGGGGCTGTTTGATTCGCTGGTGTTTCTGTCCGTAGAGCCAGACTGAAGACTGGGGCGGTTTGACCAATGAGGAGATCTTATAAGGGACCGGAGTCCCGCCCACCCTGTCAGCCTATTGGTAAATGGTGTGATTTGCCTGAGCTGAATTCTGATTGGGCATGACGAAGCTCTCGCTCGCTCTGATTGGAGGAGACGTGGTGACGTGAGGGAGGGGGCAGGTGTTTGAACTGTTAAACTCTTGACCTTTGACCTGGTCACAAGATTCAGGCTTCATCCCAGTTCACAGGCTAATAGTACGTGAAAACACATACTTTTGAGTTTGTATTATTTTGTCTTAATATACAAAATTGTTTCACCAGAGTGAGCAACTACATGTAAAAGTTAGTTTTTCAAAGTTATAAATAAAACAAATATTATTCAAGTACGTTTTGCAATAAAATACTGTTTCAGACTTTTAACATCAGAATTTCACATTTAATTCAATGTTACTTGTTTCTTTGTAATTATTTGCTTACTAGTGATTCTTGAGTGAAAATAGTTTCTACACCACATTTTTTAGTGTAGCATTAAAAATTAAATTATTATAATTATCTGACAAATTAAATTTATTATTAGAATTGAATAATAATTCAGAGTTTGCAATAACTAGTAATCCATTCTGAACTAATACATATTTTTCTAAAAATTGAAGCTTTTGCTTCAAAATCAAATAATTGAAAGTGAATCATAATTTGTCTTATTGTATACAAATTAAAATAAATAATAAATTGGTTGCAGTTATTAGGTTGCATTAATTTATCTATATCGTATTCAGCAAATGACTTCAAATATAAATTTTATTACATTTTATAAAAAATATAAATATAGTTATAATACAATTAAATTAATATATAATACATAAATAATAAAATATATAATATATATTAAATTTTAATAAAAAGTAGATTTTTATATATATATATATATATATATATATATATATATATATATATATATATATATATATATATATATATATATATATATATTTGTTGTAATTTGATACTTTCTTTTTTAAAAAGCAAAAAAAATTAAGTTGCTCTTACAATTAGACCATTGACAAAATACTCAGGGGAAAAAAAATCCAGTGTAGCATTAAGAATTAAATTACTGAATTAATTATTATAATTATTAATTTGTATAAATTATTTAATTAAATTATTTAAGAATTAATTGAGCGTGTTACATAATTAAATAATGAGCATGTTACATAGTTTTATCCTTGCATATTGTATTATATAAAATAGTATACAGTGTGTAGTGTACTGCAGAGTTTGCTGTAACTAGTACACTTGAAATCCATTCACTTCTAATCCATACACTTAAAAACTGCAGTTTTGCTTCAAAATAAAAGATTTGAAAATGAATCCTAATCTGGTGTACTGCATATAAATAACATGAATAATAGGCAAACTGGGTTGCAGCATCAGTCTTAAAGGGCCAGTAATAGTAATTTCTGTCACACCTTCACTTATTGGTTTGCATCATAATGACACATTCAGCAATTGTCTGAACTCTCTCTATCAAAACATGCATGTTATGCAGATGTGTTTCATTTAAAATACGCACCCCGTCTCCACAATCAGACGCTCTTGGTGTGTGTGTGTGTGTGTGTTAACCTCTGACACGATGCTCGATGGGAACTAACCGGCACTGGATGACTAGTGATGTTTTAACTGCACTTTCATGCCTGCATTAAGCCGTTTGTCGCTCTGTCAGCGCAGGAGCGGCAGGGATGTGTGATTGTTTGTGTGTGTGTGAGCTGAGGATGAGACATGAGTGGCTTCCTTTTCATTTTGGGGCTTCGGTACTGCATAAATATCCCACTGCATTAAAATAAATCGCATTATGCAGCGAGGGGTTTGTGTTTTATGATGTGATCTCTCTATCTCTGCGTCTGTCTCTCTCTTCCTCACTGTCTGCCTTTTGCTGATGTTCTTTAAGTTTGTGTTGAATTTACACATCATATTCACTTTTTATACAGTTGGGTATATATCATGTAACCGTACAACAGCAAATTATGTATTATATGTGTGTATATATATGTATATGTATATGTATGTGCTTATAATGAAATTACATATACAAATAAATCTATATTTTCAATATACAGTATAAATATAACATGTAAAAATGTATTTGTGTGTGCATGTGTATATATATATATATATATATATATATATATATATATATATTAGGGCTGTCAAATGATTAATCACGATTAATCACATCCAAAATAAAAGTTTTGTTTACATAATATATGTATGTGTACAGGGTATATTTATTATGTATATATAAATACACACACATAAATTATATATTTAGAAAATATTTACATGTATATACATTTATATATTTATATTCTTATATTTTAGATTATATATAAATATATTTAATATATAAACATAACATATTCTTCTTAAATATATACATGCATGTGTGTGTATTTATATATACATAATAAATATACACAGTATACACACATATATTATGTAAACAAAACTTTTATTTTGGATGTGATTAATCGTGATTAATCATTTGACAGCCCTATTATATATATATATATATATATATATAAACATTTTATAAGTATTTAATAATATATATAAAAATAGATTTTTACATTGTTTATATATTATTTGTAACTCATAAATTTTTTATTTATTTATTTTTGTAATTCAGTATTTTCTTTCAGAAGTGTTCCAGAATTAATTTCCCAGGTAGATTGCTCTCATAAGTTGATAAAAGACTAAACATTTATAGTAAAGGCTTAATTTTTGTTGCTGATAATTTTTCAAATATATCAAATATTATTTCAAATATTTTCCCCTTTGATTTCCTGTAATATGTGACCTCAACATGTGGTTTTCACACAATCTGATTTCATACGATTTAGTTTTAATAATCTGCTTACCATTCTTTATTTTCTCTATTTAGTTTAATTTTGCATAGCTTTACTTAAAAATAATGATAATAATAAACTGATTTCAGGCTCAGGTCTTAAACTTCACGCAGACGTCCTGCCACCTGAAACACCTCCCTCTGTTTGCTGAGAGGTTTTTAATTGAAAGCACACGATCCCTCGTTCAGTCTAATGAGAGCTCGACCCGGGAAAGTCATTCTGGAACATTCCTGAAAGAACAGAAGGAATTCCACACAGACTCAGAGCTCAAAGCCGGCTGATTGGGTTTAATTACGGAAGACAGGCGAGGTGCTTCTGTATCCGTCTTTGATGAGAAAGAGCCGCTGTAGGATCTGTTCTGCGTGTCTGTAGATCCATCCACAGACTATCAGCTGCTAGAAAGCCAACACTAGTGTCATGACGTCTCCGTTTTGTGTGTTTGTAAATGTCCTGCAGGTGTTTTGAGTCCGAACATGTCGGCTGAGTCCACTAGACTCTTCCAGAGTTAAACCGCTTCAGGTCTGGGTTTCCTTCCATCCGTAGAATCGTTTCAGTGTTGTTAGTGCAGAAATGCCACTAGATGGTCAGTTTAATGTAGATGTAATGAGGGTTTGTAATTCTGCCCTGTCTTGTGTTTTTTTGTGTCATTGTGGTCCTCCTGCTCTGAGTTTGTTTATTTTGTGGTTCCCGCATCCTGGCTGTTGCTTCAGGGCCAACACAGTACTAAAGTTACCATAAAAAAATTAACAAATTTCAGAACTGCTTTTATTTGGTTAGAAATACAGTAAAAATTGTGAAATATTATTACGGTTTAAAATAGCTGTTTTCTATGTGAATATCTGTTAAACTGTTATTTATTTCTGTGATGTGCAGCTGTATTTTCAGCATCATTACTCCAGTCTTCAGTCACACATGATCTTCAGAAATCATTCTAATATGATGATTTGCTGCTCAAGAAACACTTCTGATTACTATCAATGTTGAAAACAGTTGTGCTGCACAATATTTTTGTGTAAACTGATACATTTTATTTTTCAGGATTCTTTGATGAATAGAAAGCTCAAAAGAACAGCATTTATTTGAAATAGAAATCTACTGTAACACTATAAATGTCTTTATTGGCACTTTTTGATCAGTTTAATGTAAGTATTAAAGGGATACTCCATCCCAAAATGAAAATTTTGTCATTAATCACTTATCCCCATGTCGTTCCAAAACTGTAAAAGCTTTGTTCGTCTTCGGAACACAATTTAAGATATTTTGGATGAAAATAGGAAGGCTTGTGACTGTCCCATAGACTGCCAAATAAATAACAGTGTCAACGAAGCTTTTACAGTTTTGGAACGACATGGGGGTAAGTGATTAATGACAAAATTTTCATTTCGGGATGGAGTATCCCTTTAATTTCTTAAAATAAAAACAAATCATACTGACCTCAAACTTTTGAACTGTATTGTAATTAGTGATCATATTTAGTAAAAATTAATATTTGTCATAAATATCAATTATATAATTTAATTTTACATAATTTTTATATGTATTTTGCATAATTAGTATTTGAAATATTGCATTGAAAATCAATTTAATGCATCTTTGCTGAATAAACATATTATTTCCTATCAAATTAGAATTTTGAATGGTAGTTTATATTGCATTCAGAATTTGAGATTGAACTAGTGTAAATGCATTCAGAGCGTGTTGACTTTATTTGATCTGTCGATGGTTCGTTGTGTTGTTTTCCCGCTGCATGTCATCTGTTGTCCTGCACGTGTCCGTCTGTCTGCATGTTTTCAGTGTGTGTGTGTGTGTGTGTGTTTCTTCTTCAGCCCCGACATGAGTACTTTAACATGCCCGTGTACTGATTGGCTGCATGCTGAGCCCCTCCCCCTGCACGCCTGCTGGCTCCGCCTCTGTCTCAGCACCATCCAATCAGAGAGCTGCATCTTGGACCCAGTTTCACCTGCACACTCGTCACGTCTCGTTCATGTTTGACCGTGTGTGTGTGTGTGTGTGTGTGTGTGTGTTGGTGCTTCATCTGAATTGATCTCATCTCTGTATCTTGTTCAGGTGACTCTCCTTCATGTAGCTTCAGGAATCAAACCTTTATTGGTGGACGGATCTGTTGTTCACTCTTGCGAATAGACATTTCAGAATCACTGAATAATTCATTCAAACTGTAGTGATCCAGGTTATAAAGATAAAAGTAGACTTTCAGTCTTTGTTTCTCTTTGTTCCTTAGGTTTTCCAACTAAAAACTTCTTTAACAACAAAATCACTTACGAAAGAGTTTTATTTTATGCAGATTTGATTCTCAAGTAACTTTAAGTAACTAATGTTTTCCTTAAAAACCTTCATTTCTTTGTGACTGAAGACAGAAAGACATGAATGTCTTGAATAACATGGAGAGAGTAAATTATCAGGAGATTTTCATTATGGAAGTGAAATACTCCTTTAATCTTGCTTTAATTATATATTAAGATGTTTTAAGAAAATTATTTTAATTGTTCAAATTGTTCCATATGTTATGAATTACAGCTGTTCAGGTTTTAAATAGTCATTTTATAAATGAGTTTGTATGTGTATGACAGCTTCAGATTTAGTTTCTTTCTTGATCAACAAATTAGCAGATGTTTTCAATTTCAACACACACACACACACACATATAATAGATCTACAGTGGCCTCAAAGTGTTTAGACACTTAAACCACATGTGAAATATATGAATGTTTTTACATTAGATAATAAAATATGTTTTTGTTGAGTATCATATTTGATCTATCAGGTTTTTATGGCTCGTATAATGAGAATATGGAGGAAAAACAGCTTGATTTTATTCCGAGACTCAAACTGAGAAAATAATAAGCAGTTTGGTGCAGATGCTGATGATATTTATATGATAAAATTCTGATGCTTGTACTGTAAATCAGTGAGATCTTTATAACAGTAGAGCAGATGCTGACATAAAATGACATGAATATCTCTCGTAACTCTATAGCTTCAATATGTCTTAGTAAGATGAGATTTAAGATTCAAATGATCAGATTTGAGATGCATTGATTTTTTTTAAAAACATGATTGATGGAGAATCAAGTAAAGCTGAGCTGCTTCAGTCCAGTAAGAGTTCACCTGGAGATATTACTGCAGTTATTCTGACCGTTACTTGATCAAAATCACTCAAGATTTGACACGAGAAGCAGCAGCTGAAGCTGGACGCTTGTACAATTAAAAGAAAGGCAACAGAAGAATTGATTTCATCACTAAAAAGCACCAAAACAGCAGCTGATTCAAAACACGTTGAGGCTTCAGTTCAAAATGAAGAAATGTGACATTTATAAGTGAAGTGCTCTTTTGTGCTGCTGTATTTCTGCCATCACTGTACGCTTTACACAAACACATCTGCACTTCAGTGTTCAAAACACAATCTATGCATTTTGTTCAATATTTATAGGGTCTGATTTGAAAACAGATTCATGTTCAGAAGTACAGTCCGTTGTACATCGAATGTTTGGAATCACACTGAGAATGTAAGTCATGATTTAGTCGATCTGTAGGATGAATCGATGTAATTTATGTGTGTTTTGTAAAGCTGTAGAAATAAACATGAAATGTGAGAAATTGTAAAGAAGTGTGCTTGTGTTTATAGCTGGTAGAGCTCATGAAACCTTTCCGGGTAATATTTTACATGAAAATCCAAAAGAATGAAATAAGAAATGTATGTTTTGCATAATAAAAACGAAGCCTATTTTAGGAGCATTACTTAATTTATATATACATATACAGTACAGGTCAAAAGTTTGGAAACATTACTATTTTTAATGTTTTTGAAAGAAGTCTCTTCTGCTCATCAAGCCTGCATTTATTTGATCAAAAATACAGAAAAAACAGTAATATTGTGAAATATTATTACAATTTAAAATAATAGTTTTCTATTTGAATATACTTTAAAAAAATAATTTATTCCTGTGATGCAAAGCTGAATTTTCAGCATCATTACTCCAGCCTTCAGTGTCACATGTAACATCCAGTCTATCACATGATCATTTAGAAATCATTCTGATATTCTGATTTATTATGAGTGTTGGAAACAGTTCTGCTGTCTAATATATTTGATGAATAAAAGGTTAAAAAGAACTGCATTTATTCAAAAAAAAAAAAAAAATTCTAATAATATATATTCTAATAATATATTTTCTTTACTATCACTTTTTATCAATTTAACACATCCTTGCTGAATAAAAGTATTGATTTTATTTAAAAAAAAGAAAGAAAAAAAAATTACTGACCCCAAATTACTGACCAGTAGTGTATATTGTTATTACAAAATATTTATATTTTAAAAACATAGCTTCTTTTTTTTTTTTTTTTTTTACTTTTTATTCATCAGAGTATCCTAAAAAAGTATCACATGTTCTGAAAAAATATTAAGCAGCAGAACTGTTTCCAACTTTGATAATGAATCATCATATTAGAATGATTTCTAAAGGATCATGTGATAATGATCCTAAAAATTCAGCTTTGCATCACAGAAATAAATGATAATTTAAAGTATAATAAATTTAAAAACAATTATTTTAAATTGTAATAATATATCACAATATTACATTTTTTTTTCTGTATTTTTGATCAAATAAATGCAGGCTTGATGAGCAGAAGAAACTTCTTTCAAAAACATTAAAAATAGTAATGTTTCCAAACTTTTGGTCTGTACTGTATATATATACTCTTTTTTTGGATATTGGGATAAAATATGACCTGGATATGGTTTTTGTGAGATTCCTATATTTGAAACTAATTTTACATCCACACTGTGACGAATTTCCAAATGAAACCAGATATGTTGTGAAATTTAACAAATACAGTGCAAATGTGAGTTTGCTAAAATGATGTATGAATATGTGTTTTTGTTTGTTGACGTTATTCAATAGCTGCACCTTCTGAGCAATGTACGACTCGGAGTCATTTCAAACGTGGAGCAGGTTATTATTGATGAAAGCGTAAATAATCAGTTTTGATGTTGATTTGAGGCAAGGCTGAACACAGTGGAACTGACGTGAGATTGTGTTATTTCTCTGGTTTGGTCTGTTTCGTGTGATATATATTGAAAGTATATCATGTTGATTTCTGCTCTTGCTGGCCTTCAGCAGTCAAAACCTCCTGGACCTTCACCGCAGGGCTGAACGCTAATTGGGTTTTAATTCCGATGGGAATCTTTGCAGCTCAGTAATCATGAATGATTCAGACTCCTGGAGGAAACTAATGTTAAAGATCCGTCTGCGCAGCGCTGGGATGATTGTGTCTTTACCCGATGTTTAAAAACCAGAGCACTGAGCCAAACTCACATTCAGTCAATCCACTGAAGAAAACTAACTTACTACCTGATCTAACCCATAAAAATCAGCTTTGTTGCTGTAAATTAATTTATTTAGGTTGATTCAGTGATGTTAAATTATATTTTTGATTTGAAAAAAACAAGTTAATTTAGATTTTACCCTTTTTTGTGTGTGTGTGTAGTTGATTGTGCACTTTTAAAATCATCAGTATCTGTAATACTTTATTACAGTAAATTGCACGTTGATAATTATTAGTTTTTATAACAAAGCTAACATTTAAATTATTTAGTGCCTGTTGTTAAATATTTAGATTTTGTCACAAAAACAAACCTAACATTTGAATAATTATTGGTTTTTTGTAACTATTTAGTTTTTATAACAACAACAAAGATAACATAGAATTATTTGGTGTTTGTTGGGTAAATATTTGTCAAAGACAAACCCGACCTATGAAATATTTAGTGTTTGTTTGTAAATATTTAGTTTTTATAACAAAAACAAATCTCATATTTGAATTATTTAGTGTTTTTTTTTTAATATTTTTTTTCTATAACAAAAACAAAACCCATATTTAAATTTAGTTTATTTGTTTTTAATTTTTTTGTAAATATGTAGTTTTTATGACAAAAACAAATCCTACATTTATATAATTTGGTGTTTTTTTTTTTTGTTAATATTTTATAAATATTTAGTTTTTATAACAAAAAGAAAATCCTTTTATGATAAATGTTTAATTTTTATAACCAAATCAACGCCAAAATGTAAAATTTTTTGTGTTTTTTGATAAATATGTAGTTTTTATAACAAAAACAAATCCCATATTTAAATTATTATTATTATTATTAATTATTTAGTTTTTATAACAAAATCTAAGCCAAATTTTAAGCTATTTAGTATTTTTTGTAAATATTTAGTTTTTATAACAAAATCAAATCTCATATTTGAATTATTTAGTGTTTTTTGGTAAATATTTTTTTCTAACAAAATCAAAACCCATATTTAATTTTTATGACAAAAACAAAGCCCACATTCATAAAATTTGGTGGTTTTTTTTGGGTAAATATTACATTTTTATAACAGCAACAAAGCTCACATTTGAATTACTTAATAATTTATGATAAATATTTAGTTTTATGATAAAAACAAAGCCCTTTTATGATAAATATTTAGTTTTTATAACAAAAAACAAATCCCATATTTTAATTATTATTATTTCTTTATTTTTTGTAAATATTTAGTTTTTATAGCAAAATCTAAGCCAAATTTTAAATTTATTTTTTTGGTAAATATTTACTTTTATAACAAAAACAAAGCTCAAATTTGTATTGTTTAGTGTTTGATAGTCATGATCTTTCATCAAATTGCTCCACCTCTGAAGCGTCTTTGTGTTGTGTAGGTTGATTAATGTTAACTAGTCATTGTATTACTCTAATCTTTGATGTTTTAACAATTCCTTACGGTACTTAAAAAGTTTTGATGTGGCTAAAAACTGTAAAACCTTTTTGGAAACTTTAAGAATGCAAATAACAGACTGAACTCATTTATGCAATTTTTATCTCTTCCCCCCCGCCCCACATTTTTTGGCCCGATGATGTTCAGGATGCCAAAGTAAGTTCAGCTTGTTCTTTGTGCTCCGGTTCTCTGTGTTGTAATGTATTTGTGTCATCAGTGAGTCATTCTACATGGCAACCCACATGCTGATTATTTTTGGATCTCGCAGGATAATTTTAGCTCTGCTCATCTCCATGTGCTTCATACATATCAAATAAACCAGCTGAGCTCTGAGGGGTGGCACTGCATGACACACCAGCGCAAAATCTATACAATAATTGCAAATGTATATTTAGCACACTGTTTTTATTTGATAAAGACTGATATTTGATATAAGACATCTAAATCATGATGTCTGAGTGGGGAAATGTTGTTCTCGGATGTCACCTCTTGGCCGGCGTACAAAACCTATAAAACACAATTCATCGCCACCTTGTGTTTGTGTTGTGATCTCATCTGTTATATCTTCTGAAAGCTGTTCTGCCCTTCAGAAGCTTTGTTAAATATGCTGTGTTGACTGTGTTAATGAAAACAAAATAATATTTTTTAAGTCAACCATTTATAGTTTTGCAATACATTCAGAAAAAAAAACAATTATAAGAGAAATTTAAAAAGTTAAAATTTGCATATTAACATGATGAATGTAAAGTAAATGCAGATTCACTGAAAAAAGTTACATTATTCATTAAAAAAGTTACATTCTTTAGAATGAAACACAAAGCCAGCATTTAATTATTTAGTATTTGTTTGATGAATATCATTTTTATAGCAAACACAACGTCTAGAGATTTTATTATTTATTTATTTATTTTTATTTTTGTTGGTAAATATTTAATATCTGGCTTTTCTAACAAAAACAAAGCCAACTTTTGCATTTAGTGATTGTTGATAAATATAAAACAAAACAAAAAAGTAAAACAAACAAAAACAAAAACAAAGGTAGCATCTGAATGATTATCTGTTAAGTAATTTTTTTTTTTTTTACGACAAAGCCAATATTTGAAATATTTAGTATTTGTTGGTAATTTTTTTTATGCGGATAAAGTATTTTTTTGTTTTTATGACAAAAAACACAGCCAGCATTTGAATTATTTGGTGTTTATTTGGTAAAAAAAAAAAAAAAAAAAAAACAAAAAAAATATATATATATATATATATATAGGGTGAATACTGGTAAAGTGGGACACTTTCTGATAATTTATATTCTGCATACTTTTTTATTATGATCCTAATGTCTTAGCCGCTCATATGATACTATTCTAAATAGCTTAGGAGCTCTACTATACTATAGACAATAAAAAAGAAAGAAACATTAAACACAGGATGGATGACTCTTCCTCAAACACACAATGACCCCAAACCACATTTTTCAAGGCGCTACTGTCAAACTGGGACACCTTTATTGGAAAACTGGGACACTTAAAACACATTCAGTTGTGATTCAAGTGTAGGCCTTATAAATTAAATACACAATAACAATATAAACAACAATATAAACAACAACAACAATAATATAAAAATCACTTTTTTTAAGAAGGGGTGCAGGTACAGCAAATTCAACCCACCCCCTCCCTCGCCTGCCCACAAAATTTTATATTGGGTTAAATTTATTTCATACAAATTTAAAAAAAATAAAATAAATAACCTTCATTAACATCTCTTCTTGTAGGAATTAATTGATTGCACACAGGCTTAAATTAATTTCTGTATGGTAGGTTAATCTACACGTCAATACAGCCAGTGCAAGTGAACGCCTCCCCGTCTTCAATGAGGCCATTCTCCTCGCCACAAGTCTCATGGAACCAGTCCTCGCAAACAATGCACATGATCCAGTCCTCTGTCTTCTTTGGATCATTTGCATCACCAAATTTGGCTTTACAAATATTGCAAATGTCCTGGCCATCCAAGCTTGTACCCTCCATCTTTCTTGTTTTTGGTTTTTTGTTTTTTTTTGGTAGGCTTTGTTTGTTTTTTTGAGGCAATGTATGAAAAATGCGTGAGAACTGGCATAGTTTAAGTCAGTCTTTGTTGAAATATCTAGCTAACTAACTATGTATGAGGGACATATAAAAAGGTAACTCAATTCCTCCATTAGAATGACTTGAATGGCTGTCCCAGTTTGCCAGTAATACCCTGTCCCAATTTAACAATATGCTATTGGCAAACTGGGACAGTGTCAAAATCGCATAAAAAAACCCCCAAGAAGATTAATATGAATGTGATTTTTAAAAATTCTGATTCACCATTACATCCTATAACAAAATATGTAACAATTACAAATGATCCATGAGTTGTTTTATTTTTATAACCTTAACATTATTTACCTCAGAATGCTATGTCATTTTACTTACCATCACAGTTCACTGCAAGGTTGTTAAATATGATGTGCCACACCCCGGAAGTGATGTCATAGCCACAGAATTTTTATTTTTTTTATCACATACTTGCTACTGATGAGCTCAGTGTTGATTTTTAGTAAAAAAAACATTTCCATGTAAAGATATAAATTATTAAGCTTAACTGTCCCACTTTACCCATTGTCCCACTTAACCAGTATTCACCCTATATATATATATATATATATATATATATATATATATATATATATATATATATATATATATATATATATATATATATATTTTTTTTTTTTTTTAAATAATAAAACAATAAAGCTAACATTTGAAATATACATTTTTTGTTTGGTATATATTTTTATAACAAAAATAAAGCCAAGATTTGATTTTTTTGTTTTTTTTTTCTAAAACAAAAACAAAGCTAACATTTGAATTATTTACAGATTGTTTAGTAAATATTTGGTTTTTATAAGAAAAACAAAGCCAACATCTGAATTTTTTAAAATGCACTCGAAATTTGAATTATCATTTGTTGGTAAGTATTTGTTTTATATAACAAAAACAAAGGCCACATTTAAATTAACATTTACCTAACATACCTAACATTTGAATTATTTACTGATTGTTTAGTAAATATTGATATTTATAGCAAAAACAAAGCCCACATTTGATTATTTTGTGTGTTTTGGGGTATAGTTGGTGTGTGTAGCAGAGTTTCAGGGTTTGTATGTGTTGTGTTATCGAATGATTTCGAAGTGTTGATCTTCCTCCCACAGGAAGCAGAGACTCCCCGCAGCGTCCTCGAGGAGATCGGACTCACATAAACCCCTCCGAGATGACCGTCCCAAACACACACACACTCAGCCTGACCACTAAAGATGTAGCAAACACACACACACTTCACCATGTTTCAGTGTTGGTCGCCTTTCCTCCTCTTGCCATTGGTTTGTGAGCAGAAGTTGCAGAAATGTGTTCAGCACCAAACTTTACATCTGCTGTGAAGATCAGCGTCCCACACGCACCGCGCTGCTTTAGTTCATCAAATATATGTGATTCTCTCATCGTTTGGAGTCGGTATAATCAGATATTCCTGCTGTAGACACTCAATCGACTAGCTTTACAGTGTTTGAAAAGGTATTACGTGACATAGGGAATTTATATAATTTAGAAAATACAGAAAAAGACACAAAAGGGATTCATTTACAAAACCAAAGAGTGCTTTCTTGCTTTTTTGTAGTGGTAAACATCAGCACACGGACCCGAGACATACTCTACACAAGTATATTTGAATGCAAACGCTTAATATGCTGAAAATATTTAGACCTAAATTTAAGATTTATGTATTTGAATTGCATATACAATTTGGATTACACAGTTTTAACATAAACCAACTAATAAACTTAATGTGATTCATATTTGTCATGCGTAAATGGAAAAGGATCAGATTTCTGCATTGAAAAAAGCATCTATTTGATTTTATTTAAAATCGTAATTTAATAATTAATTTATTAAAATAGTTTAGAATCAGCATAAATCTGTATGGGAAAACGATTACGTCTATTCAGTTAAAAAGTATGAACATGATTGAAATATGATTGAAATATATTCAGTTGGTTCAAATGAGATTAAAACAAATTGTATTTATTGATGATGAATATATAAAACTGATTATTGTGTGTTTAAAACACATTCAGTTTCTTCGTATTTATTCTTTAGTTATGTATGACTAATAAATTTGTATCACATTGAGTTTATTAGTTTCTTTATGATAAAGCTTTATTATCCAAATGCATTGACATTTACATGCAGTTCAAATACATACATCTTAAATGTAGGCCTAAATATTTCTTTGAGTGTTGTTTTCGTCTGTGGTTGGTGTTCTCTTGCACTTGTACTTGAGTAAAGTATGTTTCTGTTGTCAGTCTGGATTCATTCCACTAACCTGAACAACCTCACTGATTCTCCACTGTGTTAACTAACACTCGACTGCTGTTAACTTCACTGTATATGACGTATTTAATTAAATGAGGAGTTATAGTTGAGTAAAATGATTACTGAACACGTTCTCAGTTGGATTTATACTGAAGTTTCACCAAGACAGTATTGTTCACATTCCATGGTGCACCACTTGAAAGGAATAGTTCACCTAAAAAAGAATTTGACAGTTCACTCACCTTTAAGACCATCCAAGATTAGGATGAGTTTGTTTCTTCATCAGGTTTGTCGAAATGTAGCATTGCATCAGTGTCTCAGCAATGGATGCTCTGCAGTGAATGGGTGCCGTCAGAATGAGAGTCCAAACAGCTGATAAAAACATCACAATAATCCACAAGTAATCCACACCTCTGGAGGAAGTGTTATTATGGATTATAGACTCATATTTTAGTTAAAAGCGTCTTAATGCTGGATTTGTTTCAGCTTTTGTCTTCTCCAGATGTTAACTGCTGGACTGGAGTGCTGTGGATTACTTGTGGATTATTGTGATGTTTTTATCAGCTGTTTGGACTCTCATTCTGACGGCACCCATTCACTGCAGAGCATCCATTGCTGAGACACTGATGCAATGCTACATTTCGACAAACCTGATGAAGAAACAAACTCATCATAATCTTTCATGGCCTGAG
Source organism: allo-octoploid hybrid of Carassius auratus x Cyprinus carpio (assembly GCA_024542945.1). NCBI lineage: Eukaryota > Metazoa > Chordata > Actinopteri > Cypriniformes > allo-octoploid hybrid of Carassius auratus x Cyprinus carpio. The sequence goes on along the minus strand of CM045076.1, from coordinate 1,371,496 downwards.
GGTTAGTGAATTATGAGCAAATATAAATTTTTTGGTGAGCTATTCCTTTGAATGGTTATTTAGCACGCGTGTAATGACTCGCAGGTTGTGACATGTGCTTGTTTAACATGTTTAATGTTCTGTACAGATGTTGGTTTTCACTGGTGAACACAAGTCGCCGGTGTACAGACATCACTCATCTACACGTCAAGCTCTTCATGTTCACGAGTCTCGTCTCGCTCTGGAGAGACGCTGTGTTTTGTTGTCAGAGTGAAATCAACTGTGTTTGTTGTTGAAAATTGAAATAAATTTGTCTACAGATGTTTAGAAGTGCTTCGCCTGTCTCTTTGTTCTGGTGCTGAAAGTGTACGAGTATTTAATTTTTTTTCTTATTGCAGTAAACATTTTACACTTAAATGTTTCAATTATTTCCACTCAGAACAAAACTCTATATATAGGGCAATATTTCTTTGTTTTTACCTTTTTTTACCATATTTGCAGATATTTGTCAGGCAATATTAGATATTTTCCACCTGTTTTAAGATTTAGATGATCATCTAACATCCATACTTTGTTCTGATGTTGATACTATACAAGTATTTATTTATTTATAAATATTTTTAACCCTGAAGAAATTAGTATTATTATTTTAAATGATGTTCACTCACATGAGATGAAGACTTCAGTCGTGTACTGTAACTCAGTATATTTCTTTCTGCTCATCATTTTCATCAGTCTTTCTATTTCGGGAAAATGAATGAAAATATGACATCATCCTGCCCAACACAGATTTTCAGCAGCATCTCTCTGGAATTGAATGCCAGACACCAGCTTATTCAGTACGAAAGTGAAAAAGTGATGTGACATACAGCCAAGTATGGTGACCCACACTCAGAATCCTATGCGTGTGAGCTTCCTTTAGATCCTGCGACTGCTGTTCTTGGCTGGTCAGCTTCCTTGCAGCGTCCAAACCAATGCTTTCCGAGTGCCTATACAGTATGGTATGATGATTGCAAAAAAATCTATTCTCTGAGTGTAGAAGAAAAAGTCGAAGCCACTATTCAAAACTTGGTTGTCAGAACTCTCCTCCACCTTGCATGTGGAAAAACATATAGCATTTCTGGAAATATAGATCAGTTTGATGCTTCTTGGAGGCCTCTTTTCAATCACCTGTTAAAAACTTCTAATAACAGCGATACTATTTGAAATGTAATTTTATTTTAATGTAATTGCCATCTTCTTCAATTTCCGTGTCAATCTTAATATGCTCAGGGTTTTTTTTTTTTCTCTCTAAATTTGATTTTAACATTTGACACTTTCTTTTCTTCAATTATTTGTCAAAACAAGCGACAGTGTTGACACTGTTTCAGATCTATACGGTCTCTGTTACTTTGGTTATTTTAATAATAATAATAATTCCTTACATTTATATAGCGTTTTGTTGACAGTATAGTGTCCCCATCACTACACTGGGGCGCTAGGACCCACACAGACCACAGGTTGAGCACCCCCTGCTGGCCTCACTAGCACCTCTTCCAGCAGCAACCTAGTTTTCCCAGGAGGTCTCCCATCCAGGTACTGACCAGGCTCAGCCCTGCTTAGCATCAGTCGGCAACCGGTCTTGGGCTGCATGGTGATATGGCTGCCGACATTAATTTTCATTAATTTTCATTAATTTACTTAATTTTCATTAAGTAATGCCCTTGTGAGGTAAAAAGGCCTAGGTTATTACCTATTATTTTAAATAGTTATTATTACAATATTATTTCACCTTGTCTATGATGTCATATTGTGCAAAAACTTGCCTTGAACCCCTTTGCCTTTATTTGGTGATGTGGTTATCTGCTAAATTTAATCTAATTGAAGGAGTTTCTCTCTTCTTGTTTGTGTAGTTGTGATTTGTCCAGTCTTCTGTACTGTTTTTGTGTCTGAAAATTCAACAATTCCACAATAAATATAATATACAAAAAAAAAATAAAAATAATAATAATAATCTTTCTGGAATAATAATGTACTTCCTGACAAACAGAGCAATTAGCATATTCTGAGTCATGTGACTATAAAGTATATTTCCTTAAAAAAGGAATTTGTCTCGGTGTCAGGAACTTCCAGTACAGACACAGTGCAGACATACTTACAATTAAAGGTAATAATAACACTAACAATAAATAGATATAAAATAATGAGTTATAAAATATAGAGAAAAAGAAAATGCCAATAGACAGTTATTTGTATGAAATATTATGACAAAATGAAAAATGAACAAAAAATTGTAATCTATGCACCAGGTCAAAAAATGTCAGTATTTATAGAAATTAGCTTCCATTTGTGGAAATGAAAATTCCCATGTAGGGTTTTTATGGTCCAGTCTGTTATTATTAATATGGATCATTGTTTTTGTTTTTTGCATAGTTAATCTTTCCAGATTTCATATTCCATATTTCAGGGAAATTTACCGATCATCTAATCTGTTAATGACAGGTGAGATGATCAGTGGGTTTGGGTTTTTAGCTTCATCATTATCACCTGGGCTAAAATATGGATAGAGTTTGTCAGTGAAAGTCTGACCAGTGAAAGAGTAGATATGAGATCTGGAGCCCACGTCATAAAACGAGACCAGACCCTCCTCATAATCCACAAACACTCCCACCTTCTCAGGTTTCACTCTCAGAGAGAAAGAGACAGGTGGATTATCACAAGATGTATATTGATTCTCATTCCTCAGAATCACAGTCCAGAATCCATCCTCAGGAGCCAGTGTTATCTCCTCCTTCCTGTGAACAGATTCTCTGGCCACTCCTAAATCCCACTCAGTCTTTCCCTTCACCTGCACCTCATAGTAAAATCTCCCTGAACTGAATCCTTCCTTTGCCAGAACACACAAAAACTCATCAAATCTCTTTGGGTTTTCTGGGACGTCCTGTTCAATATCTCCATCACTGACTTGTTTTCCATCATCAGACAGGATGAGAGAAGGATTCGCTGTATCAGGATCCAGAGTCACATCCACTAGATCAGAGATTAGACATTATCAATAAACTACAGAACAAACATGTTCATATAATACAGATTATAAAATTGTAAACAAGTATTATTATAACAAGTGTATTGGAGAAACTGGTGTCAGTCACTGTACCTAAAAACTTCAGACACTTCAACCCTGTGGACACAGATGACAATATAATGATGAATTATTAGGAATATTTCAAGTTGACTGAGTTTATTTCTGTTGGCAGCATCAGTGTCATGTAAATGTTGCTTATCCATCAGTTTGAAAAACAGAATCAAATGTCTTTAAATCAAGGGCCTTCAACCGGAGGTTCGCCAATTAATGTTTGATCACAGGTAATTTCTTGTTAAAAAATAAATAATAAAAATCACAGTCAATTTTAAATATAAGCACCCTGAAACGAAAGCAAGAGCACCCTCAGTTGATAATGTAATGAAATAATATTATTTTTGAACCAGATTTCGCAAACGCTCCATTGTTTTTGAGTTTGAGCTGTGGAGAATGTGAAATGTTCCTGTTTACAGCGTGTTTTTGCAGCGGTGAGAAATGTAGCCAATCACAGAAATGTCTGTTGAGTTTTTATTCAGTGTTTAGTTACGAATCCTCGCTCATTAACAAACAATGACATGATGTAGGATAAGACATTCATTGTGCAGTGTGGACAACTTTATTGATTTTAATGGTATGTTGTGCAATCGCAAACTGAGATGAGTGACAGCTTTTTAGTGATTGTAAAGTGAGTTTTGAGTTATACCTATTATATACTTTCTAGTTATAGCTATAATCTGTTGAATACAGGGCTGGCCCATCACACAGGTGAAATAGGCAAATATTAAGGGCACCCCAAATGAGTTAAGTTTTTATTATTTTTATAATAATATTATTTTAATTAGGGGTGCACTATATATCAAAATATAATTGATATAGCATTATGGCTTAATGCCATAGTCATATCGCAAAGGTTGCAGTTTAATGAAATAATACATGCGCTGTAGTTTACAGAGTGAAGCTGGTAATGTGTTCAAGTGCAGCCCATGAAACGCACTCTGAAACATGCAGTGCATTTATTTATTTGCTGGCAAACAACCAAAATAAAAGCTTTAATATTTGAATTTGAGCAGAGATGCACCGATCGACCATCGGCCATAGTTTTGGAACCGGATGTTTTTTTGTTTTATTTCAGAGACTGTAAATGCCATTACCCGAGACACAAAGAGGAGAAAATACATTAGCAGGCAGAGCAAGCTCACTATTCACGATGTGCAAAGTATGACTGTATCTCTGAGGGGAACTGACTGTCTTAAGAAACAGTTTAGATGGCCTTTTCCTTTCATCTTGCCTCTGTATAATGCATTTAGTGTTTATATCGGTGATCAAGGAAACAATGCATCGCTGCTGTTCCTTAAGTGCCACCTGCTGGCAGAGAGTGAATTTGCATTTTCATCCAGCTCATCTGCTGTTTGGTATGTTGAAGAAATTTAAATGTTAGTATAGTATTGTAATATTGAATGTTAGTACTATTCTGCGATGCAAGGGGCACCAGCTAAAATCTTGCCTTGGGCACCAAATTAGTCAGGGCTGGCCCTTGTTGAATTAAAGTATTGTTTTTCATGCTGCTAAGAGGACTGACAACTGATTACATGCTACAAAGTTTTGGAAGTGACATCTATATATAAATGTGTGATTCACTCTGAATATGGCATGTCACAATAGATAATGTAAATGCAGACTAAAAGATTGCTAGAAAAATATCCGTATCAATATATTTTCAAATTCCATTCCAATTTTTTTGTAAAAGTAATGCCTTGTAAATAATCGTAAATGTCCCGCTTTACATTTCTATTCTTGTCATGGTGGAGGCCCTCACTCAGAGATTTAATTCTTAATCATCCATCTCACAGTAAAATTAAAATGTTAAGTTTTAGTAAACTTGAAGCTAAAGTTTAACAAAATGTTTATTTGTCCTTCTAATGTTTATTTGGTAAAAGTAATTTTTATTATTTTTTTTTTTAATAAACTTGTAGCTGAAGTTCAGGTACTGTAACTGTAAATGTCCGTCTGACTAATGAAATTAAGATGTATTACTCTGCAAATCCATAAAAATTATTTACAACAACTGCAAACAACTAATGAATTGTGATTTTTATCTCAACCTTTTTTTAATGATGCATTTTAACAAGTAATATAAAAGTATGTGCAGCAACAATAATGTGACTTCTGATGTACTGTCTTAACATTTAACATAATTATATTTATTCTCAATCATAATATGTTTAGTTTTATTATGGTTAGGTTAATTATTCAGTGTAAATATGTGTTATTTGAACTGTAAAGTTTCTAAATTGTCCTTGTGAGGTGGGAAATGCTTTTTAGGCTGTTTAATTTTAGGCAGATTTCTGTTTAAACTGGTACATTAATACATCATGTTTATTACATGTTGCTTTCTGGTATGATATTAGTTAAAGTTTGGATAGAACTTCACATAGAAAAATGTATTCACTGTGACATTAACATACCAGACTGACAGAGTTTTTCATCTAGAGTTTTCTTCAGCTGAATCAAAGCTCTATTCATAGGAAGCACATCCACATCAGAGTCGATACTGATCTCAGTCCAGTTCTTGATGTGTGGATGACTGCACAGGGATGAGAACTTCTACAGCAGGAGACAGAAGACTAGTAAATATGTAAAAAAAAAAATATTTTACTTTAAATAGACATGAGCTTTCTAAATGAGCGAACTACATTTTCTGATTTGACTATTACGCTTTCGATCTCTTTTGTGCAATTTCTAAAGACAGCAGCTCATCAGGTTTGTCAACAGAGTATTTGATAAATAATATTCTCTATTCTCAGTGATGATACAGATGTTGACAGACCTGTAGGAGGTGCAGATGATCATCAGTGTGTGAGATCTGCTCCAGCTCAGTGTTTCTCTTCTTCAGATCAGTGATTTCCTGCTGCAGCTCTTTAATGAGATCTTCAGCCTGTTTCTCTGCTGCTTTCTGCTGTTCCTCCATCATCTTCAGCAGCTCAGACTGACATCTCTCAATGGAGCGGATCAGATCAGTGAAGAGCTCAACACTGGACGATTTCTCTTTCTCTGTGTTCCTCTAATTGATGAGAACAATTAACTAAATAAATGACAATCAATCTATTATGTTATTAAATATATATTTAAAGAGATTCACTCAAAATGAAAATTCTCTCACCTACTGACCTCAGTTTTACTTGAAATCTTAATAAATTTAATCCATTTATTATTTACAATTTTCCCCACTCACCTTTCTCAGCTCTACTGAGTGCTGGATCTCTAGAATCTTCTTCATTCTGTTCTGGATCATCTGCTGCACGTCTGTCTGTGTCTGAAGCAGCTGAATCTACAGACAGAGAAAAAGAGAGAGCTTCCATCAAAGTCTGTTTTTGAATAAGGATTTTGATGTGCATTTCAAAATTGACAACTTTTACTGTAAGGTGCCATAGAATGCAAAAATCACTTTTATAAGGTGTTTGAACACAGTTGTGTGGCTGCAGTGTGTGAAAACAACCAGCCTATAAAGGTAAAAATCCACCCACTCATTGTTTTATGATCCTAATAAATCATAAACCGTCTCTCCACATGAGCAGTTCCAGATTTCTCACTACTATGATGTCATAGTCGGGGAAAGACCTGCCCATTTGTGACACTCTCTGCCCTATTAGCATTTACACAACCCTGAGTGAGAAGCAGCGGTCCGCCATTACTGTTCTCTTGCTGTAGCTGCTGGAGATACAATGTCAGCACCAAAGAGCCATTAAAAGTGTTGTGTGTTGGGATGCACCAACAAACATAGGAGTCTCCATTGACCACTGAGGACCCAGTGGTTAAATTTCATTTTCGAAGGTCCCGAAAAAAAAAAAAAAACTGGCAAAAAAAAAGTCCTATACGTTTATGCTAATAATTTTACGCTGGACTGCCTCACAAACGAGGGTCAGTTCAGTGCTGGAGTTGTGCAAAGATTGTTTCTGAAAGAGGGATAGATACCAACGTATTGTGCAGAAACATCCAGACTCCAGACAAAGTAAGGGTCAAGCCTCATATTTTGTTTTCCAAAAGAGCTTCTTGGCTCTCTGTAAGGCTGATGTTGCTAAAGCTACCATTGTCTCTACCTGTTTTCAATAATGCTGCCTTCACGTGCTACCACGTGAATAGGAATGTGGTAGTTAAAAATTGCATTTGGAAGCAATGTGAAGTCAGTAACACAGTCACCACTATTTATACTATAACACCGGTGGTATGCCCGCGAGCATGATCTCTTGAAGCTCCGCATTCTTCTGAAAAGGGAGGCGGGAGCACCAGCTCATTTTCATTTAAAGGGGACAAACACACACACACACAAAAAAACAATGCGTTTTGACTCATACCCTAAAAGTGGTAATTTCAAAAAGCTATAAAAAAATATCTGTGGGGTATTTTAAGATAAAACTTTACATACACACTCTAGGGACATCAAAGCACGATTTAACATATTGTATCAATGCATTCTATCGCACTTTTAGACAGTGTAAATTTTAAATCTGTATATACTCTTATGGAAAAGAAACCAAAATTATTAATGAAACCTCATGCACTATATTAGTGTTTGTCCAGTCAAACTGAATTAAATGAAAGGGACAATCCTTTGAAAAAGTCTTGCAATTTCAACACAGAGAAAAGAACTGTATTTAATGGTGAGTTTAAAGTGTTTTGTTTGTATCTCTTGCCTTCTTCTCTTGACTCTCCTCCTCTATAGGAACAGTGTTGTGAGTCCTGTGGTCTCCTTCAGTGCAGAACAAACACACACACGTCTGATCATCTCTGCAGAACAGCTTCAGAGGTCTCTCGTGTTTCTGGCATATATAATCCTCCAGATTTTCCACAGCGTTGATCAGTGTGTGTTTCTTTAGACGTGGGACTCTGTGATGAGGCTCCAGGTGAGTCTCACAGTAAGAGCTTGGACACGTCAGGCAGGACTTCACAGCTTTCTGCTTTCTTTCATCACAGAAGTCACAAAACACCTCAGATTTTTCTAGACTGAGCTTCTCCTTTAAGTGTTGCACAACCTCTCTGGGTGTTGTATTAATCTTGAGATCAGGCTTTTTGTTGAATTGTTCTTTACAGAGTGGACAGAAGCAGGTCTGTGTGTTTGTCCAACACTTGTTCAGGCAGGTTCTGCAGAAGTTGTGTCCACACGGAGTGGTGACTGGATCAGAGAATACATCCAGACAGATGGAGCACTGGAGCTCCTCATTTAGTGGACCACTGGAGGATGCCATGCTAAAAAGATAAGTAATGACAATATATCATCTACATTACTGCTTAGAGCTTTTTTTTGACACTGATCGAGTCATTAAATTTGTGTATGGATGGGATGTTGCATTTTAAAAATGATTATAAGTAAAAGCTTATATAACAATGTGAGCTATGAACCATTGTTTATTTCAAAGGGAAAGCAGCCATAGAGTAATATGTGACAGTTTCTGACTGGAAGTTAGGACAGAGTTCATGAATGTCAACTTCACTTAGCCTATAAGGTCCACCCTCAACATCTGGTCTAAAATTGCTGGTCTGGTGCTTCTGATGGCTCTGTGGCACTGCAATGCATATTATTGCTGTCACGATTCGGCTACTGCTACTGTGGGGGAACGAGGAATCGAGGAGACATCGAAGTAGATCAACATGGAATCATCTTTATTTATCCAAACAAGGGAACACAGGAGCAAGACACACACATAGCAGAGAGAACAGACATTTAACAGCCGACAGAGAACTGGGAACAGGGAACACTTTAAATACACAGAACAGGATAATGGGATGATGAGACACACCTGGGATCAATGGAAATTAAACTGGAAGCAGGAGCAAGAAGACCAAATAAGGGCATGGAAACACATGGGGAGCATAACAGACAAAACATGGAACAGGGTCTGACATAACCAGGTGGGTGCTCTGGAGGTCCCTCAGGACAGACACAGAACAGTGGGCTTCCAGAGCAGTAACTGTTCGGTGCGCCATGGCAGATCAGGGGACTTGGGAGGCCATGGTGGAGCAGCCTCCGAGGCCGCAGCCCCAGCCTCTGCCTCTATGGCTGGAGCCCTAATACCTTCCCCCAAAAAATTATTGGGGAGATTTACGGGGCTGTACTCATGGGCCTGGAGCCCTCCCTGGGCTTAACGGGGGATCAGGAGCCCTCCCTTGGCTGAACTCAGGAACAGGAGCTCTACCTGGGCTTAACTGGGGATCAGGAGCGTGCTGAAATAAATTTTGGGGCTGGAGCCGGCACTGGAGTGAGTTTTGGGGCTGGAGCCGGCACTGGAGCGAGCTCTGGGGCTGGAGCTGACACTGGAGCGATCTCTGGGGCTGGAGCCCTCACCGGGCTTAACTAGGGTTCAGGGAAGTGCCTACAAGGTGCTGGCATTGGAGTGAGCTTTGGGGCTTGGTCTGACAATGGAGCGAGTGCAACATGAACATCCGGCGGGCTTGCCACATTATTGTCCGGCCGGCTTGCCACATTAATGCCCGACTGACTTGACTTGGGAACTGCTGGCTGACTGGAATTCAGTGCTGCCGGCAAACTTGGGGTTGCCATGGCCGAGGGGTTGGTTCTGGCTCGGGGCAGGACACTCTTCAGACACCTGAGGATTCCTTCCCTCCAGCTAAGTCCCGTGGTGTCTGGTAGGTCCACATGGTGATGGTAGTTGGCCCCCGTGCCAGAACAGTGAGTTGAGGGTGGAGTCATCGAAGGCCAGAGCTGCGGCAAGCCTGCAGAACTCCCTGGAATACTCTACGAAGGAGAGATCTAGGGGCAATGAACCAAGCGGCCATTTCCACCGCAAACAAAAAACTTTTAAAAAAATGGAAGAACAAACACAGAGAAAAAATGCGCCGCTTACTTTCAGTTTGGGTCGGCTGTTCTGTCACAATTCGGCTACTTTGGGGGAACGAGGAATCGAGGAGATGTTGGAGTAAATCAACATGGAATAATTTGTATTTATACAAACAAGGAAACACAGGAGCAACACACACACACACACACACACACACATTGGTATATGTGGTTTATGGGGACTCTCCATAGGCGTAATGACCTATAAAGACCAAGATGGCGGCGCGTACACATCGCGAGGCTCAGCGTCTCTCCAGTTTTTGCAATTTTGCAGTATTTTTCCTGCTCATCTCGGGTCTGTTAGTACTGAACAGCTTTGCTTTAACATCATACACCCGACGGGAGCTTTTGGATATCATTGAGGACTTTTCCAACAGTTTTATCACCAATCTTCGACTCATCCCTGAGATCGCCAGAACACCCGAGGCTATGCACTCTACCCGGCCGGGCGGAAGTGCTCGCAGGCGACATCGAGATCGTAAACAAAGGCGGGGGAAGCACGGAGGTCTAAGAGCTAAGCTAAAGCTAACACCGCTCCTACTCTCTTTACCGAGCATTTTCCTTGCTAATGTGCGGTCACTGGTCAACAAAATGGATGAGTTACGACTTCGCATCACCCACAGTAAGAGACTTTTGGACTGCAATGTCATGGTTTTCACAGAAACATGGCTACACAGCGACGTACCCGATAATGCTATTGAGCTAGCCGGACGCTAAACGCTCTGGGCAGATAGAACAGCAGATGACTCCGGCAAGACAAGAGGTGGTGGATTGTGCATTTATGTAAACAAAGCTTGGTGTACGAACACTGTCATTGTTGGGAGACACTGCTCAGCTAACCTAGAGTTTCTCATGGTTAAATGTAGACATTTTTATCTGCCGCGTGAGTTCACTTCCACCATAATAACTGCAGTCTATATTCCACCGGATGCTAATGCCAAGCTTGCTTTGAACGAACTTCATGCAGCCATTAGTAACAACAGACTGCTCGCGGGTGATTTTAATCACTGCAAATTAAAGACAGTGCTCCCCAAATTTCACCAGCATGTTTCCTGCCACACCAGAGGAGACAAAACTTTGGATCATGTTTACACAAACATTGATGGAGCTTACACCGCGACCCCCCTCCCCCACCTCGGACAGTCTGATCACCTTTCTTTGTTTCTCACTCCTAAGTATTCACATCAACCGTGTGAAGCCATCATTGAGGACCATCAAAGTGTGGCCAACTGGAGCAGACTCTTTACTTCAGGACAGGTTTCAACACACTGACTGGAGTATGTTTGCTTCTCAGGCTGCCTGTGGCTCTCACACGGACATCGACATCTATACCTCCTCTGTACTGAATTACATCAACACCACCATTGACAGTGTTTCAACTGAAAAACAGATCACAACATACCCTAATCAGAAGCCATGGATGAACAAGGAGGTGCGACTTCTGCTGAAAGCCCGCAACACTGCCTTCAGGTCAGATGACGCTCAGGCCTACAGCAAATCCAGAGCTAACCTGAAAAGGGGCATCAAAAAGGCCAAGTACTGCTACAAGCTGAAGGTAGAGGAACACTTTTCCAACTCTGACCCCCAGCGCATGTGGCAGGGCATCCAGGTCATCAGTGACTACAAGTCAAGTAACTCCACTCCAACGGTCACGGACGTCTCCTTCCTTAACGAGCTAAATGACTTTTATGCTCGCTTCAACAGCGACAGCAAGGAGATGGCCACCAAAACCACACACTCAGCAGATCACCAACCTCTCAAACTCACCTCCACAGATGTCCACACTGCATTGAGCCGGATCAACGCATGCAAGGCTGCTGGCCCGGACGGCATTCCTAGACATGTGCTTAGAGCATGTGCAGAGCAGCTTACAGGGGTCTTCACAGACATTTTCAACCTGTCCCTCACCCAAGCAACTGTGCCAACATGTTTTAAGTCCACATCCATTGTGCCAGTACCAAAACACTCCTCCCCGATGTGCCTAAATGACTATCGCCCCGTAGCACTCACACCCATCATTATGAAGTGCTTTGAGCGATTGGTCCTAGCACACCTCAAAGACTGCCTCCCACCCACACTGGACCCACATCAATTTGCCTACCACAGAAATAGGAGCACAGAGGATGCAGAATGCACAGTGCTGCACTCTGCACTCACACACTTGGACAATAACAACACATATGTTCGGATGTTGTTTGTTGACTTCAGTTCAGCATTTAACACCGTCATTCCCTCCAAGCTGACCACAAAACTTGGAGACCTGGACATTAATACCTCCCTCTGCAACTGGATCATGGACTTTCTGACCAACAGACCTCAGCATGTTAGGTCAGGCCACACCCACTCCACCACCATCATACTCAACACCGGCGTACCACAGGGCTGTGTGCTGAGCCCATTCCTCTACTCCCTCTACACCCATGACTGCAAGCCTGTGCATGGATCCAACTCCATCATTAAGTTTGCAGATGACACCATAGTGATTGGCCTCATCAGTGACAACGATGAGACTGCCTACAGGGAAAAGGTACAGCACCTGGCCACATGGTGCGCTGACAATAACCTGCTCCTTAACACCAGTAAGACAAAGGAGCTCATTGTGGACTTCAGGAAGAAGAAAGGAAGCACGCATGACCCCATCCACATTAACGGGATGGTTGTTGAACGTGTCTCCAGCTTCAAGTTCCTGGGAACCACCATCACGGAGGACCTGTCCTGGACCACAAACACCTCCAGCCTGTTCAAGAAGGCTCACCAACGCCTCTTCTTCCTCAGAACACTGAAGAAGAACCAACTGTCTTCAGCCATAGTGGTGAACTTTTACCGGTGTGCGATCGAGAGCATCCTGACCAGTTGTATTACAGTCTGGTATATGGGAACTGCTCGGTGGCTGACCGCAAAGCACTGCAGAGGGTGGTGAAAACTGCCCAACGCATCACAGGAACACCACTTCCTGCTATTGAGGACATCCAGAGGAAACGCTGTCTACGTCGAGCTCGCAGCATTCTTAAGGACTCCTCTCACCCTGACCATGGACTGTTTAACCTCCTGCCCTCCGGGAGGCGCTTCAGGAGCCTCCGGACAAGGACCAGCAGATCCAGGAACAGCTTTTTCCCTACAGCTGTCTCCTTACTGAACTCTGCCCTCTGACACCCCCCACACCATACACACAAACTCCTCCCCCACTTCATCACTACATCTGACCAATTTATTTATTATTATTTATTTACAACAAGCAAAAACAGTGAACTTGCTATTACTTGCACTACTGTCTGTTCATCCAGAAACACTGAATAACCCATTTGCACAATGAAATATTTCTATGCACTTTACTTTCCATTGCAATAGTGTAAATTATGTTCATATGTTCATAGTTCTGCCTATAGTGTACATACACTTTCACATATTCCATCTGTATAGTATGTTCATAGTACACCTATCTGTATATCATGCTGATAGTATTTAAAATTTAAAATCTGTAAATTATGTCCATAATACTTATCTGTATAGTTATTGTACATATTGTAGACCTTGTATATTCTGTACTTACAGCTTATTGCACTTCTGGTTAGATGCTAACTGCATTTCGTTGCCTTGTACCTTACATGTGCAGTGACAATAAAGTTGAATCTAATCTAATCTAATCTAATCTAATCTAATCTAATCTAATCTAATCTAATCTAATGGTTTTTATTCTGTACAAACTGTATTTTCTATTGCCCTACCCCAACCCTACACCTAAACCTACCCCTCACAGGAAAATTTGTGCATTTTTGATTTAAAAAAAAAACTCATTCTGAATGATTTATAAGCCTTTTGAATTACAGGGACACTGAAAATGTCCCCATAAATCACCTCCTCATTGTAATACCTATGTCATAACCATGTCATTATACAAATTTGTGTCCTCATAAACCAATAAACATGCTCTCACACACACACACACACACACACACACACACACATAGCAGAGAATACAGACGTTTAACAGCCGACAGAGAACACGGAACATTTTAAATACACAGAACAGGATAATGGGATGACGAGACACACCTGGGATCAATGGAAAATAAACTGGGGGCTGGAACAGGAAGACAAAATAAGGGCATGGAAACACATGGGGAGTAAAACAGACAAAACATGGAACAGAGTCTGACAATTGGGTGGTAGAAGAAACCAAATAAATAAAAATTTTACAACAATAATTTAACAGTATAACGAAAAAGCATTTTTATACAGGTATATAAAAGACAACACAGAAAAGGGTGGAAGTTTAATATTTCAAACATCACCTACTAAATAAACACCTTTAAACACGAGGCATCATTTTGGTTTAACCGAGTTATGATTTTCACTGGACTATCGTCTCTAAACTAACAGCACACTTCAGACTTTGATATACAACCAAATAAAGGACATACTTTACTAATATTCTGATACTACTTCATGCTATTAAACTACTGAACGAGCTCTTTACATTTCCATCACTTACCTGTGAGTGAATAACAGATCTGATCCTTAATTTTAGAGTTTCTGAACAGAAATGTTGTTGTATGACGAAGCTTTCAGTTCATCTGTTAAGTTTCACTTTAACTGAAGTCTTTCACTCAACTGCAGTGACGTCATACTGTAGCTCCGCCCATAAACATGAATATGACACCATTTCTAATTCATTCCTGCTGAGTGTGTAAACAGTGTAAGGAACTTTTAGAGTATTTATTTCATTTTGGTTAGTTCCTTTTCTGACAGTAGTGTCAAATATCAAGTTATCACAGTTGCAGCTTGTTAGAAACTGCACAGACTGCATAATGTTTCACAATGAAATCTTTTTGGGTCTTGAACAAAGGGAAAATAATAAAATTTATAAAGGCATTTGAAAATGAGCAAAAGAAGGCATGGTGAATAAAAAAAATGTCAGCAGAGTGAACGTTTTCAGTTCATTTTATCAAGTTGAGCCTCATACTCGTGCTGTGAACTGTGGGATTGACAGCAGATCAGAGAACGTATTGAGAGCATCAAAAAGAGTTATGCTTGACTTTATGCAAATATCATGCGAAAAACGCATTTTAGTATTGCATTTAGGTACAGTTAGGTTATGTTAAGAATCAAAATATAATTTATGCACTATATTCAACATCTTCTAAAATCATCTGAGGGACAGTTACTATTTCTGCGGTATTTGAATTGTAGCTATGCACATTTTCAGTTTGCATAGAATAATTTGATAGATGGAATATACATTTATTTTCTTCTTCTTCTTTTTGCTTCTTTATCATCTGCAATTGACCAGAGTACAGCAGGTAGCCCTCATTTCTCAGAGTCCCAGAGGCTTGATGCTGTGAATGTGTTGTAAATGCTGCGCTCTGCTGGACAGAAGCTCATCTGCTGTGTTTCAGTCATGATCATGAGTGTCATTCTGTGTCAGATGTGGCCTGAATCCATTCACTATGGTGGCCGAGGGAGCTCAATGTGCTGCAACTTAAGAAAACACATGCAAATGGAAAAAAACACCAGCAAATGAAGAAAACATCTTCATCAGTTTGACAACACAAGTGTTGCAAATCCTGACAACACAGGCAAATGGCTGAAAATCCTCACAGAAATTAACTGCCTCTGTTAACGCGCCAATTTTGGCACCACTAATATGTATATGTAGACTGTTAATTTTTTTTGAGCACCTGGGATGGTATGTTTTACTTAAAACGAGAAAAAATTCTCTTAACACAATATATTTCGTTTCTTTGGCACAAACCCATTGTAACTGAACCTGATTACTGTATGGAATGGAAGAATACCAGATGGAAGGGTAGTTCGAGAAATATGCTGTTACCACCACCACAGCTGTCCATTTTTGTGGTCATCTTTATTTTCTACCAATACAAAAGCAACAGTTATTCTTTTTCCTGTTGGATTTTAATATTCTTCCAATACTTGGTATTGTGGCCATCTCCTCTTCTTGCTGTTGGCTGAGTAGAAGTCAAATGTTAATTTCATTACTCTAATTAAGAAATGCAAGAACATTTAGTTAGAGGTAGAGGATAGGGTTAGGGTGAAAAGAGCACCAGACTATGTGGAAAAAGCTGCTGCACACTGAAATAGACACTGAATGATATTTATTTAATATGTTGATTGTTTGTAAAGTCATGTAGCGTACACAGGCCTGGATTAACACAGTGTAGTGCCTTAGGGTGACCACATTTGAAGTGCCCAGCTCGACCCAGCTCGACTCTGACTGGGGGAGGGGGAAATACACTGTGACCTGACCCAATCACAATTCTTTATATGCAAACATTTTATATTCTCTCTGTATATATTGTATCATTAACTGTTCATTTTGTATGTATCTGCATCTCTTCCAGCGAAATAATATAACATTAAAAAATATTTTAAAGCTCAGTAACACTTTATAAAAACTTTTGTTTATAAACCATTTAACAAACATAATAAAATGCATATAATAAACAATCATTAGTTACTATATAATGATTATTAGTTACTATATAATGACTAATGATAAGTAATATGAGATAATGTTCTTGTTAATGTTTACTAATGAACTTACTAAACATTATAATGATTACCATATGATTAGTTCATGTAAATTGAAATGATTACAAATGTCAGTAAACTTTTAGTTCATATGATCTTCATTTGTTTGTCTTTGTTTGTTGTGTAGACCTGTATTTAAACATCTTAACAAATAATCTATTAATTATTTGTTCATGTTTTTGCAGTCTAAAGTGGAAACTATTCATTATTTGCAAATGTTTATAAATGTTTACTAATCATTTAGTATCTTTATGGGTATTGGACTTTTGGCTAATGTAACAAGGTTTGTGTAAAGGGTGGCTGGTTAAGTTTAGCTAAATGCTTGCTAAAGACATAAAAGACTGTAATTTCGGTGCAAACTCATTTGTCAGCCCTGTGTTCCTGTTGGGTTGTGTTTTGCTCCCCATGTGCTCCCAGTGACCCAGTTTCTCCCGTGTCTGATTGTGTTAATTTGATTCACCTGCGTTCTCCTCGTTCCTTGTTTAGTTCCAGTTACTTAAGCCCAGTGTTTTCCTGTGTCTAGTGTCCAGTGTTAAATGTAAATCCCCGGCGTCACTTGAGTGTCCCTTGTCCTTTATATTAAATAAAGACTGTTCTACGCAAATTCTCCCAGGTCTCAGCATCTCCTTGCTAGACTCAGTAGGTACTCGTGACAGCATTAGTATACTACTCTTCAGTATATCATTAAAAAGGATATTTCTTTAATCATTAATAAACTAAGATTTTACACCAAATTGGAAGCGGTATTTCAATATTTTGGAATTTTATCTTGATTGCATATAGAGCTCTTCGAGCTTTATCTTTGAGAGCATTCACTGCCAAACTGAAACTCCCCAATGCAGTGAGGATGAGGCCGAGGTAAGTGTACTGCATCGTGTGTTCTAGGGTGCTGCTGCCTAGACTGAACTGGTATCTGTGTTCCTGACATCTGGGCTTTTTCTGAAAGACCATAATGTTGGTCTTTTTGAGGTTTACTGCCAGGGCCCAGTTCTGGCAGTAGTTGTCCAGCAGGTCCAGGTGCTGCTGTAGTCCCTGTGGGGTGGACGACAGCAGCACCAGATCATTTGCGTACAGCAAAACCTTGATGTTTTTGTCTTGTAGAGAGAGTACGGGGCTGTAGACTGTTCCAACTGCACCGCTAATTCATTAATGTAAATGTTGAACAATGTTGTTTGAATACATTGATTTTATAATGTCAAAAACTTTACCCCCTACACCACTTTGTAAAAACTTATATTAATATAATCCGTCTTGCCAAATAGAATCAAATGCTTTTTTGAAATCAACAAAGCATGCAAATATTTTTCCATTTTTGGTCTGTTTTATGTGTTTATTGATTAGGGTGTGTAGGGTGTAAATGTGGTCAGTCGTTCTGTGATATGGAAGGAAGCTAATCTGACTCGGGCTCAGGACATCGTGCTCGTTAAGGAAGTTTACCATTTTATGGTTTAAAATACTGCTAAATAACTTCCCCAGATTACTGCTCACACAAATGCCTCTGAAATTATTAGGATCCAATTTGTCTCCACTCTTGTGAATAGGGGTAATGAGTCCTCGGCTCCAGATGTCAGGAAAGCAGCCTGAACTAAGTACAGTGTTGAATAATTTGAGGACAGCTGTCTGAAGTGCTGTGTTTCAGCATTTCACCTAGAATGCTGTCAGGACCACAAGATTTCCTACATTTTTTGCTTTTGAGTTTGTTTGTAAATTCTTTAAATGTAATTGGGAAGTCAAGTTTGTAGATTTTGTTTGATCAGATCATAATTGTCATTAAGTTGTTTTGGTGGGATTTCTTGATATAAATTTTCAAAATGTTTCCATCTTGTATTGGTAGGTATTGTGGTTTTGTTGTGCTCAGATTATTCCACATATCCCAGAACTGATTTTGATTTACTGAATGTTCTATTTCTTGTAAACTTTTGGTCAGATGGTGTTGCTTTTTTGCCCTAATTGTGTCTTTGTATTGTTTTAGTTTTGAACAGTATTCAATTCTTATGTCGGTGTTGTATGGTTCTTTATGTTTCAGATTTTATAATTTAAGTTGTTTTCTTAATGTTTTGCAGTCTGAGTCAAACCATTTTTCATCTTTTGGTGTTTTTTTAGTAAATGTTTTACCTTTCTTTTTCAATTCACACACACACACACACACACACACACACACACACACACACACACACACACACACACACACACACACACCCACACACACACACACACACACACACACACACACACACACACATGGTTTCATTTATTTGAATTTGGTAATGCCATAAAATTTAAATAAAATATATATATATACAGTACAGACCAAAAGTTTGGAAACATTATTATTTTTAATGTTTTTGAAAGAAGTTTCTTCTGCTCATCAAGCCTGCATTTATTTGATCAAAAATACAGAAAAAAAATCTAATATTGTGATATATTATTACAATTTAAATTTATTAGCTGAATTTTTAGAATCATTATCACATGATCCTTTAGAAATCATTCTAATATGATGATTCATTATCAAAGTTGGAAACAGTTCTGCTGCTTAATATTTTTTCAGAACATGTGATACTTTTTTAGGATACTTTGATGAATAAAAAGTAAAAAAAAAAAGAAAAAAAAAGAAGAAGAAGCTATGTTTTTAAAATATAAATATTTTGTAATAACAATATACACTACTGGTCAGTAATTTGCTGTCAGTAATTTTTTTTTCTTTCTTTTTTTAAATAAAATCAATACTTTTATTCAGCAAGGATGTGTTAAATTGATAAAAAGTGATAGTAAAGAAAATATATTATTAGAATATATATTATTAGAATTTTTTTTAGAATAAATGCAGTTCTTTTTAACCTTTTATTCATCAAATATATTAGACAGCAGAACTGTTTCCAACACTCGTAATAAATCAGAATATTAGAATGATTTCTAAATGATCATGTGATAGACTGGATGTTACATGTGACACTGAAGGCTGGAGTAATGATGCTGAAAATTCAGCTTTGCATCACAGAAATAAATTTTTTTTTTTAAAGTATATTCAAATAGAAAACTATTATTTTAAGTTGTAATAATATTTCACAATATTACTGTTTTTTTCTGGATTTTTGATCAAATAAATGCAGGCTTGATGAGCAGAAGAGACTTCTTTCAAAAACATTAAAAATAGTAATGTTTCCAAACTTTTGACCTGTACTGTATATATATCTCGAGTGATCGTCAATGTAAAAAGAGCAAGCAAGAGAAGCAAGATTCACTTCATCCTGTACATGAGTGACTGATTGTCTTTCCAATTCTTTCTGCTGACTTCTAATTAACTTCTTAAATTGATTTCCAAATCTTTCTCAGTTTTCAACTGGTTTTGCTTCAGGGTTTAGTTTTATATCCACTGGTGAACCAACACAGTACCAAACAGAAATGTCCATAAAATCAAACTCTGGCACACACACAGATTTGTTTCAGTTTGAATAAATATAATCTGACTCCAGATTCAGATTTCAGTGTTTAGTACATTACACACATTACACACAATTTAATGTCAGTGTTACCAGAGCAATGAGAAGCTTGCAAGCACCACAGTCTACTGCTATTTTGACATCTAAAAATTGTTTTATTTATTTTTGTACATCCAGCCTACCAAGAGTTTTTATTTTTAAAAAATAATCTTCTTCAGAGGAGCAGTTGTCATATAAACTAAAAGTCACTGTGATTGTGTTTTTCACAGGAGCTGGAAAAGGTTTGGTTGTGTGTGAGTGATGGGACAGATTCAGTCTGGAGCGTCAGAGATCAACTCTCTGAACAGAGATCCAGAGACACACAGGACTCAGAGCTCAGCCTCGCTTTACTCTGTTCCACTGACGCTCAGGAGAGAGTGTGTGACAGTCATCAAACCTCCACAGAGTCTCTGGGTTCAGACTGTAACGCTGGAGAACAGCAGATGCTGCAGACGCCACTGAAGATGTGCTCAGACACACTGCTGGACTGCAGGAAGATGATGAAGATGAAGAGAGAAACCACAGCTGAGGAACAACAGAGCCATGATGAGGATGAAGATTCTATTCCATCAGATAGTTTTCTTTTTACTTTTTGTAAATGTTCATGACATTTGTCTGCTGTGTCAGCAGCTGCTACAAGAAAGATGGTAGATACTGTACTTCAGTTCTTTATTTATTTTTTTGTTTTTATTTGTCATAGAATTGATTTTTAAATTTTAAGTCAGATCAGATCTCCAGGGCCAGGGACTGTAGACTATTTAATTTGATATATTTTGTGCATTTATTTCGGGGCATATTTAATGTTTAGTGATATAAAATGAGAATATTTACACAAGTCAGGGTTGTAATTTGTTCTTAAATGGCCAGAGCTCGACTTTGTATCCGTCGTCCACTGATATCATCGTGACTGTGGTGATGGTCGTGGACGGGGCCGGACCTCGTATCGGTGGAGACGCTACATTGTGAAGAAGGAACAGATTCCTGTGGACCTCAAACCACAAGAGAGTCAGTGGAGTTTACTATTAAACAGTCCAGCAGAGAGCTTTTCTCTGGTTATCGTGATCAAAATGTCTGAATTAGCAGCTGCATTTCTCAAACATCACTTGATGATGAGCTGACAGTCAGGATCTGACTCCAGAAGCCTGTGTCACGAGTGTTGAAGAGTGTTTTGTTCTGTATAGAGGGATTGGGAATGCAGAGCGTCAGAAAGATCATGAATGTGTAAGTCTGTGTTTAGGAGTATTTTAATCTCAGGTGTGACGTGTTTATGAGCCTTAGATTTGTTAACTGTACTACATTAAATATGATAAACTGTATTTAGAGTGAAAAGCTTCCTGTAAGTTTATATTCTTGTTCTTTCTGTCAGTGATGTGGAGAAGCTTGTGACGGTTACACTGATGGAGAAGTTTGTTTCTACCGTCTCTGTCTCTCAGAAGCTCCTGCATCGATGGACTGCCGTCAGTTCACTCAGGTGCACTGATTCACTCATATTGAGCTCAAACCAGAGAAACAAAAAATTGTGACGCCTTCTAGTGACGCTCTCTGTTCTCTTAAAATAATGTTAACTAGACTGAAGGCTCATGGACACTAAATAATAATTCAGCACTTTAATTTAAAACTGATGCAAGTCAACAACAAAGATCCTTCATGTTTTATTAATATCATCATGTCTATCTATAATAATGTTTATGTGAGTAGATGTTCATGAACTTAAATCATTCTTCAGTGTGTATTTGGTAAGCAATTTAGTTTACAAGCAATATTTGTTGTATAATTTACTTTGTCTTTATTCAAATGCGGTAGTTATTCTAATATAAACCAAGAACCGCAATATTTTACATGTAGTTCAGTGTTAACACGTAGAACACACGTGTACTGTCAACAAAAGCAATCTCTGAACTGCAAAGCTGGAACAGAATCTGACAAGGCATTTATTTACAGACTGTGTAATGCTGCTGAAGTGCACGCATTTACACAAAGATTGTCATGTTAATAGACTATAAATTAAAAAACAGGAACTCAAAATAATTTTTGTTGATTATTAGGGCCCGAGCCAATGGGCGCAGGGCCCTCTTGTTTTTCTAAGGATTATTAGGGCCCGAGCCAATGGGCGCAGGGCCCTATTATTTTCCTAAGGATTATTCTTATTATTTTTATTTTTTTTTAAACCTTCCGGGGGTTTTTAGGGGCCTTAACATACTCAAAAACTCTTGAAAATTGGGACACACATTGGAACCTGCGGCCATCAGGACGCCACAGAGGCTGGGACCCGGGCGTGGCACAGGGGCTCTACGGCGCCCCCTGGAACACAGTCAGAAATCTTGAACCATAGCTCACACATACTTGCATGTATTTATATGAAACTCTGTACACTTATAGATCTCATTGAGCCGAACAACTTTCGCGCTCTATGTCATAGGCTCCGCCCAACAGGAAGTGAGCTATTCAGGGCTGTTTAAAAAAGCATGCTCTGGAATTTGAAATACTCCTCTGAGGTTTTCCACCCGTTCTCCACGAAACTCGGTGAACATGATCTCAAGACATTGGGGATGAAAAATTGCCAGGGGATTTTTGATATCTCGAACGGTTTGGCCGTGGTGATGCGTTGAAATTAGGGCGAAAAATGAGAAACAGGAAATGTCTAATAACATCCACATACACTACCTGAGTTTTATCAAACTTCATCGGTTTGTTTGTTGTATGATGCCGATCGCCTATATGTAAATATTAGGAGTGAAAGTTATAGCGCCACCAACTGGCAGCAGGAAGTGTGTCATTTTCAAAATGCTTTGAATTCAGCATCTTATTTTCACTCGATTTGCTTCAAACTTCATCAGAATAATGACAAAACACGGCCGATGTAAATCTGTTGTGGGGATATTGATATCTAATATAGTGTTTCCATGGCAACGCTTCAAACTTGAATATTCTGTTCTGGTGATTTTGAGGCAGATAACATGCTCAGAATTACATGAAACGCAAAACACATATCAGTCCTAATGATATATAGACAATGGCAAAAGCTCATAAAAAGGCGTGGAGGAGGCACTCTATAGCGCCACCTTTTGTCAAAAGTGGGTGGGTTAGTTTTAGCTACAGACACCAAACTCGGTACATAAATTATTCTTATCAAGACGGACAACTTTCTAATTTACAGTCATCAGCTACGACCAACAGGAAGTCGGCTATTTTGGTTTAAATGTGGATTTTTGGAAAAATATTGCTGTGAATTAATGCATACTACTCAGAGGAAAATTACACTATACACACCAAACTTTGTCTACATGATGACAAAAACTTGAGGAACCTAAATTGCGAATGGATTTTGGATAGCTTGAACGGTTTTGCCGTAGTGATTTTTTGAAATAACAGTAAAAAGGGAAACATTACTTGTATTTTTAAATTGCAGCTTACAAACACTTCAAAACCATTTTTCATACAGAGTAGAAGTCATTCTGAGGAAATATGCATAGTTTCACGACTTTACAACACTGTATGGATAACAGAAAATTAAAAAACTGTCAGACATCTGATCTCACTCTGAGGCCACTCTCTCTGTGTGAGGGAAGGGGGGGTGGGGGGGGGGGGGGCTGGCTGCCAGAGAGAGAGAGAGAGAGTTAACATCTCTTTAATCACCAGAAAAAAAAAGAAAAAAAAATCAGTAATTGTGTGTTTTTTTTTTTTTTTTTATCATTACAGCTTAAGAAATCTCTTAGGCCTTATCCTTTTCTGTGAGTTTTAGGGACAAAAAAAAAAAAACCTAGTACAATTTGTAGGGCACAGACAACATGATTTTAAATAATTAGGTTAAGAATTATGTTAATTGCAACAAAAAGATTAAAAAAAAACGTGGACTTAGCTGTAAT
Source organism: allo-octoploid hybrid of Carassius auratus x Cyprinus carpio (assembly GCA_024542945.1). NCBI lineage: Eukaryota > Metazoa > Chordata > Actinopteri > Cypriniformes > allo-octoploid hybrid of Carassius auratus x Cyprinus carpio. Next base: position 1,347,706 of record CM045076.1, on the reverse strand, counting down.
GCAGGCAAAAATATTTTGCAAATGCTTATAGATCAATAAAATCATTAAAAATGCTTTTTCATTGAGTGCATAATAATTAGTCACATTGATATTCTGATTATATTTTTTTCCAAGCACATTTTACCAATTCCAAATCACATCAATCTTAATAAATACTATACATTTGGTATTTAATCATTTATGAGTGATATTTAATTGTCCTTGAAGACTGGAAGTGAAAAACTCCTTATATTCAGGAGTGCTGAATTATTAGGCCAGTTTTCTTGTCATGCATTGGCCATAGAGCTCATTGTAGTGGTGCCTCAGGTGTTGAAATAGATTTGTTATACATTATACAGGTTCACACGTACTCCGTCTGCAGTGCATATACAGTATGTGTATGCGGTGCAGAAGCAGCAGCGAGAGCGCGTTATTGTAATGCGAAAGCACATTAAAATAATGCGCGAGCGCGAATCTATCCGCTCGCACGCATATTTCCTTTGCTTTGTCACAAAACCAGACACGCGTGCTCATATACACTCTCCTCTCGCCCGGAGAGAATGCGCGCACTTAAAACGTGCTTCCTCTCGCTCTGTGTCATGTGAACTCACAACTCTGTCTATGGTCATGCGCTAGATATTCATTCTTTTCACACCTTTCTATTTCTAACCTTTTTTGTTCACATCCTTTACCGTGTGCAGTGTGAACGCTCTGATCCATTAACATGGGCTCGGAAAAAATACGCATTACAGACAGCGTGTGAACCTTGGAGATACGTAGGCATATGTTCTGTTCTCTGTTCTGTTCTCGCGCTCCATTCTGACTGGTTCAGATAGCAACACCAAACGTGCAGTGTGTAATACCAATCATGGCCACCACTAGATGGCGCTATAGGATTACTTTTAAATAATTGTTGTAGAAACGTATATAGAGCATTTAAATCATTTATAAAAATATTTCAAAGAAAAATAATATGTATTTTAAAAAGCTAATGAATTTGACGGGTAATATAGTTTTATATAATCATTTCACAAATGTTTATAGATCATTAAAAGGATTTTTAAAAATGGTTATAGATCATGAAAAGTGTTGGCAACATTTTATAATAAGCTCTCTTTAGTTTACATTAGTACATGCATTAACTAACATGAACTAACAATGAATTTATTTTTCAGATTATTTATTAATCTTTTTTATGTTAGTTAAAACTATCATTAAAAATATTAATATTAATGTTATTTCACAGTACATAAACTATCTTAAAATAAAACTGTAAATAAAAAATGTATTAGTAAATAATGTATTAAAATATTTTTAACTAAGCTTTAATTAACATATGTGTGTGTTAAATGATATAGTTAAATAATATAGTCTTTAACATTAGTACAAGCTAAGTATGAACAACATATTTTTACTGCATTTGTTTGTGTTAGAAAAAAAAAAATATGTTAATTCATGGTACAGTAACTGATGTACATTAACTATAAATTTTAATTAATAATGTAGTAATCCATTTTGAACATAATATTAACTAAGATTCATAAATGCTATATAAATGATGTACATGTTAACTTATATAATGTTAAAAACTAAATCCTTATTGAAAAGTGTTAGAATAATTTTAGAATAATATATATATATATGTATATATATATATATATATATATATATATATATATATATATATATATATATATATATATTGTTCTTTGTGTGTGTGTGTGTGTGAGAGAAAGACAGAGAGAGAGACTCCAAACTGCTAAATCAGGTGTGCCCAATCCTGTTCCTGGTGATCGACTGTCCTGCAAAGTTCAGCTCCAACTCTAATCAGTCACACCTACCTTTAATTTTCAAGCAATCCTGAAGACATTAATTAGTTGCTTCAGGTGTGTTTGATTAGGGTTGGAGCAAAACTTTTCAGGACAGTCGATTGCCATTAACAGAGTTGGACACCCCTGTGCTAGAGGGTTACTGTGTAAGTGTCCCCTGGGCACAGTTTTCCTGATGCCACCGGGGTGGCGTTCTCGCTGACGGCTCGGGCCCGCCATCGCTGCTTGCAGCTATATTTCTTATTATTATTTTTTTTATTTTTTATAAACCTTCCGGGGGTTTTTCGGGGCCTTAACATACTCAAAAACTCTTGAAAATTGGCACACACATTGGAACCTGCGGCCATCAGGACGCCGCAGAGGCTGGGACCCGGGTGTGGCACAGGGGCTCTACGGCGCCCCCTGGAACACAGTCAGAAATCTTGAACCATAGCTCACACATACTTGCATGTATTTATATGAAACTCTGTACACTTATAGATCTCATTGAGCCGAACAACTTTCGCGCTCTATATCATAGGCTCCGCCCAACAGGAAGTCAGCTATTCAGGGCTGTTTAAAAAAAGCATGCTCTGGAACTTGAAATACTCCTCTGAGGACTTTCAACCGTTTGCCTCGAAACTCGGTGAACATGATCTCAAGACATTGGGGATGAAAAATTGCCAGGGGATTTTTGATATCTCGAACGGTTTGCCCGTGGCGAGGCGTTGAAATTAGGGCAAAAAATGACAAGCAGGAAATGTCTAATAACATCCACATACATTCCTTGATTTTGATCAAGCTTCATTGGTTTGTTCCTTGTATGATGCCGATCGCATAGATGTGACTATTAGGAGTCAAAGTTACAGCGCCACCAACTGGCAGCAGAAAGTGTGTCATTTTCAAAATGCTTTGAATTCAGCATCTTATTTTTACTCAATTTGCTTCAAACTGCATCAGAATAATGACAAAACACGGCCGATGTAAATCTGTTGTGGGGATATTGATATCTAATATAGTGTTGCCATGGCAACGTGTCAAACTTGAATATTCTGTTCTGGTGATTTTGAGGCAGATAAAATGCTCAGAATTACATGAAACTCAAAACACATATCAGTATTAATTATAGCTAGAAAATGGCAAAAGGTCATAAATGGGCGTGGAGGAGGCACTCTATAGCGCCACCTTTTGTCAAAAGTGGGGGGGTAAGTTTTAGCTACAGACACCAGACTCGGTACATAAATTGTTCTTATCAAGACGGACAACTTTCTAATTTACAGTCATCAGCTACGACCAACAGGAAGTCTGCTATTTTGGTTTAAATGTGGATTTTTGGAAAAATATGGCTGTGAATTAATGCATACTGCTCAGAGGAGAAGTACACTATACACACCAAACTTTTTCTACATGATGCCAAAACATTGAGGAACTTAAATTGTGAATGGATTTTGGATAGCTTGAACGGTTTTGCCGTGGTGATTTTTTGAAATAACAGTAAAAAGGGAAACATTAATTGTCTTGTATTTTCAAATTGCAGCTTGCAAACACTTCAAAACCATTTTTCCTACATAGAACAAGTCATTCTGAGGAAATATGCATAGTTTCACGATTTTACAACACTGTATGGATAACAGAAAATTAAAAAACTGTCAGACATCTGATCTAACTCTGAGGCCACTCTCTCTGTGTGAGGGAAGGGAGGGGGAGAGGGTGGTTGAGGGCCTCTGTCAGTTTTAGGGACATAAAAAAAACAATTTTACCATTTTACCAATTCCAAATCACGTCTTTGAAGGCTGGAAGTAAAAAAATCCTTATATTCAGGAGTGCTGAATTATTAGGCATGTTTTCTTGCTATGCATTGGCCATAGAGCTCATTGTAGCGGTGCCTCAGGTGTTGAAATAGATTTTTTATACATTATACAGGTTCACACGTCCTCCGTCTGCAGTGCGTATACAGTATGTGTATGCAGTTCAGAAGCAGCAGCGAGAGCGCGTTACTGTAACGCGAAAGAACATTAAAATAATGAGAGAATGCGCGCACTTAAAACGTGTTTCCTCTGCTCAAACTGTGTCCTGTGCACTCACAACTCTTTCTATGCTCATGCGCTAGATATTAATTCTATTCGCACCTTTTTATTTCTAACCTATTCTGTTCACATCTTTTGCCATGTGCAGTTTGATCGCTCTGATCCATTAACATGGGCTCGGAAAAAATACGGATTACAGATAGAGCTCGTGAACCAGGCATTACGTAGGCATATGCCCAGTCTGTTCTAACGCTCCATTTAGGCGCGCTTCATTCTGAGCAGTTCAGATAGCAACACCAGACGTGCAGTGTGTAATACCAATCATGGCCACCACCAGATGGAGCTATAGGATTACTTTTAAATAATTGTTGCAGAAACGTGTATAGAGCATTTAAATCATTTATAAAAATCTTTCAAAGAAAAATAATATGCATTTTAAAAAGCTAATGAATTTTACTGATAATATAGTTTTATATAATAATTTCACAAATGTTTATAGATCATTAAAAGGATTTTTAAAAATGGTTATAGATCATGAAAAGTTTTGGCAACAATTTACGATAAGCTCTCTTTTGGTTTACATTATTTAATGCATTAACTAACATGAACTAACAATGAACAATCTATTTTTTCAGATCACTTATTAATCTTTTTCTATGTTAGTTAATCCTATCATTTAAAATATTAATGTTCAGGTTATTTCACAGTACATAAACAATCTTAAAATAAAAGTGAAAATAAAAAATGTATTAGTAAATAATGTATTAAAATATTTTTAACTAAGCTTTAATTAACATTTATATATATATATATATATATATATATATATATATATATATATATAATTTTATGTTAAATAATATAGTTAAATAATGTAATATTTAACATTAGTACAAGCTAAGTATGAACAACATATTTTTACTTCATTTGTGTTAGTAAAAAAATGTATATGTTAATTCATGGTACAGTAACTGATGTACATTAACTATACATTTTAATTAATAATGTAGTAATCCATTTTGAACATAATAATAACTAAGATTCATAAATGCTATATAAATGATGTACATGTTAACTTATATAATGTTAAAAACTAAATCCTTATTAATATATATGTTTTAGAATTATATATATATATATATAGTTCTTTGTGTCTGTGTGTGTGTGTGTGTGTGAGTGTGTGAGAAAGACAGAGAGAAAGAGACTCACATTGATAAATGTCATACAGTTGTTGTTAATGTAATTTAATATAATTAATGTTAATAACTGAAACCTTATTAGAAGTGTTACTCAAGTTTTATATATTATGTTGTGTGTGTGTGTCTTTTGATGGTTTGGATCAACCCTTTCATTGCTGTATCCCTTAATTCCAAACTGCTAAATCAGGTGTGCCCAATCCTGTTCCTGGCGATCGACTGTCCTGCAAAGTTCAGCTCCAACTCTAATCAGTTACACCTACCTTTAATTTTCAAGCAATCCTGAAGACATTAATTAGTTGCTTCAGGTGTGTTTGATTAGGGTTGGAGCTAAACTTTGCAGGACAGTTGATCGCCATTAACAGGGTTGGACACCCCTGTGCTAGAGGGTTACTGTGTATGTGCCGCTGGGCACAGCTTTCCTGATGCCACCGGGGTGGCGTTTGCGCTGACGGCTCGGGCCCGCCATCGCTGCTTGCAGCTATATTTGCTCTTGATATTGTAATAATAATTATTAATGTTGACTAATAGAAAAGTTTTTGTGGGGAAAAAGCATGTCATACTCTGGCTACAGACAAAAGAAGCTAAGAACCATTTATGATTTAGTTCTTTGTTTTTAATGGTTCAGATAATCAAGACTTCACATTGTTATTTCAGTAGCATGAAAAACAAAATGGTTATTCAGACTGTGAATAAATGATATAAATATTACGTAGATTTTCACTATTTTATATTGAATCATATCATAGTATGTAAAAGTTTATCAGGACAGATTAGAAAAGTTGCAAATAAAGCTGAGGATAAAATATTGAGTTAGACATAATGGGAAAAAAAATTACTAGAAATATTCTCATAACAAATTGGAGTCTGCTTATCAAGTTTAAAAAAGTCAGTATTTAAAATAAATTAGCTTCCATTTTTAGAAAATGAAAGTTGTATTTAGTTGTTTATTCCATGCTCAAATATAGTTGTGACAAAATAATTTTTTATTTTCAAGCAACATAAATTATCATATAGATAATCTTTTAGATTTCATGTTTCATATTTTGGGGATTGTAATTGTTAATTTGAACTGACTGGTGAGATGATCAGTGGGTTTGAGTTTTTACCTTTATCATTATCACCTGGGCTAAAACATGGATAGAGTTTCTCAGTGAAAGTCTGACCAGTGAAAGAGTAGATATGAGATCTGGAGCCCACGTCATAAAACGAGACCAGACCCTCCTCATAATCCACAAACACTCCCACCTTCTCAGGTGTCTTTGTGTGAGAGAAAGCGATTGCTGGATTATCACAAACTATATACTGATTCTGATTAATCAATATCATATACCAGAGACCATCCTCAGGGCTCGGACTAATGTCCCTCTTCCTGTTAATGGATTCTCTGACCACTCCTAAACCCCACTCAGTCTTTCCCTTCACCTGCACCTCATAGTAAAATCTCCCAGAACTGAATCCCTGCTTTGCCAGAACACAAGTGTTATCAAATCTCTTTGGGTTTTCTGGGACGTCCTGCTTAATGTCTCCATCTCTGACTTGTTTTCCATCACCAGACAGGAGGAGATATGGATTCGCTGTATCAGGATCCAGAGTCACATCCACTAAATGAGAGAATAGACATCATCAATCAACTTCAGGGCAAATGTTTTTTTTTTTTAATTGTATAATACAGATTATAACAATATAACATTGTGTTTCAAGTGTATTGAAGAAAATGGTGTCAAGCACACAGTACCTGCAAACTTCTGTGCCCAGTCCAACCCTGTGGAGACATTTTTACAGTTTGTACATGGATAGTTACATCATCTCTCTTACATGTTGCTAAAGTAATTAAAAGCAATACTATGAGATGAGTGACAATGTGGATATAACTTTATCTAGACAGGGTTTCTTGGGTGATTTTATCATACCAGTCTAATGCAACATGTTTTAGTTTTAGTTTTTTTCTGTTGTTTTTTTTTTTTTTGAGAGTGTGATTATTTATAAACTGAGACTTAAAATTGGGATACACTACATGACTTTTCAAATCTGAATAGCGTTTAAAAACACTAGACATTATACACTTGCTGACTTTATAAATAGTTACAGAGGAAATACTGGCCATCATACACTAAAAGGCTGAGGATCACACACAGAAATACGTGACTTGTTGCTAGGAGACGCATGACAAATGAAAACAATATGTGTTCTAAAATGGGTGCAAAATATCAAATATGTTTGATCTCTGATGACTGGATAGAGCTAAAAAAAGTCTGTGACCATCGCGGCAGGTTAGAACACGGTGTTAAATAAAGAGTGCATCTTAAACAGAAGTCTGCGTCCTTCCTAGTTCAGTCCTTCAGTTCCTCCGCATTAAACGCTAGAATGAGATGGTCTAGTAAGTGTGCGTGGATACGTTGCATATGTTTCCGCCCTCATCGTCATGGCACAAAAATACTAATAAAACTGAATTTTGGAAAAAAAAATTTGTATTACAAGTCTTTATGTTATTTGGCTTTCTATTAATGCAATACGGTGAATCACAGCCGTCTCCAGTGGCTTACATTATCAGCAGTTTAGTGTTAAGTGAGTAATTTACACCAAAACAAAAGATAACATTGATGCTTTCATGTCTGAAAACATTACTGTTGTCTTACATTTCATAATAAATTCAGTGTCTGGCTGCAGTATACAGGTAACAAAGACTATAGAATACCCAAGACGTGTCACTGTATAGTTTTGAATGGTGGAAAAATGCAATTCTCAATATAGCCGCTCTATTGAATGAAGCCCCGCCTTCTGAGTAAAAGAGCCAATGGCTAATCTGTAAAGTCCTCGCATCACTGCAACTAGTGTTGGAAGTCCTGGTTGCTATAGAAACATTCAGCATTCTGAGATGTGTGCATGCACACTGGCTGGTCTAGCCTGAATAATTAGCTTTTTTAAATTCTATTTAAGCAAGAAAACATCTATGAGACAGCGGTTGCCATGATTTTGCCAAAGATGTTTTCCATCATTTCAGGTAGTTTTTAGCACACTGATGTATGTTCAAGTGTTCGTTTTTTCTAATAAGTTTGCTTTAAGTGCGTTATTTAATGTAAAAAAATAAAAAATAAAAAATGGGGTGTGAGTTTGCTATTGGGTCTGCAGGAGTTTGGGTGGGACTTTGATACCGTGGCTCCACCTCACGAACACTACTGCAGACTCTGGGTCCAAATGATGTCATTTTCGCAAGATGAGTGGCTATACTGTTTTGACTTCACTTTTCTATGGAAGCAAGTGGAGACGCATCGTCCATCTTTTTTACAGTCTATGCTGTGATCAGACAGACTATCACCAGCACATCACAGATTCACAGAATTGGATTTAACCCCAAATATTCCTTGAAAAAATGTTTTCTTAAAGTTACTGACAAAAAAAACAAAACAAAAAAATCACTATATTTAATGTTCACATACCAGTTTGACAGAGTTTTTCATTTAGTATCTTGTAAGTTTTCTTCAGTTGAGTCAGAGCTCTATGCAGAGGGAACACATCCACATCAGAGTCGATACTGATCTCAGTCCAGTTCTTGGTGTGTGGACGCCTGCACAGTGATGAATACATCTACAGCAGGAGACAGAAGATTATTACATATTTACATGTTAGTTAAATTTTGTTAAATATGTTTTACACAAAATATCTTATCTAACACAGTTAACATTTTTCCTAATATGGATTTATTAGTCTGATTCTGTATGATTTCTAATGACTAGTAAGAAAAAAATGGTCAAGTAGCTCGAATTGCCACCTAAAGCTAGAATTGGAAACAGTGCTTGTCCTGTAATATTCTCTATTCTCAGTGAAGATACAGATGATGACAGACCTGCAGGAGGTGCAGATGATCGTCAGTGTGTGAGATCTGCTCCAGCTCAGTGTTTCTCTTCTTCAGATCAGTGATTTCCTGCTGCAGCTCTTTAATGAGATCTTCAGCCTGTTTCTCTGCTGCTTTCTGCTGTTCCTCCATCATCTTCAGCAGCTCAGACTGACATCTCTCAATGGAGCGGATCAGATCAGTGAAGAGATCAACACTGGACGATTTCTCTTTCTCTGTGCTCCTCTAATCAATGAGATCAATTAACTAAATAAATGACAATCAATCTATTATGTTATTAAATATATATTTAAAGAGATTCACTCAAAAAGGAAAATGATCTCATTTATTGACCTAATTTTTACTTGAAACATGATTTTTATTAATCCATTTATTTTAGCAAATTTACTGTATTACAGAGACTGAAATATTATGAGGCATACCGTTATTAATTGGAATAATTTTCCCCACTCACCTTTCTCAGCTCTACTGAGTGCTGGATCTCTAGAATCTTCTTCATTCTGTTCTGGATCATCTGCTGCACGTCTGTCTGTGTCTGAAACAGCTGAATCTACAGACAGAGAAAAAGAGAGAGCTTCCATCAAAGTCTGTCTTTGAATAATGATTTTGATGCTTAAAAATTGAAATTAAAAGGAAACCAAAATTATTATTGACTCCTCTTGGACTACATTAGTGTTTGTCCAATCCAACTGAAAGAAATAAAAAGGACAATCCCTTGAAAAAGTCTTGCAATTTCAACACAGAGAAAGGAACTGCATTTAATGAGGAGTTTAAAGTGTTTTGTTTGTATCTCTTGCCTTCTTCTCTTGACTCTCCTCCTCTATAGGAACAGTGTTGTGAGTCCTGTGGTCTCCTTCAGTGCAGAACAAACACACACACGTCTGATCATCTCTGCAGAACAGCTCCAGAGGTCTCTGGTGTTTCTGGCATATATAATCCTCCAGATTTTCCACAGCATTGATCAGTGTGTGTTTCTTTAGTCGTGGGACTCTGTGATGAGGCTCCAGGTGAGTCTCACAGTAAGAGCTTTGACACGTCAGGCAGGACTTCACAGCTTTCTGCTTTCTTTCATCACAGAAGTCACAGAACACTTCAGATTCTTCAAGATTGAGCTTCTCCTTAAAGTGTTGTACAACCTCTCTGAGTGTTGTATTAATCTTGAGATCAGGTCTTTTGCTGTATTTTTCTTTACAGAGTGGACAGAAGCAGGTCTGTGTGTTTGTCCAGCACTTGATCAGGCAGGTTCTGCAGAAGTCGTGTCCACATGGAGTGGTGACTGGATCAGTCAACACATCCAGACAGATGGAGCACTGGAGCTCCTCATTTAGTGGACCACTGGAGGATGCCATGCTGAAAAGATGAATAATAACATATCATCTACATTACTGCTTAGAGCAGTTTTGATAGTGATCGAGTCATTAAGTTTGTGTATGGATCGGATGTTGCATTTTAAAAATAATTCTAAATAAAAGCTTGTGTAACAATGTGTACTGTGAGCCACTGTTTATTTCAAAGGTAAAGCAGCCATAGAATAATATGTGATGGTTTCTGATGGGAAGTTAGGACAGAGTTCATGAATGTCAACTTCACTGATACTATACGCTTCACCCTCAACATCTGGTCTAAAACTGCTGGTCTGGTGCTTCTGATGGCTCTGTGGCACTGCAGTGCATATTATTGTTGTCACGATTCGGCTACTGCTACTGCGGGGGAACGAGGAATCGAGGAGACGTCGAAGTAGATCAACATGGAATCATCTTTATTTATCCAAACAAGGGAACAGAGGGGGAACACAGGAAGGAACGTTCGCACGCACACACACACACACACGCGCACACACACACACACACTCACACACACACACTGGGGCAGCTGTGGCCTAATGGTTAGAGAATTGGACTTGTAACCAGAAGGTCGCAGGTTCGAGTGTCGGTGCTGGCAGGAGTTGTAGGTGGGAGGGAGTGAATGAACAGCGCTCTCTTCCACCCTCAATACCCATGGCTGAAGTGCTCTTGAGCAAGGCACTGAACCCCCAGGTGCTCCCCGGGCGCTGGATATAGCTGCCCACTGCTCTGGGTGTGTGTTCACTTCTCACTGCTGTGTGTGTGCACTTGGATGGGTTACCATACTTGACAAATGTCTCTCTATCTCTCTATCTCTCTATCTCTCTATCTCTCTATCTCTCTATCTCTCTCACACTCACACACGCGCACACGCACAGAGCAGGGAGAACAGACATTTAACAGCCGACTGGTAACAGGGAACACTTTAAATACACAGAACATGATAATGGGATGACAAGACACACCTGGGATCAATGGAAATTAAACTGGGAGCAGGAACAGGAAAACCAAATAAGGGCATGGAAACACATGGGGGGCAAAACAGACAAAACATGGAACAGAGTCTGACAATTGGGTGGTAGAAGAAGAAACTAAATAAATTGAAGTTTTACAAGAATAATTTAACAATATCACGATAAGGCATTTTATACAGGTATATATAAAAGACAACACAGAAAAGGGTGGAAGTTTAATATTTCAAACATATTACCTACTAAATAAACACATTTAAACACAAGGCATCATTTTTGTTTACAGAGTTATGATTTCCACTGGACTTTGTTCTTTCTGCCTGCAGTTCAAGTACTTCCTGTTTCTGTCCTCTCTAAACTAACAGCACACTTCAGACTTTGATATACAACCAAATAAATGACATACTTTTACTAATATTCTGATACTGCTTCATGCTATTAAACTACTGATCGAGCTCTTTACATTTCCATCACTTACCTGTGAGTGAATAACAGATCTGATCCTTAATTTTAGAGTTTCTGAATAGAAATGTTGTATGACGAAGCTTTCAGTTAATCTTCTAAGTTTCACTTTTACTGGTCTTTCACTCACCTGCAGTGATGTCAGTGATGCCCCGCCCATAATCATGAATATGAACCCGTTTCTAATTCATTCCTGCTGAGTGTGTAAACAGTGTAATTCATTCTCTAAACTAACAGCACTCTTCAGACTTGAGAGCATCAAAAAGAGTTATGCTCGACTTTATGAAAATATCATGCGAAAAACGCATTTTGGTATTGCATTTAGGTGCAGTTAGGTTATGTTAACAATCAAAATATAACTTGTGCACTATATTCCACATCTTCTAAAATCATCTGAGCAACTATTTCTGCGGTATTTGAATTACAGCTATGCACATTTTCAGTTTGCATAGAATAATTTGATAGATGGAATATACATTCATTTTGTTCTTCTTCTTTTTGCTTCTTTATCATCTGCAGTTAACCAGAGTACAGCAGGCAGCCCTCATTTCTCAGAGTCCCAGAGGCTTGATGCTCTGAATGTGTTGTAAACACTGCGCTCTGCTGGACAGAAGCTCAACAGCTATAACATCAACATTAAAAACTCTTTAAAATAAGCTGAGCTCAAAACTCTCTTTCAGTCAGCAGTGAGTGTTTTAAATAACGCGATCCGATGTGGATTATAATCACCATAAAAGGCGGAAATATTTATAAGCGATGTAAAAGACTATGCACGCTAAACATTAACGTTACCACAATAAACATGGTAAATGCAACCACTTGGAGGAATCAGACGTCAGCTTCTTATTCTCTATCACAATTGTGTATTTATTTACCATATTTTATCTGTCATAAGTCTCGTCTCGAGAGTTAAGCTCCGCGTAGCATGTCATCAAAATATAATAATGTTTTTTGTTAGGGAGCTTTTATAAAAATAGAGTTATTGTCATTCATTCTAAATGTGACTTATAGGCTACTGTGGCTACAAATAAACAGAAACACTCGACTGAATAAGCAGGCTATGTTCATAAGCGTTAAAAATAAATAAATAAAATAGAAATACATTTATTTCTGTGTGATTAATTTTGAGTCCTGATAAATTGATTCATTATGCTCAGTGTATCACTTATAGTGAAACATCGATGCTTTTGAATTTGAATTTGAATTTGAACTGGCCCGACAGTGGAAAAGCGGCTATTCTGTGTCAGATGTGACCTGAATCCATTCTCAGTGTATCAGTCAATTCCCAATTCAGTGTGTGTGTGTGTGTGTGTGTGTGTGAGTGAGTGTGTGTGTGTGTGTGTGTGTGTGTGTATCTGCAACCCCAGTTTCGAAAAAGTTCGCAATATTACATAGAAAACATTTCTTATGTTTAAACTGAGGAAATGTGCCATTTTAACTGTTTAAACAGCTGATATGTTTCTATGTTCTAGTGTTTATGTTTATAGGTTTGTGAGATTTCAAATCATTGTATTCTGTTTTTATTTACATTTTACACAGCGTCCCAACTTTCTTGGAATTGGGGCTGTATGAGTTTATGAAGTTATTTGTATGAAATATTATCTATAATATAGTCTGTAGCTGTGATAGCTTAATTTTTTGTAATTTACAAATATTTCATTTTTATTATTATTATGAATATGGATCTTAGTGTGTCTTCTTTGGGGGGGGGGGGGTTAATTTACATATATTAATCATTACAAAAAAGAAGAAATTTATTCAGAATTCAGAGAAATGTATTTGTTAACAGGTGAGATAATCAGTGGATTTGAGTTTTTACCTTTATTATTAAGGCATGGACTAAAATATGGATAGAGTTTGTCAGTGAAAGTCTGACCAGTGAAAGAGTATAACGTTTCCGTGCTCGCTTGACTCGCGTCTGGCGCTGAACTAAAATAGAACGCGCGTTCTGCGACTGAATAAATGTACTTCTTGTCAAGAGAAAAAGTGACAAAAGCAGCAGTTGTGAGAGGGGTGGCCAACTCTAGCCCACCCGCTGCGTTAATCGCGTTAAATATTTTTAATCCGTTAAACTGAAAAAAATTATCTGCCTGTGTTAACGCGCTAATTTTGGCACCACTAATATGTATATGTAGACTGTTAATATTAATATATATATAAAAAAATTTTCAGCACCTGGGATGTTTTTTTTTTTCTTAAAACGAGAAAAAAATTCTCTTAACGCAATATATTTCGTTTCTTTGGCACAAACCCATTGTAACTGAACCTGATTACTGTATGGAATGGAAGATGCCAGATGGAAGGGTAGTTCGAGAAATATGCTGTAACCACCACCACAGCTGTCCATTTTTGTGGTCATCTTTATTTTCTACCAATACAAAAGCAACAGTTATTCTTTTTCCTGTTGGATTTTAATATTCTTCCATTACTTGGTATTGTGGCCATCTCCTCTTCTTGCTGTTGGCTGAGTAGAAGTCAAATGTTAATTTCATTACTCTAATTAAGAAATGCAAGAACATTTAGTTAGAGGTTGAGGATAGGGTTAGGGTGAAAAGAGCATCAGACTATGTGGAAAAAGCTGCTGCACATTGAAATAGACACTGAATGATATTTATTTAATATGTTGAATGTTTGTAAAGTCATGTAGCGTACACAGGTCCGGATTAACACAGTGTAGTGCCTTAGGGTGACCACCATGTACATGTTACTTCATGTAAATTGAAATGATTACAAATGTCAGTAAACTTTTAGTTCATATGATCTTCATTTGTTTGTCTTTGTTTGTTGTGTAGACCTGTATTTAAACATCTTAACAAATAATCTATTAATTATTTGTTCATGTTTTTGCAGTCTAAAGTGGAAACTATTCATTATTTGCAAATGTTTATAAATGTTTACTAATCATTTAGTATCTTTATGGGTATTGGACTTTTGGCTAATGTAACAAGGTTTGTGTAAAGGGTGGCTGGTTAAGTTTAGCTAAATGCTTGCTAAAGACATAAAAGATTGTAATTTCGGTGCAAAAAAATGTATTTTTATTGCCTCAAGACTAATTTGTCAGCCCTGTGTTCCTGTTGTGTTGTGTTTTGCTCCCCATGTGCTCCCAGTGACCCAGTTTCTCCCGTGTCTGATTGTGTTAATTTGATTCACCTGCGTTCTACTTGTTCCTCGTTTAGTTCCAGTTACTTAAGCCCAGTGTTTTCCTGTGTCTAGTGTCCAGTGTTAAACGTAAATCCCCAGCACTACCTGTGTGTTCCTTGTCCTTTGGATTAAAAAAAGACTGTTCTATGTAAATTCTCCCACGTCTCCGCATCTCCTTGCTAGACACAGTAGGTACTCGTGACAACATTAGTATACTACTCTTCAGTATATCATTAAAAAGGAAATTCCTTGAATCATTAATAAATGGGAAAACAAATCATTTTTAAAAAGGAAAAACTTGTTCATTTATCAAAACAATGTAATGTAAACAGACTGTACTGTTCCCTTATAGTAATTAAATTGATCCCTGTACACTGTTGACCCTTTAACCAACCCTTAAACCTACCGAAACCACCAAACCTGTCCCTAACCTTACTATTAAATCCAGAGCCGGACAGTAACGGAGTACATTTACTTGAGTACAGTACTTAAGTACAATTTTGAGGGATCTGTACTTTACTCGAGTATCATTTTTGGGGAGTACTCATGACTTTACTCAAGTACATTTGAGAGGCAAATATTGTACTCTTTACTCCGCTACATTTCTATCCATAACCGTGAGTACCCGTTACTTCCTCGGCCCCGTCCACACGGAGACGGAGTTTACCCCAATCCGATCTTTTTTTCCCTCATCTCAAGAAATATCCGCGTCCACACGAAACCGCAAAACGATGTAGTATACATGCCAGACCAGTATGTGGCGCTGTAATTCTGCCACAGAGATACACTAAAAACGGAGAAGAAGACTTGGACTATGCTCATAAACCTTGCGCGTGGTACACAAACAAACATGGAACAATACATGTATTAATCTGTGTTAATGTTAGTTAATAAAAAGACAATCATTCAGTGTTTGTTCATGTTTTTGTTGCTGTTACGTGACGTAGCGGTGTCTGATTAGGGCGAGACGTGGGCTGATGACTTCATCATTTCAGAAAATATACGGATTCGCCGTCCAGACGAAAACGCAAAGGCGGCGTTTTCAAATTTATCAACTCTGGGACCCGGTTTCCAAAAACATCGGTTTCACTCTTCCAAAACGCCAGATTCCGTGTGGACGAAACGCCTATATGATAAAAAAAATTTGTGCGACGGAAAAAAGGAAAAATCTCGGAAATTTATTGTTTCCCTCTCAAACGTGATTGGATTGTGCAGGCGCCACTGATTTGGACACAGCCTTTCAGCAATCACATTCAGCTGTCCTTCATGACATTTGATTGAATTGAAGTACAGTACACACACACACAGAGTTGTCACACATAGATTGTGTGTGTGAGAATGGTGTTATTCAGCTGAAAGTATTTTCTCCTGCCTTTGCCTGTATGTCTGTGAGAGGAAGGGGCTTAATACTGTCAGTCAAATTAGCTGAATTTAATTTTTCCTTCTTTGTACGCTGACCTAAACACAGCTGATTACCTGATTTTCTTTAATCATTATTATTTTCTCTTCTATGCTGCGTGTATAACACGGTCAGGTTCAGAGGTGTGTCAGAACATTGCTATATTGCCTTCTTTTTGCTGGTTTAGGTTTATTGATTTGATTGATGAAAAAACAGAGAAACTCACATGTACACACAATTCTTAGCTTAATTTTCTTTTCTGATATTACACATTAATGTAAGCTGAGCATTTGCTTTGATGTTCTTGTGTTTAACACAGTCAGGTTCAAATGTGGGTGCAAAAATTCCATTAAAACTCTAGCAGAGGTTTGTCAGAGCGTTGCCATTGTGCGCAAGTGAGAAATGTTAAATAAAGCAACATGGTAAAAAGATGAAAATTACTTGATTTTATTTTCAATTCCTTTTACATTCTCCAAGGTATTAACATTAAAAAATTTTAATACTCCATGTAGGACGTTTCTGTACATAAATGTAAGCACTGTGGCAGTAGTAATGCAATATTTAGAAAATGTACTCTTGTACTCTTGATACTCAAGTACTTTTAAAAACAAGTACTTTAGTACTTTTACTTAAGTAGACATCTGACTGTAGTACTTTTACTTGTACTTGAGTAAAATTTAGCAGGGGGTATCTGTACTTTTACTCAAGTAATGAAGCTGTGTACTCTGTCCGTCTCTGGTCAAATATAACAAAACGGTGAGGCAAAGCTGACGTCTATTCGCGAAAATGTGCTTTGATGCGCTTGTTTGAAAACTTGTGATTAAAGCGCCACTCAGCGGTCAAAAGCTCCAAATGCACTTTGCAGACGCCGCAGCGGCGGTACGAGCGGCGGTAGAACCAACGTTTTGGATGGCCACCTACTGTATATGATAATCAATCTATTATGTTATTAAATACATATTTAAATAGATTCTCTTAAAAAGGAAAATTTTCTCATCTACTGACCTCATTGTTACTTGAAACATGATTTTTTTTTAACCCATTTATTTCAGCACATTTATTGAAGGGGTCATTTGATGCAATTTCAAGTTTTCCTTTCTCTTTGGAGTGTTACAAACTGTTCGTGCATAGATGAGATCCCTAAAGTTGCAAAGACTAAAGTCTCAAACCCAAAGAGATATTCTTTATAAAAGTTAAGACTCGTCCACGCCCTCCTAAAACGGCTCATTTAAACCCGCCCCTACACGTCTACATCATGATGTGGGAAGATTTGCATAAAGCCGCCCAAATGTTCACGCAAAGAAAGAAGGAGTAACTTTGATTCTCTCTGTTGCCGCCGGCGCCATGTCGTGGAGATGCTGTGTGTTTCACTGTGTAAGCGAAAATACTTGGTTTGGCCTTCCAAAAGAGGACACAACTAGAAATCAGTGGTTAAGTTGTATTTACAACACTGTTCCAGAACAGTTCAATCCAAATATACAGATGTGACAAAGCTTCCAAAAGAGCCATTTGTTGCATCCAGTGCTACTCTACACCAGCGGTTCTCAATTCCGGAATATCCTGTGATGTCCACTTCGCAGGGCACTTATGTTTGAATATAACAAACGTCTGAAGCGATAAGAGAGACATACAAAATGTGCAGAGCAGGGGGTGCGAGGACTGGAATTGAGAACCGCTACTCTACACTGCGCGTTTGAATCATCAGTAGCAAATCCTTTACATATGTAAACGTACTTACAGTCTGTGAGTCAGAACAGCTGGCACTGTAGTCTACTTTCCAAGGATCAGGAAACAGTTCTCCATAAAATGTGCTGCACACTAAATATTTGGATTGAACTGTTCTGGAACAGTGTTGTAAATACAACTTAACCACTGATTTCTAGTTGTGTCCTCTTTTGAAAGGACAAACAAAGTATTTTCGCTTTCACAACAAAATAGCATCTCTGCGACATGGCACCTGTGGCAACAGCAAGAATCAAAGTTATGGCTTCTTTCTTTGGGTGAACATTTGGGCGGTTTTATGCAAGTCTTCTCACATAGTGACGTAGACATGTGGGGGCGTGTTTAAAAGAGGCGTTTTAGGGGGGTGTGGTAGACTCTTAACTTTGATAAAGAATATCTCTTTGGATTTGAGACTTTAGTCTTTGCAACTTTACAGATCTTCTTTATGCACCAAGAGCTTGTAACACTACAAAGGGAAAGGAAAACTTGAAATTGCGTCATATGACCCCTTTAATCAAACAACAAAAGTTGTTAAATAAATGTATATGTGTTTAATAAAACTATTGCATCTGAAAAATTAGTTTATTTAATTTGCATCATTCTCTATTGTATTTGTCTTATTGTTTGTAATTTACTTATTTGTTCTTTTTATAGGCTATTTATTTACAGACTATTTTCAAAAGGAATTGCAAATTGATTTTTTTAATTCCATTTTCCAGATGTGGATGCATAAATTGTGACATATTCCAATCGCAACTGCAAATCTTGCATTAGCGTTTGCGTTTTTGCTTTCGTGAATGCACAGTGACTGCCAAATTTCAAATGGAAAAACAAAGTCCATTTGCAAATGTATTTGCCATGTTTTATGAGTTATGGCCCTGTCACATTTAAACAGCAATATTAATTACGATGTCTGCTTTTTCACTCTCTCTGTGTTGTGTGTGTAGCTGCCAAAACTCAAATGGAATCACAGTTCCTTTAGCATTTGAATTTCTGACGCCTTACACAGAAACCTGTCAATCAGTGTCAGGGGCGGGACTAAACTATGGGCTGTGTTTGTGTTGGGAAGGAGTAATCAGCTCATTTAGTGGACCACTGGAGGATGTCAAATGTTTTTTGTAAAATATCATAGGTCATTTTTGTTTACACTGTCAGAAATAAAATGTACTAAATTGTATTTTAGCTCTTCACTGGGGCAGTAACCTCAAAATTGCACCTTCTCGACTCCATGCACGTAGGTATGCACACTTTAAGGTTAGATAAGGTACAAAGGTGAACCTTTGAGAGTACCTCATGAAAAATAACCATGGTGTGTTACATAAGTACTAAACCGGGCATTTCCTCTGAGCAGAGAGTGTGTGACAGTCATCAAACCTCCACAGAGTCTCTGGGTTCAGACTGTAACGCTGGAGAACAGCAGATGCTGCAGACGCCACTGAAGATGTGCTCAGACACACTGCTGGACTGCAGAAAGATGATGAAGATGAAGAGAGAAACCACAGCTGAGGAACAACAGAGCCATGATGAAGATGAAGATTCTATTCCATCAGGTAATTTTTTTCCTTAAGTGTTTTTACCTTTTTCAAGTCAGTACCTGATGCAAGTAAAAAGCTTCAAAATCACTCAAAAGTTGCTTCTAAAGTCAGCTCACTCGGGGGCATTGATTCACTGATATTACAGTCACACCAGAGTAAAAAAGCTTTGTGAAGTCTTCTAACACTGTCAGTTGTCTTATAAGAATATTTACTTGATTTAAGACTCATGAACACTAGATCATAATTCACTACTTAATATAAAACTGTTGCAAGTCAACAAAAAAGATCCTCCATGTTTTATCCTAATCCTTTTTATCTGTAATAATGTTTATGTGAGTAAATTGTAATAAGTTTAAATCAAGTATAATAGCAAGCAATTTAGTTTTAGTTTGTTTTCAGTATACTTCGTTATAGTGGTTACAGAAATTGCTATTTAATTAAAATCATAAAAAGTAAATTTTAAAAAGTAATTTTAAAAGCAATTCAATGTTAACAATTGGGGAAATTTCTTTACAATATAGAACACTGGAATGTGTGCGTATTAAGTAAAATTTTATATAAAAATGTTATATAAACACAAAAATAAATCAAAGCAGGTTTGAAAGGCTGAAAATGAAATATGAATTTATAAAAAAAAATATGTTATGCATTATGAAAAATGAAAGCAAACAAATGTATTGATTAGAATACAATAGAATTAGAATAGATTTAGAAAGTTAGCTTTTGCTGGTAGATGACTTATTTGAAGAACCAAAGATAGTACTGAACTAAAATATATATATATATATATTTTTTATTAATCACCTTTTGTGCACTTGTAAAACTTTTCTTATCAAATGTATTTGTTTTTCAATAGAACCATACTGATCATGGTTCTTAGACTCATAGACTCATTAATTTAAAGTTATATAAACTAATTGTGAAAATATATTTTCAATTTGGAATGTGAATTCCTTTTTTGGTTTTGAGTTACATATTCTTTTCCTTTAAAAAACTGCACATGCATAGTTAATATTTTCAGATGTTTCATATTTCAGGAAAATCACTTTGTCTCAACTGACAGGTGAAATTATAAGTGGGTTTGAGTTTTTACCTTTATCATTATCACCTGGGTTAAAATATGGATAGAGTTTCTCAGTGAAAGTCTGACCAGTGAAAGAGTAGATATGAGATCTGGAGTCCACGTCATAAAATGAGACCAGACCCTCCTCATAATCCACAAACACTCCCACCTTCTCAGGTGTCTTTGTGTGAGAGAAAATGACTGCTGGATTATCACAAGCTATATACTGATTCTGATTAATCAAAATCATTGACCAGAGACCATCCTCAGGGCTCGAACTAATGTCCCTCTTCCTGTGAACGGATTCTCTGGCCACTCCTAAATCCCACTCAGTCTTTCCCTTCACCTGCACCTCATAGTAAAATCTCCCTGAACTGAATCCCTCCTTTGCCAGAACACATGAAACATCATCAAATCTCTCCGGGGTTTCTGGGACGTCCTGCTCAAAATCTCCATCACTGACTTGTTTTCCATCATCAGACAGGATGAGATATGGATAAGCCGTGGCAGGATCCAGAGTCACATCCACTAGATAAGAGATTAGACATTATCAATTAGCTTCACAACAAATGTTATCATTTGTTTATAACACCATTATAAATTATTTTAAGTGAACTGAAGAAAATGGTGTCAGTCAAACTGTACCTGCATACTTCTGTACACACCCCAACCCTGTGGACACAGATGACATTATAATGTAACTAATTCTGTATAGGAATATTTCAGATAAGTGATTTTATCTATAAAATTTTATCTCTTGTTTACTGAGAAAAACCTATAGAAACTACTCCAACTTAACAATTTGCACTCAGTTTAAATAGATTTTATCCCAAGTTTTGTCTTAATACTACCTAATTTTAACAGCTATGAGACACTAAAATAAATTTGGTAAAGTCTATATAATTTGTCAATGCTGTACACAGTTAATTGTCAACAAAAGCAAATATGAACATTTTTAAGGTAAGCTTTAAATAACTAACTTTGCAAACATGTATGATCAGATAAGAAATAACTTGTCACTGCACTGATTTTAATAAAACTGTTGCTCATTGAGTGGAGCAATATTCACTTAATTTATGTAGCTATCTACATAGACCACAGGACATTCAGAGTCATGTCAAAATGCAACAAATTGTGCTACAAATTAAAAAGTCCTTAATGCTGTAATCATATGATTGGTAAATTTGAAAATTGGGGTGAATCCTCTTTGGCAGATATCAAAAGATATTCTGAAATGATTTGTCTACATAAAAACGCAGCCACAAATTCAGCCTCTGTGTTTCCTCCCACTCACCACCAAAGGGTCCCTGTCACCTGAGTTTTGACTCCATTTCCGATTGCCCCATACCTGGAACCGATTACCTTCCACCTGTTTCCCATTACCTGGACTATTTGAGCTGCACACACACATTCACTCTCTGTGAAGTCTTGTTTTGTGCAGGCTGATCCTTCATTGTTTTTGCATTGCCTGTGTTTGACCTCAGACTGTTTTCCCTGTTTTGATTCTTGCCACCAGCCTTTTGTATTAGCCCAGTTTGTCTAGATTACACTTGTGATTGTTTGCTGCCTGCCTCGACCTTGTGTCTGTTTTTGACCACGTCTTTGTCTTGGCTTGGATGGTACTATTGCTGGTGATTGACCACTGTATGAGGTCAGCTTTGCGCATGCGCAGTCAGAAGTGACAAACACGGAAAAGCAGGGGAGAGAACAAAACAAAACAACGGTCACGAATAAAAAGTACAAAACGAAGATTTGTAAAGAAGAATATCGGAGGAATTCGATATAAGCCAAGAGGAGACTGGTTTTCCTTTTCTAAAGTAAGGAAACTTTGTTTCATTTGCTCCTGTTAACAAACGCTGGTTTTCACGAGACTCATCGCTCATGCACAACGGCGACATCTTTTGTCATCTGCCCGAAACTATTGATGCAAGCTAGATTTAAGTGATTATTACGTTTTGAATATGGATATTTTTCTTACAAAAACACATTGATTTGCTACAGGAGGCCTTTGTTCACCCCCCAGAGCCATGTGAGACACTTTTATACGGATGGATGCGCTTTATTTCACTTCTTTTGGACTGATGCATGCAACAACCGCTGACTGCCATTAAACAGCTTGGAAGATCAAAGACAATTTTACATATAACTCCGACTTGGATTCGTCTGAAAGAAGGAAGTCATATACGCCTAGGATTCCTTGAAGGTGAGAAAATAATGAGCTAATTTTCATTTTTGGGTGAGCTATCCCTTTAAGCCCTTCCATATTAATAGAGATTCAAAGATGTTGACTTTGCAGTAAAAACAGTAATTATATTAGAAGAGATACAATGGGAGAAATTTTTGGTTTTTCTACACTGTACTTGATGTTCACATACCAGTTTGACTGAGTTTTTTATTTAGAGCCTCCTGAGTTTTCTTCAGTTGAGTCAGAGCTCTATACAGAGGGAACACATTCACATCAGAGTCAATCCTGATCTCAGTCCAGTTCTTGGTGCCTGGACGCCTGTTTAGGGATGAGTACATCTACAGCAGGAGAGAGAAGACTCTTAAATGTGTTAATTTTTTATTTTTAATGACATTCGTTCATAATGAAAACTATAATAGAATCTGAATTATACTAAAATAAAACTGCTCAGTGCAGGAGAAAAAAAAATCTTTCAAAGATATGTATTGTAAAAGAAACAAAAACATCTACAGATGCAAATAGATAAATTGCACTAAAATAAACATGTGTTTTACCATATTTTTGCAATATTCTGCAGCATCTTACCTTTACCCATTTGCCTAATGTGATTTTTTTTTTTTTAACTGCGTCTTTATGTTCTGTATGATTTCTAAAGCATGGTAAAAATAGTTAAAACCTTTGTCTTACCATTTAACTGACAACAGCTCATTAGGTTTGTAAGTGTTTTCCTGTAATATTGTAGATTCTCAGTGATGATACAGATGTTGACAGACCTGCAGGATGTGCAGATGATCATCAGTGTGTGAGATCTGCTCCAGCTCAGTGTTTCTCTTCTTCAGATCAGTGATTTCCTGCTGCAGCTCTTTAATGAGATCTTCAGCCTGTTTCTCTGCTGCTTTCTGCTGTTCCTCCATCATCTTCAGCAGCTCAGACTGACATCTCTCAATGGAGCGGATCAGATCAGTGAAGATCTCAGCACTGGACGATTTCTCTTCCTCTGTGTTCCTCTAATTAATGAGAACAATTAACTAAATAAATGACAATCAATCTATTATGTTATTAAATATATATTTAAAGAGATTAACTCAGAAAGGACAAATCTCAGATCTACTGACCTCATTACATTTTTAACCCATTTATTTCAGCACATTTATTATGCAGACTGAAACATTATGATATTATCAATTGGAATATTTTTCCCCACTCACCTTTCTCAGCTCTACTGAGTGCTGGATCTCTTGAATCTTCTTCATTCTGTTCTGGATCATCTGCTGCACGTCTGTCTGTGTCTGAAACAGCTGAATCTACAGACAGAGAAAAAGAGAGAGCTCCCATCAAAGTCTGTCTTTGAATAAGGATTTTGATGTGCTCTTCAAAATTGATGAAAACAAAATTATTAATGACTCCTCTTGCACTA
The DNA here is from genome assembly GCA_024542945.1 of allo-octoploid hybrid of Carassius auratus x Cyprinus carpio. Classification (NCBI taxonomy): domain Eukaryota; kingdom Metazoa; phylum Chordata; class Actinopteri; order Cypriniformes; species allo-octoploid hybrid of Carassius auratus x Cyprinus carpio. The sequence continues at coordinate 1,323,602 of CM045076.1, read as the reverse complement.
CATTAGTGCAATTTCAACACAGGGAAAAGAACTGCATTTAATGGGAGTTTAAAGTGTTTTGTTTGTATCTCTTGCCTTCTTCTCTTGACTCTCCTCCTCTATAGGAAAAGTGTTGTGAGTCCTGTGGTCTCCTTCAGTGCAGGACAAACACACACACATCTGATCATCTCTGCAGAACAGCTCCAGAGGTCTCTCGTGTTTCTGGCATATATAATCCTCCAGATTTTCCACAGCGTTGATCAGTGTGTGTTTCTTTAGACGTGGGACTCTGTGATGAGGCTCCAGGTGAGTCTCACAGTAAGAGCTTTGACACGTCAGGCAGGACTTAACAGCTTTCTGCTTTCTTTCATCACAGAAGTCACAAAACACCTCAGATTTTTCTAGATTGAACTTCTCCTTAAAGTGTTGTACAACCTCTCTGAGTGTTGTATTAATCTTGAGATCAGGTCTTCTGCTGAAGTTTTCTTTACAGAGTGGACAGAAGCAGGTCTGTATGTTTGTCCAGCACTTGTTCAGGCAGGTTCTGCAGAAGTTGTGTCCACATGGAGTGGTGACTGGATCAGAGAACACATCCAGACAGATGGAGCACTGGAGCTCCTCATTTAGTGGACCACTGGAGGTTGCCATGACTGACAAAACAAACAATATACAATCCACTCTGCTTAGATTAACAACTTTGATAATACTAAGGTACATGTAAATATCTGGCCCTTCAGAAGTAGCTGTGTATTCTGACAAAATATATCCCAGGTGACATGTAATTTACAAATCTCATTGAATCTGTCTGCTTCTTTTGACACCCACATCTCCTGCACTGATGGATAGTTAAACTGGGGTAAATTGCTTTGGACTGTGTTCACTGTTTGTGGTGCTTTCCAAGTTCTTTAACAACTAACAACTGTAGGCTACACAGGTATGACTGTAATTCAGAACGTAAATTCTTATTAGTCTGTTAAACTAGTTAAACTTGTTGGTTAACTTACATATTTCCCCTGCAAAAAGCTTAAGTTAAAGTCATTTCATGATCATGCCCATGTTTTATCTCATACAAAAACCTAAAGGTAACAAAATAAGGTCATTTTATGTTTGGAGTGGAAATAATACAGTAAGCCTTCTAATAAAAGTAATTATAAGTTAAACTAGTAACCGTTGTTTATACCAAAATCAAAGAATTTAATATTCATTTCTGTCCTGTCGGAGACAAAAACAAAATACTGAAAATAGTGTATTCTAAATGCATCTTTCTTTACATTAAACAGATCATAAAATAATGTTCTTTCTGTATACAATACACAACACAGCTAGAAAGGGTGACATTAGTAGCTAATTTTTCTTTCTTTCTGGCTAATTGTAGCAGTATTATGGCCATTCTTTAATTTAATGTAGTCTGCTGTTATTATGATTATTTACATGTTTTTGGACATATGTCTGCAGTTCAAGTACTTTATGTTTCTGTTGTGTTACATGACAGCAGATATAAAACTTAACTTAATAATATTAAGATACTATTTCAGAAATAAAAACTACTAAACAAGCTTTTACATTTTCATCACTTACCTGTGAGTGAGTATTAGATGTAATGATTAAAGTCAGTGTCTGAATAAAGAGGTTCTTGTTTGATGAAGCTGCCAGCTCATCTGTTATTAGTTTCACCTTCTCTAAATTTATTAACTCACCTGCAGTGATGTCATACTGTAGCTCCACCCATAATCATGAATATGGAGCAGTTCTACGGTGACCAGATGTCCCATTTTTCCCGGGACAGTCACATATTTCAGCTCTATTTTTATTTAGAAAAAGTCAAAAGTATTCCATCTAGGTAGTGTTGAAGGTAGGCAAGCTCGTCTTAGAACAAAATTACCATCCAGTCTCAATTAGTTATCGATTAACTTGCAGTTAGTAAAAAAAGGGGGGGGGGGGTGTGCTGAATAATACACATCAAAGCTCAAAATGTCCATCGTGTGGATCATTAAATGTTGATCAAAATATCCGTCGTGTAAATACCGTTGATTATGGCTTACAATGAACGTAAACAGGTGGGTGAAAACAGGATGTGTGTCAGTATATTACATCCATGAATTTGGTCTTAAAGGGACAGCAGTCTAATTAGTCAAGTCAAGTCAAGTCTGCTTTATTGTCAATTCTTCCACATGTACAGTACATACATACAGAGAATTGAAATTGCGTTACTCTCACACCCTTGGTGCATACAGATAACACTAACAGTAGAACATTAAACACAGATAAAATATAAAATACAAATATACAATAAGGTCATGTAAAAAAGATAAGTAAAGCAGCACACGGCACATGGCAGATAGAGTGCAAACCAGTAAAGTAAAGAAACAGTGCAGATATAATTATTATACTCCAAAAGTGCCTATTCAGTCTGATTAAAGTGACATAAATCTCAGAGAGCAGTTCATTATTTAAACTGACAGAGAGGTAGTTGAATGAGGTCAGTTAAATGCTGAATGAGGTAGTGAGCAGACCAATGCTGCACAAAGTGTCTGGTGCAGGTCACAGTGTGTTAGTTGGAGCTGGGGGTGGTGGACTGAGGTTCAGAGTTCAGTTGTGCATGGGGAAAAAGAGGGGAGGGGGGGGGGGGCAAGGTTGGGAGGGAGTTCTGCTTCCTGACAGCCTGATGAATGAAGCTGTCCTTCAGTCTGCTGGTCCTGGCCTGGAGACTCCGTAGTCTCCTCCCTGATGGCAGGAGACTAAAGAAGCTGTGAGTCAGGTGGGTGGGATCACCTGCAATGTGAGGGCTTTATGGGTGAGACAGGTTCCATAAATGTCCTGGAGGGAGGGGAGTGTGGATCACAGCAGCTCTGCTGCTTTATCAGATAAAATAAAAAAATGCCTTCATCTGAAGACAGTCGGTTCCCGTCAAAGTTACGCATTTTGATTTTAAAACATGCAGAACTCATGTTTATTCAACAAGGTCAAACTGTCAAAGACTTTTGGAAATTCTATTTGTGGCAGTCAGTGTTGATATTGTGGTGGGCTGCTAAATACTGGTAATGTTTATTGAAATTTTGGAAATGTTTAAAAATCACATCACCATTACTGAAAAAAATTATATCAAGTCAAGTCAAGTCACCTTTATTTATATAGCGCTTTAAACAAAAAAGATTGCGTCAAAGCAACTGAACAACATTAATTAGGAAAACAGAGTGTCAATAATGCAAAATGACAGTTAAAGGCAGTTCATCATTGAATTCAGTGATGTCATCATGCAGCTCAGTTCAGTTTAAACAGTATCTGTGCAATAATTTGCAATCAAGTCAACGATATCGCTGTAAATGAAGTGTCCCCAACTATCACAATATATACTGATATTAAGTCATTGTCCAGCCCCTAATTGAAAGCTACAACATTTCTACATTAAAATGGGATTTAATTTCTTGACATTTTAATTGATTTTTCATCATTTTCTGTTCACTTGAGACTCTCAGAGGGGAGCTGCCCGAAAATCCTACACCTGTCTACAGTGTGGAAAGATTTTTAACCATAAAGGACACTTTAATGAACACATCAGAGTTCACACTGGAGAGAAGCCTCTCAAGTGCTATCAGTGTGGAAAAAGTTTCACATGTGCAAATGGCCTCAAAGTTCATCTGCACACTCACTCTGGATTGCGGCGGTTTAACTGTGTTCAGTGTAATAAGACATTTACCTCCTCATCAAACCTTCAAAGACATCTGGAAATCCATGCAAATAAGAAGCCTTACAAATGTTCTTTCTGTGGAAAGGGCTTTTCATGCCGTCCACTTGAAACAGCACCAAAAGAATACTGGAGAGAAACCTTACAAGAGCTCACATTGTGGAAAGAGTTTTCTTGCATAAGGAACCTAGAGGTCACAAGAGAAGGTCCATGCTGGAGAGGACATAAAAAAATTACTTTGAAATTAAGATAAAGCATTTCTTCCACAAGAGTAAAAGCATCTGAGAGGGACATTTAGTCAAATTAGTGGTGAAATTTTACTTTTTTAAAATTGATTTTATATTTAATGCATGCATGTTGTAAAATGATACCTGTAAGCTGATTGTTGTAATAAAAATTGATGCCTGGAATATAAATCATTGTCAGTTGTCTGGACAAACACTGTACGAGCGAACACGTTACCGAAGCACGAATCTAGCGTTTTAAATGTCAAAGGTCATTTTGAGGATTCTGTAGGTTTATCAAGCAAAGATATGTATTGTTTTTTTTCCATGTTAAAACTATTTAAATGAACGTGCAAAACATACACGTCAGGACTTTTATAAGCTAGTAAAATTCATTAGTCTTTATCATCATATTTTGGAAATGTAAAACTATATGGTGTCGTTTCAAAGTACAGCACTAATTAGGAGACTCTCTGGTAAACTCTTAAAAAAGCAAGTTAGAAAAATCATATAATGTACAATAATGCCAACTTATCTGGAAAGAGGATTGATTAATTTACAGAGACTGGGCATTTCTGCACCCCCTGAGCACAAGCGATGGGCATGGCAACTATTCAGCCAAGAAGTGCTCATATTCAAGTTCACCCGAGTAAAAAAACACGTGCAAACAAGCAAACGTGCGGAAACGGCGAGTATAAACCATAATTTACAGCTTTAACTCGAGTTTGTCTTTTTGTAGATGTAACACATCAGAGCAGGGGTCTCCAAACTCGGTCCTGAAGGGCCGGTGTCCTGCAGGGTTCAGCTCCAACCCTAATCAAACACACCTGAGCCAGCTAATCAAGCTCTTACTAGGCATGCTTGAAACTTCCCGGCAGGTGTGTTGAGGCAAGTTGGAGCTAAACTCTGCAGGACACCGGCCCTCCAGGACCGAGTTTGGAGACCCCTGGATTAGAGACTATTGAATTCTTGTACTTCGTGAATTTGTTGGAACTGAGGATTGTTGTTGAGTTTGTTGGTGTGATCCTGTGGATTTGAATGGGTTTGTCCATCTGAATCAGATCCATCCATCTTTACAGGGGAAATCAGCCGAATGCGTCCTGATCATATCATTTAACGGTGCGACAGCAACTTCCAGTTCAACAGGTTAAGGTGTGGTACTTTCATCTTTGTGGTTGTTGTAATATCAATACATGAATTTTCATAAAATTATGAAACGAAAACCATTACGATATTTGTTGTGGGGAAAATATAAAATAAACATATTTTATATCGATATCAGTTGTCGTATAATTTTCATTACAGCTAACAATTGTGTGACTAGTGAAGTTATACTTTGTTAACAGGGAGATGAGTCAGTGAAGAGCATGAGATTAGACATATCACCCCTGATGATCATAATTTCAATGTATAATCTGCTGAGCTTTCGAACCTTACGTAGACTGTAACATTTCACTTCTGAAATAACTTTTTTTTTTAATTAACAGAAACAATGCAATGTGAATCATAACAAAAACACAGAGGTGAACAAATTTGGGCACACCAATGAAAGTGAGCCAGGTTTGATGGCTGTGGAGCATGGACAGCCTTCTTAGATTTTCGGTGATGTTCAAATCTGGGGACATTCTGGAACATTGTATCTTTTTGTATCATTGTATCTATTTTTTTACATTTAAATTCTCTGCAGTTTTTGTTCTCATCTTCATCTCTATTGATTAAACATACATTATTATGTTTATATTTTAAGTTTAAATGCCATCTGCGGAACACAAAAGAAGACATTTTTGAAGAATGTTGGGAACCAAACAACATTGGACCCTATAGACTTTCTTTGCATGTACAAAAAATAAACACTAAGACATTTTCCCCAAATATATGGACATGAGGGGTGAGTACATAATTAAAGAATTATAATTTTAAGGGAACTGTCCCCTTAGTCGCTGGGTTTGCGTGATAATTCCTCTTCACCACAAGATGGCAGCACCTCCAAACATGAGTTGGGGCTCAACAGGGTTCAGGGCTCACATGTGACATAACAAGCACATGACTAGTGTTTGCATGCACAGAAAACCTAGACAATCTACTACATTTGTCAAATGTGCAAAATACAACCTGAGGACACTGTGTGAGGTCACCTTGACCTACCGTTTCTCATGCAAATAAATTACATTTTCTTACAAATTTTAATTAGACACAATACCTGCTTTATTTCTAAAATGAACTAACTAAAACAGCATGTTGAACCCTATGCAGGAGGCAAGGATAAGCATTTCCAAAACAGCCCCGTGTGTTCATCTGCAAACTTCACATTTTGGCAGAATCCATACTAAAACCTCCAAGTGCTGACTTAAATTAAATTAAATTACACTGAACCTCCCAGAGTCCACCTTGAAACAAAGTCAGGTGTACAAGCTTCTGGACGGATGCAGCGAGGGGTGTTGAGGATGAATTTCACCAGGTAAGTTCTCAAGTTTTCTTTCAGACACTGTGTAAGAAGCTGCATATTCAATATATTTGATCAACTTTCCTGAAAAGATTTTGAAACAAGAAGTAACAATTAAAGAAGGTTGAACAAATATCCAAGAACACATTTCAGAAAAAAGTTCCATGAATGTTGTATAAATGTTTTTGTGCTCAGGATCTGAGAACATTATTAAAGAGGAGATAACATGAAAGGGATAGTTCACCCAACAATGAAAATTCTGTCATCATGACTCACAGTCAAGTCTAGGAGTTTCGTTCCTCATCATTTGCTCACAAAAGAAGAAATTTTGAATAATGTTGGTAACCAAACACTTGTTGGCACCCATTGACTTCCACAGTATTTTTTTTACATACTATAGAAGTCAATGGCTACCGTTAACTGATTGGTCACCAACATTCTTCAAAACATCTCTTTTAAAAAAAATGATGACAGAATTTACATTTTCATTTCCTTTTAATGTTAAGAATGTTGAGAATGGATGATTCATAATACTTTGTTCATAACTTTGAGAGAACCTTGTCGGAACGTTCTGAGAATGTTCCCTGTGAGCTGGGGCAGTGTTTGGTTTGCTCCTGATACTGCAGTCTGTCTCTGCACTCAATGGAAGATTTCCTAGCAGTCAGTCACATGATCTCTCAGCCTCGCGCGGCTCCGGTCCAGAAGCCTCTATAGGAGGTGTGAGATTCCCTATAGCAGCGTGAGGCCGAACCCCCGGACTCTTCCGCTTACTGTAACCCTCTCCTGATGGATTCTCCACAGTCTGGAGGTGATTATGCTGGGAATGATTCAATTTAATGCAGTCAAGTCTGTCCATTAACTAGCCTTGATTATAACAGTTCTCTGGAAAACTGAACTGTGATTAATCAGTCCAGAGATTCATTGTATAATATTTCCACATCTGTGAGAGTCTCATGTCAATGAAATTATTTAAATTCAGTTAAATATTTATTATTCTATTTTACAGTATACAATGAAAGACAAGTACCATAGTATTATCATCTGATCTTACATTAAACATGGTTTCATGATTTTCGCTCCATATTCTGGTTCATAATATCATTTTAATTCATATATATATATATTGCTTTGCTATATCAGGATACAGATCACCCAGTTGGGTTTTTGTTATTTGTATATATTTATTTATTATTTATTTATATATACATTTTACAGTGAAGATCATGGTGCTTGGCATTCATTGTATAATGACGTTAAACATAGTTTTATGGTTTTTGCTCTGGGTCATAATAATATAATTTTAATTTAAATAACTTTTCATATTTTTTTTTCCCTTTGATGTTATTCATATATTCAGCACCATGGTACATGACTACCGTATTCATATACCAATACATTTTCATGGTACTCCAAAATACTTCAAAGAATGCAGTGGTATTACCGTAGTACAGGTCCAAAAAACATGGTACCACCATGCTTCTGTACAATTACCATTTTCATATACCATTGTATTTGCAAGTTTTACCACTAGTACTATCAGTAACTCATTTGATGTCATGGACCCCTTAAAAACAGACTTGTCTAATGGATGCAGCAGTTTTAATGGAGTGTTTGATTCTGTCTCTCATTGTCTTCCTCTTGTTTTCCAGATCGCGGTGCAGATTGAAGTTACATGTTCTGTCATGGAGGAAAACCTCTCTACGTCTGCCTGAGGCCACACAGATCAGCCTGAGATTCAGGTTGAAGTTTAATTCATGCTCTGAATTGATAAACGTCCTCTCCGCCGCACACATGTGAGTACATGCACACACAAAAGCAGGATCATTTATAAATTGAGTTGATGTGATGTGACCGAGGATGTAGAAGCATGCTGGTCAAGCAAAATGCTTCTTCTGATAAAGAATTTGTATTGGTTGCTACGCCTCTGTATGTACATGCAAACACATCCCTGACTATTGTTGCCCCAGGCAGGGCAGTTAGGATGCAAAGCCCTCTGACCTGACCATCATCCTGACCTGTTAAATCAACCAGCACCTAAAACCCCCAAACAACAGCTGCACCTCAGTAGACAGATTCATCTCATGCATGAAAAGAATTGACTGAGAACGCTAAAAGCGTCCCACTTATACAGCTATATATTAGCATTATTAGGACATTTATGGGTGTTCATGCAAGTCACAGACCTCACAGGATTATTAAAATGCAAACACGAACGTGTCAAACATTTACTGATTTGTATTCGCATTCGTTTGCATGATGAGGCTTTACTGCAGACGTGCTCAAAAACACTACAAACTTTATACACTTCCTGTCCACATTATGCATTGTTCAAAATGTAGTTTGTACATTTATGCACTGCAGAAATAAGAAATGCATACAGTTTTAGAACGACATAAGGTGGAGTCAAGGGTGTAGAATTTAGTAGGGACGCTTAAGAACATGTCCCTACCAATATCCAGCGACTACTAAACTGTCTCTAGCAGTAATTTAGATCAAACTATTAAATATATGTATATGTAACCACTGTTGTTTATATATAGTAATTTCATCCGCTTCTGAAATGGTCACACCATTGATATTACCTGAGAAATTCAATACACTGAAAAAACAGATCACATACATTTAATACATGAGTGGAGGAAGAACATATGAGGTAGCTGAAGTGTTTAAAACATAGGAGCACAGCTGAATTATAAAAGTTTACACTCTTCAACTTTGTTGTTAAACTGAATGTGCTAAGAAAACAGAAAAAAAGGGGGAAAAAAACCCTGAAATGTGTGGTTTATTTGTCAATTAGAAGGTGTGAAGGCGTGTTAGTTACTATAGCAACAGTAGAGTTTTCTGTCAGAATCATCATTGATCCAATTCTCTTTTAATATTAAAATAAAATGCGCTCTGATGCTGCTGTAATTTTGTTGGTTTTACATAATCAAAATTGTGTGATTATTCTATGATGAGTACACCAACATATAAAAGCTCACATAAAAAAAAGAATTGAGTATGTTGGATACCATAGCAATAAACTTTTGATAACATGAACCTGGTCAAAAATCATAAATGCAAAATCATAAATGTGGGGGTAGTTGGATTGTTTTCTGCTGTCTGTCCCACCAATGTCAAAATCAAACCTTCACCCTTGCTGATTTGTGTTCATCTGCTTCTCTCATTGCCTCTTTTTACATTGACTATCACTCTATACAGATCAATGCAATCAGATACAACAATCATTTACCAAATATTTATTACAATACAGTATATACTGATATATTTAACATTCACTTCAGTGGTATGAGAGACTGGATGCTTTCAGCTGATATTTTCCTATATTTTCCTTTGAGTAGTCAAACAACCCAAAGAAAACTTTAAAATGGAAAGAAAAGTAATTTACAAAATGAAATTGGATGAACATTTAAAAAATCTAATCAAAATTTTTCCTGTGGCTACATTGGCAAAACAAGTGATTGACATCTTCCTCAGAAGAGCAAGAAAACAGCAACTTACATCAATGACTTGTATTGTAATTACCTCCATAAGAATTTTGTGAAATTTAGATTATTTGGATGGGGGGTGGGGGGCAGTGTTTTGAAAAATGATCTCAGATTTTTCATTTTTGGTTGGATTGTTCCTGAAATGTACTGTGTAAAATATTAACCTCACAATTTAAAAATAAAGGAAGTTCTATTAGCTTTCTTTTAACACTAAATCGTTTTTGTTTTTTGTTTTTTGACCTGTCTTTAATATCCCCAGAATCACTTTCCATCATTTTTTTTATTATTTTAGCTGACAAAAGCCCATTCCTTCATGGCATCATCCTTCAATGGATGTTTGTTTATTTGTGGTTTAAGCATAAAACTTCAACATTCTTCTTCAGAAAATGGTATAATAATAAATATGCAAGAGATGTAAAATAACAAAATAAAATTGAAGTTGATGTCCGTTTGTAAGCCGTCAATCGCTTTCTGAGTCATGACTAACGTTTTCTATGTATGAGCAACTTTTCTTGTCACATTCATTACCTTATTAAGCATATTTCTGAACATCTCCTGTATCTTTTTATAGAAGTGCATCCTTAAATCACAGCTCATTCATTTTATTTCAGAAACCTCTTAAAAGGTGTTTTGCACATTCATCTGAGAGCCTTTGAGTCTATTTCTGTCTGACAACTACTTGAACCAAAACCTTGGTGAGACGGATTATGTCGTCTGTTATATATGAAGATAGACTTTTGACTATTTAGAGAGTCAAAACAGAGGGAAAAGCAAGCTAGCTAGACAAAGAGGAAAAGAGAGACAGAAACGAAAGAGAAATTAGTCAAATGCCACCTTATTTTTAACTTAAGGATGGCGAGGCCATTTGAATGTGAGGCTTCCAGTGGGTCCGTGTACTTTTTCATCTGTTCATTTTTAATTTTTGAACCCAGAAATGAATGTACGGAAAATGCAGTTTCTTCTTTAATGGTTCTAACACTGATGAATAGAATAAGCAGATGCAAACTCATTTTCATTCTCCAAAATTCTTATTTCGTTTATAGAAATGCTAAATTTAATTAATAGCCTGTTTTAGCCTTTTTGTACACAGGCTTAAAGCGCCTTCTAGTGCTACCAATATGCCTACCGGTGGCTATATTTTTATGATCTTAACACTAGTTTCTCAAAATGTCTTGATATTATTTCACGCCTAAAAGCATGTCTGATATACTCATTACATTACAGTTGACAGGTCACTGTTGCACATCGTCACAAAAGCTTTTCATTTCCACTTGTTTTTAAGTCTTGCCAGTTCAGACATTCAAGAGATTTTAAAGCATTCAAGCACAGGAAGACGCGAAAGATCTCAAACGAGTACCCGCGCGCTGTGTTTGGTGCGCACGCAGAGAGCCGCTTCTCATACAGCCTTAGCTGGTTTTAACTGGTCATCCAGCCTGGTCATAGCTGGTCAGCAGGCTGGTTTTAGAGGGGTTTTCTTTAGCTTCTAACTTCTTTAGCTGGTCAGGCTTGGAGACCAGCTGGAACAACCAGCTAAAACCAGCTTTACCAGGCTGGTTTTAGCTTGTTTTTTCAGCAGGGTTGGTGTATTTTTCCAACCAAAATCATGTCAGCGCACATCACATCATAATTACGACTGCTGAACTCGTCAGTAGGAGCATCTCGCGAGCAGCTGAAGGCAGCATATGACTCCAGAGATGGCTGAAGAGGTCATGTGTGTCCTTTTAATGAGCGCTGGAGCTAAAGGACCCCATGTTAGAGACGCGTCTGCTGACCTGACCGTGATCGCGCAGCGCAAAGCACTTTAGCAGTTTGAGGTCAGAGAGCTAATCTCTAAAACAAAGACGCAAGCTGAGAGCCTAATCCTCATGTTCTGTCTCGGACAGAGATGTCACACTTCCCTCAGCTGCTATCAGTCTCCAATTAGCATGTCGTTAAAGAACTGTGAACACACGTCAGTCACATTCTGCGAGGATTCTACTAGTCACAGCAGAGACCAGTGTTTAGAGAGCGCTGATTATGCTACCAGATGAACTTGAACTAATTGCGTGGTAATTACTGCGACACGCTTAAACTCTGATCTGATCACACATACAGAACAAGTGCATCGAATTACAAAAGTGGACTAGCATAGGAGAACCTCTGTTATGAAACATAGTTCTGGCTATTAATTCTGATTGGATTAGCCACATTTGTTACTTTTTTATTGTTAAAATAACAATAAGTCACAAGAAGTTGTGCGTTATAGTGATTTCTCTTCTGATAAAGGGTGTTTTTCAATTAAAATTCATCAAAGTTTAGCAAATAGTTAAATGTAATAGAAATTGGTACACCAATAATTCCAAAAAGTTTGTTAGTCTAACAGTAGGTTGTTTACATTTGCCAAGAATTAATGTAATATCACTTTTTATCTAATATATGTTTTATTTATTGTATATAAATATTTCTATATATGTAACTTAAATGTAACTATAATGTATAAATATGACTGTGTAACGTAACCTCATAATAAGTGTGTGTGTGTGTGTGTGTGTGTGTGTGTGTGTGTGAATATGTTTTAATCACATGATATAATATTATCTTATATATTAAATAATATGTTAATTCTTGGCAATTAAGTCAAGTTCTATATAAATATTATAGTCTGGTTTCAGAAGTAGACATTCACCTGAGACTGCCTTGCTCTCAGTTTTTGGAGCCTTAAGACTGGCAAGAGCTGATTCCAAATCTTCTATACTTATCTTGCTGGATCTGTCCGCTGCTTTTGACACTGTTAACCACCAGATCCTCCTGTCAACCCTACTGGGAAAGGGCATCTCAGGAACCGCACTCCAGTGGTTTGAGTCTTATCTCTCAGATAGGTCCTTCAAGGTATCTTGGAGAGGTGAGGTGTCCAAGCTGCAACATCTAACTACTGGGGTGCCCCAGGGCTCTGTTCTTGGACCACTTCTCTTCTCTGTCTACATGGCATCATTAGGTTCTGTCATTCAGAAACATGGCTTTTCATACCATTGCTATGCTGATGACACTCAACTCTACCTCTCATTCCATCCTGATGATCCAACGATAGCTGCTCGCATCTCAGCTTGTCTAACAGACATTTCTTGCTTGATGAAGTACCATCACCTTCAACTCAACCTTGCTAAGACAGAACTGCTTGTGGTTCCAGCAAACCCATCATTTCATCACAATTTCACCATCTAGTTAGGCTCATCAACCATAACTCCTTCAAAACAGTCAGAAATCTTGGAGATATCATTGATGATCAGCTGACTTTCTCAGACCACATTGCTAAAACTGTCCGGTCCTGCATATTTGCTTTATTCAACATTAAGAAGATCACGCCCTTTCTTTCGGAACATGCTGCACAACTCCTTGTTCAAGCTCTTGTTCTGTCCAGGCTGGACTATTGCAGGTCTTCCAGCCAGTTCTATCAAACCTTTACAATTAATCCAGAACGCGGCAGCAAGATTAATTTTTAACGCGCCAAAATGAATGCACGTCCCACCTCTGTTTATCAATTTGCACTGGCTACCAATAGCTGCTTGTATAAAATTCAAGGCATTAATGTTCGCCTACAAAACCCCCACTGGCTCTGCATCCCTTTACCTAAATTCATTACTTCAGACTTGTGTTCCCTTTTGAGGCTTGCTTTCTGCAAGTGAACGTCACTTTATTGTTCATCCCAAAGAGGTACAAAATCACTTTCACAAACTTTTAAATTAAATGTTCCCTCCTGGTGGAATGACCTGCCCAACTCAATCTGAGCAGCTGATTGTTTAGTAATCTTCAAGAATCGCCTTAAAACACATCTCTTCCATCTTTATTTTACCCTCTAGCACTCTCTATTCGAATTCTATTCTTTAAAAAAATGCCCCTTTTAGACTTGCACTCTATTTATTTACTAACAGCTTGTTTTCTTTTTTAAAAAAAAGAAACTAAAACTAACTTCTCTAAACTTTTTTGTATTCTATCTATTTGTTTTCTTTATTTATTATACAATTAACAAAAGCAAAAAATGCCTCTAACACTAGCTTTCCTATTCTATCTTTTTTACTGTTTTCTTTTTATTATATGATTTAAAAAACCTTGCTACGTGTACTGCATTGAGATAACAGACTTGTTATAGAACTTGCATATCATTGCTCTTTTGTTGATTTGAATTGCTTCCATTGTCCTCATTTGTAAGTCACTTTGAATAAAAGCGTCTGCTAAATGACTAAATGGAAATGTAAGTATTAGAGCTTAATAATTCTAATTCATATTAATTTATTTTAATTTTATATTAAACTCACATATTTCAATAGTAATTAATTTATTAATTTATTTATATTAATGTAATTGCTAAAAATTAATTGTGTGTGTGTGTGTGTGTTTGTGTATATATATATATATATATATATATATATGAAATATTTTATATTTAATGTAATTTATATGCATTTATCAACTCTATTGTATTTACAATTTTACATTTATGTGCAAGTTACTACATTGTTTTGCAACTGTAACATCGTTTTTTAGACATGATTCCTTTACATAAAGTTTATTGCATTTATAATTATTACTGTAATTATTTAACATGGTGTGTTTTATCATAATGCTGTTGTTGCTGTTGATTTATTACGACAATATGAGCCACGAGACTCACTGTCACTTTGAAAGTACGTCTCTTTACCATGGTAAAATGACTGTAACACATCCTACAGTGCTTTATTGCTTTGTGAGATTTGAAGCATCAGAAGTTGGTGTTATTCTCTGAAATTAGACACAAATAGCAGGAGTGCTTTGCCGTTCCTGACTTGAGTTTTACCATCTAATAAAGCCGTATGGTGTGGGGTTACGGGAAGCGTGTTGAGACGGCCTTCAGTGTGTGATGTGAGTCTCTCGATGTCCCACCTACCTGCCAGAAGCTTTGAAGATGCTGTCTTAGATTCCTCACTTTATATGCCATTCATCTCAAACTCACCAGACATGAAGAACTGTGAGTGCTGTTTGCACTTGCAAATGACAGTTTGTTTGACAGGGTACTATGGGTTACTGAGTTGGTTTATTTTTTCATTTTATACCTTGGAAAAGTAATAGTACACCAGCTCTTAAATCTTTGGGGTATAATGTACAGTACATGCAAAAATTTAATTTGTCTTGGAAACATTTGCATATGTGAGTGCATATTTTCGAACCAGTGTTTAGTAAATTGTTAAATTATACCAATTAAATTATGGCAAGTTTTTAGTCCAACTGTAGGTTGCTTACATTTGCAAAGAATATATGTGTGTGTGTGTGTGTGTGTGTGTGTGTGTGTGTGTGTGTGTGTGTGTGTGTATAAAATCTAATTGCCAAAAAATATTATTGTTATTAAAGCAAAAGTTTACTTTATTGCAGATATATTTGCACAGGCGAGTGCATATTGTTTAATATATAATACTTAATATCTATATATATATTAACGTAATTGGCAAAAATGAATATATTATTGGTTTTATATGCAAACACTGAATTTGTTGCAGAAACATTTGCATAGGCAAGTGCATATTTTCATACAAATGTTCAGTAAATTGTTGAATTTGATGATGATAATGAAAAAAATCTTGTGTGTGTGTGTGTGTATATACAATCTAAAAAAATTGTACAGAATCATGTTTTATTTTCTGTTAGTGTATAAAAATTCAAATTAAGCAACAGATTTATAGTGTTAGTAATCATCACATCTTAACTTGGTCAAAGGATGGATCTCTCTGTCAGTCGACAGGATTATGTTGTCATCTAAATATTTCCCTCATGCCATCCTTTCTTCCGTCTGGCTTTCATCTCCGTGTTCTTGAGCTCAGCTGTTCCTGTTGTTACTGGTGTAAAAATAGCCCTCGGGCTGAGAGTTAATTCAGACCGCCGTCAGCTGCAGGTCCTGGTTGACAGCACAGGTCAGGAGCTTCTCCCTGCACAGACTTCATGTCAGAAACCCAAACTCCTGTGATGTCATTCTAGTCACTGCTGAGGGCCGAACACTCAACAAACTCATTTAGATTGCCATGAATTACACAGGCTCAACAACATGCAACATTTGTTTGTTTTCCAAATGTCTCTAATTATAATTCACCTCACAGAATTCTCAATCCAAATGGACCCGTGTTTAATGTTTTATAGTCTTCTTTAATTGAGTAGTTTTGTTCATGGTTTTTTAGGATGAAGGCATTTTGACATCGGTGTAATTCGATCAGCTTCTACTAAGTAACAGATGAATTTGAGGCAAAATACTGTAGAGTTTGATTGGACACAAAACTTTGACATCAACAGCAAAAGATATGGTAAGCAGTTATACATTTTTCCTCCCTCTGAACAGACCTGTGACTCATTTTGGAAGTCTAATTATTAATTATTTAATAATTAATGATATGTTAATTATTATTTGAAAGAAGTCTCTTCTGCTCACCTGCATTTTCATAAAAAAATACAGTATTAAGATATTAAAATAAAAACAATATTAAAATAGAATTGCAATTTAAAATAACTATTTTCCATTTAAATATATTTTAATATTTTAATTTATTCTAATATGCTAAATTATTCTAATATTTGCTTCTCAAAATACTTTTTTGATTATTATTTTCAATGTTTAAAACAGTCGTTCTGCTTATTTGTGTTTAAACAGTGATGGATTATTATTATTTTTTTTTTTTTTGATGAATAATTCAAAAGAACAGCATTTATTTGAAATAGAAATCTTGTGTAACATTATAAATGTTTTTTTTTACTGTCACTTTTGATTAATTTAAGCATTCTTGCTGATCCATTTCTTTCAAAACAGAAAAATCTCACTGATCCCAAACTACATATAAATCCAATCAGACCATTTAAAATCCTAATTTTGGTTGTTGATCTAAAAGTCTGTTCAGGTTTTATCGTATGGCAGTCAATCAAACATTTGAACATCTCAAAACATTTTACATTACAGAGCAGCTATTTTTATAACCGCACGGCTGATGTTCTTTAGGCTATTGTGTGTGGCTAAAAGGCAATGGAGAGAAATCTTTTATAGATCCCACATGGGAACAATAAGGATTCCCAGAAGACACACACACTTTAGGTGGAAAATGACGTTTCTCCTGTTGTAACGCTAAACCTGTGAATGATTTCAGGCCCGTTGTGTCGCCTCCAGCTGTCTGCTGAAGCCCAGAACATGCCCAAGTCGTCCTTAGACTTCACATGAGAAGCACAGAGCCTGTCGCGCAGCTTTCAGCAGCTCGTGCTGAGATCAGCAGTTAAACCAGGCCAAATATGAGCCGCGTCTTTAAAAGGAACAATATGTCAGTTCGCTAAGCCAGCAAATGATCTGTACTGTATTGACAAGTAACATCAGAGTGGAAAATCCTTCTAACGTCGTTTTTGTTGGGCGTCTACGATTGAACTATTGAAATATGTCATCATAGTAAACATAATAAACTGAGTTTAAAGCCTCTGAGATGACGAATCTGCCAAACACTATCTGTGCCGTTTGACTCTGTGACTGTTGAGTAATGGATGACATGTGAGAAGGATGGAGCCAGCAGAAAACAACAGGACACTTTTTACTGAGATAATTGGCCACTTTTGCTGTTGGGAAACACTTCAGCGCGATAACATTTAAATGTTTCAGTGTCGCGGGAATTTGTGTTTGGCACATTGCGTGAAGGGTTTTATGAGTACATCAATCGCAAAGTGTTTTGTTAATGCCATTTCAACAATGGAACAATGATGCATGTGTGTACAAACATTGCTTTTATGTCTGTCTTAGATCATAAGATCATATTAATATCACCAACATTCTCAACAAAGTCCTGAAATTACTACTTATACCCATATACGTTTTATTAGTGGTGCTTACTAAGCTATTTTTATTTTTCATACTAAAGCATAAATGTTTATTAACCCTTCTATTGTACTGAAAATCTGGGTACAGTTTTTGTCAGATTGACCAACCGTTAGATTGACCGTTTCCATTTTCAACAACAATTAACACTACAAAACAAACTAAAGATTCATGTGAACACAGAAAATCTCTATTGTACCTTCTCAGAGACTTTAAAATAAAATAAATGTATAATATAATTATAATGAAATAAATTTTAATAAGACACAAAATAAAAACATTAACTTTATTTTTATATACATTTTTTTTTCATGACTACAACAAAGTATAAATAGTATCTAACATTATTTGTACTTGGTGTAAATACTATTTATTGCTATTTGTTTTGATATTTTGGTTCTCAAACCCTTGTAAGGGTAAAATGGGTTTCTTACACTTATTTGCAGTGCTGTAATACTAATTGAGATCCAGAAAACGAGCAACAAAAAACACTGTATTACAGACTTTTATTAAAAATTAAATAGATCAAGAAATAGCAAATCCTTCCTGGATTATTCAGAAGATGAGTCTTGCATTTAGAGTAAATTCTGCTTCTTAAATTTCTTACATTTCTCATGTATTTTAGTCTTTGCCAAGCTACATATTTTTTTTTTGGGGGGGGGGGGGGGAGGAGGGGAGAATTGCAAGAAAACCAATATGGTTCAACATGACCACAACAACAGTGATGTAACCAACATTTGTACTGCCTTTCTAAAGCATATTTCAGCTTTGCATGCTCATTCATGACCCTAAATGAGAAAAAGTCAAATTTTAAAAAGAAATGCATAGTTCGACCAATTTCCAATTACATCGGTCAAGCAAATAAAAAAATCAAATGTGGGTCAAATTGACCTCAGAACAACAAATCAACCAAATGTTTTAGCAGCAACCTTTATAAATGTTGCAAGTGCATTTTAGGTAATTTGATATGTTTCCTAACTAATTATTTTGTTTAACACATTTCGCCATATTGAAATCTTTTAAACAACATGCAAGTGTAATTATTTTAGTTCATTTGATTCGATTTCCCATTACATGTAACACTCTGTTTAACACATTTCACTGTGTTGAAATCATTGTACAGATTTCTCAAGAAATTAGCAAATATGAGGACAGTCTGCAGATTCCATCCAGACCTGAATCTCGCTGTATTTCTACTTCTGGAAGTGTTCTGTTCCCAGCAGGAGCGTTGCATGGTGGATATAAACATGCATTTCCTCCCCTCTGGAATTGTTTTAGTCCAGTTGCTCCTAATTTCTCCCAGAGCCTGATGTTTCATACAACGAGTGTTTACTGTCAGCGAGAGCATGTGCTCGTTCCATACAGACCACAGGTGAGAAGATAAAAACCTCAGAACAATCCTGACTTTATACCACACACAGGTCGAGCTGTTGAAGATTCCTTCACCGGTTTGTTTTTAAAACATGTTTTAAAGCATTTTTGATGACTGAAGGCAAAACATTTTTTTTTCATGCACTGGTCAATTTAGAGATTTGGGGTTATTTGCTTCCATAACTTGTCTTCTAGTGGAAAGAAAACATCCAAAATACACGTTTAAGTGTTTATTTTATTGTGTTTATCTATTTGCATCTGTAGATTTCATTAAAAGTTTTAGAAGGGTAAAGTGGAAGTTGGTTGGTTTTCACTTGGCAGTAGACGTGTGAAATGTCTCTGAGCCATTTTAAGTGCAGTGTGAGCGTCGACAGAGTAGTGTGAACTCTCTCCTGGGGCGGATCTCCTTTTTCATGAAAGACGGGAAACCTTCCTGAACTTGACCGTCACTTCATTGTTTCCCGCTGGATTGCCAGTCAGAGTTTTTCTGTGGAGTTGCTTGAGGGATCAAATCCCATCAATCCAAGTAGTTGTCACAGCTACAAAGTTAAGAGCAGAGTTTCAGATGTTGTTGAGATCTCTTCTGAAACTCTAGAGGAGACGTGTGAGGTAATTGGACACTTTTTCCCAGGAGGGACATCTTAGAAGGAAAATGCATTTCATCTTACTGCTGTCTGTGCGATACAAGAGAGATATTTATTTCCTGTACTCTTAAAAACAAAGGTTCTTTATTGGCATTGATAGTTCCATGAAGAACAATCATGGAATCTTTCCATTGCACAAGGTTCTTATATTGTCATAATTTTGAATGGTTGGTTAAGTTTGGCTCATTTTTTGCTGTAGTAAAAAAAAAGTAAAAAAAAAAAATTAAAAAGTAAAAAAAAAAAAAATATATATATATATATATATATATATATATATATATATATATAAATATATATAAATTTCTTTATTGTCACAAAAATACTATTTTAAATTTTTATATATGAAAGATTTTCCAAAACATGTACTCTTAAAACAGTGATAAAATCAAAGACATAAATCGAAACAAGTTGTGTTTCAAATTTGAGGTTGATATTGCAAAAACCAAACTTTCTGTATGATTTTGTTTGGGCACAGTACCATATGTTCTCACTAGATGAAATTCACTTTCCATTTGTTTCCAATGTGGCAAACAGTACAATGTGACAATTTTTTCAGGACCATTTAACCTTTTTCGAAACTTTGTGTGTGTGTGTGTGTGTGTGTGTGTGTGTGTGTGTGTGTGTGTGTGTGTGTGTGTGTGTTCACATGATAAATGCCAAAACCTTTATCAAGTTCCATACCATTCCAATGAAATAAAAAATTGTCAAAAACCAAAACATAAAATGTTTCAAACAAAAATGACTGAAGAGCACCAAAGCATTGAAACTGTCTTCACACTAAGACAAGAAAATGGTTATTTTAAGAACAAATTACAGAAAGGTTCTTTGGGGAACCCAAAATGGTTCTTCTATGGAATCACTGCAATAATCCACCTTTTGAAACCTTTATTTTTATTAAGACTGTAAGGGTGGAAGTGACACTCTAGATCCATGTGCCAAACAATGAAAAATTGGAGAAGCCCCCTTGTTCTCTCCCATGTAAAGCCTCCATCTCAACATCATGAGAGTGTCTAGGAGCGTTTCCAGTAAAAGTCTCTCTGCTGATTCAGTTGTTTAGATGTTGTGATGATTCAGCAGATCAAGGCTGCATCCTGTTCAGATTCCCAGTCTGACGGATCCAGTCCTGCTGTTTGGGAGTCATCTATGAATCACGGTTAACAAGCTTCTTTAATGGGCGTGATAAAGATCTTAATGTAACCGTGCTGCTTACGCAAGGTATTTTACTACTAGTCTAATCTCTCAAACCTTGCTCAAATTTACCTCCAATCTTTATTGTATCTCCTAGACAGACGTGAGATGAAACGGGAAACCTTTGAAGATGTTTCTCCTTAGATTTCAGAAGGGACCACAGATTTGTTGCGACATTTGGAATCAGTAGTCTGAGATCTCCATATGAACTCATTGTTATTTTACTATGTTTATGTCTGTTTTTATTCCTTCTTTCCTCCAAGAAACATCTGGGAAAGCTGATGTTTGAGTGAAACATCACTGGAAACATTTCTGCATCTCTGCAGCCATGAAAGGGAAACCTAAGTTTACATGGATTCCTTTGGCAGATGCTTTTATCCGAAGTGACTTACAGTGCATTTATTAGCATGCGTCCCCTGGGAATTGAACCCTTGACCTTGGCATTGAGGGGGTCATACTCTACCACTTGACCTACAGGAACCTCTGAGCAATAAACGTTTCCCTCAGAGTCTCCAGTTGCAGTTTGTGTGCTGTTCTCCATCTCTGTCATAATATAAATCCGTGAGAGTTTCTGCAGATCACATGAGACGTGGCTCTGTGAGTCAATAATCTAGAAGACAAGCTCTTCACTCTTTGCTTTCATGTTGTTGTTGTTTCGCCAAAGCTCTTCATTCTTCCGGAGTGTGTGACCGTCTTTGTGGAAACCAATTGGCCGAATGCACACATGAAATGAAGGGCAACGGAGTTTCTCCCCCATCGTTCTCAACATATCTTCTTGTTTTTTCTCTTTACATCACTAATAATCTATTTTTTACATTTGTCATCAGATCTGTGCTGCTTGTTCCTCGTCTACCATCACTGAAGTGATTATGATGGCTTGGCTTAAAGGTTAACAACTATCCTAAGACAACATGCTAAATCATGTCAACATGTCAAATCAAGCTAGCAACATGCTATTTCATGTTAGCAATGTGCTAAATAATGTTAACATGTTAAAACATGCCAGCAATGTGTTCAATCATCCTTACAAGTTATAACATGCCAGCAACATGCTAAAACATGTTAGCATGTTAAATATCTAGCAACATGCTAATTCATGTTAGCATTGTATTAAATAATTCTAGTAACATGCTAAAACATGTTAAATCATGCTAGTATCATGTTAAAACATGTTAACAATGTGCTAAATCAGGCTAAAAACATATTAAATCAAGCTACCAATGTCCTAAAACATCCTAGTAGCATGTTAAATCATGTTAGCAACTTGCTTTAACATTTTAGTAATGTGCTACAACAGGATATTGACTTTGAGTGAAATGGTCACACTTTATCAAAGTTGTTTCAAACTTTCAGACAAGGCTTTATCAAGCCAACATTACAGTTTGTTTACCAACTTTACTCATCTTGTTGTTATCGTGAATACAACTGATGACGTGTCAGAGAGCTGGATCTGAATGATGAGAAGAAATGTTCTAGTTCAGTTGCATATCCAAGTTTTTTCTGCATTTAATCTAGTTTTCTACCTCTGTTTCCCTCATGTGTATCCTCCAGAGTCGTTGAAGTCCAAAAGCACCATTGACGTACTCTGCTCGGGGTCAGACAGACTCGTCGTCTCAATCTCACTCTATTAACGCTTCAAGACCCTGATGACTTTTGACTTACAGGTCTTTATGAGAGCGCTTTGGCCTTCAGATCAGTGTCACAGTACTCTGAAAACCAGAGCTCGTTCTCATGTTCTGACAGGCCTTTCTCAGCCGATGGCAATTAACTAAAGTAGGGTGAGTTACATGCACCGGGGTAGTAATAGTTTGCAGATGAGATAATGTCATGATAACAGACAAGGGCGATTCCAGGTTCTTCAGTTTAGGGGGGCTCAGCCCCCAATGAGGGTAATATATATATATATATATATATATTCAAAGGAATACAAAAAAAATATTTTTCATTTTTTATATTTGTAGATTTATTTTTTATTTTTATTTTTTTTAAGGAGGTTTGAGTTGGATATATTAAATATTTTTAATGTATTTTTAAACACAATTATAAAATGTAATATTTTTTAAAATTCTTTTAGATTTTTAGATAAATATTTTTAGATAAAAGTTTTGCATTGGACATCTTAAAGATTTTAAAAACTGTTTATATTCAATATTAAAATTGTATTTAATATAAATAAAATAATTTTTTAAAGAGCATTTTTGGAAAAAGGAGATTTTAATTAAAGATTTATATATAATGATAAAATTATATATATAATGATAAAATTATATATATATATATATATATATATATATATATATATATATATATATATATATATATATATATATATATATATATATAAATAAAACAATACAATATATATATAAAAAAAAATGAGTCTATATTTTATTGCTTTTACCTTTACTTTTGCAAGTTTACTAGCATATAGATGAACTCAAAGCTACCAAAAAGCTGCAAAAGACCATTTTATGACTTGATGGACACTATAAAGATCAGATGAGTCGCAAACATTTGAGTTTCTTGATCGTTCCCATCGTGCTGAGCTCAAAATGCGTTTTGTCATATAAGTTGAGTTTAATGAGCAACTCGAAAGCTTTTAACATTATTTCTCTTGACTTTTACAGATCAGCAGCTGTTTGGCCGGTGACAGATATATTGGAGCGGCTTTGCTGTGTACAGAGAGTCTGTTGGAGAAGGGATCTGTGCGGAAAGCTGTATGTTCTCTGACTGGCTCATGCAGGATGTTCTGGGAAAGAGATGGATGGCATTTAAATCCACCTTTACTGGAAAACAGTCCAAGATCTGCTTCCCAGAGTCTCCAGGATGAATGTTCCTCGAGTGTTTAACAGTGTTTCTCTCATCTGTCTGCGAGCAGATGTCCTGCTTCTAGAATCTAATGCACCAGTTTTGCCAGAGGTTAAAGCGGTCTGGTAAACGTGTTTCACAAATGCATTTCGTTGTTTTTAATCAGTTATGTATGTTTTATCACACAACTTCAGTAAAAATCACAGAGCAAATAACGTAATCCTATCTGGATAATCTAGTCTGTGATTATGTACTGTAAGTGTGTATTTATTTAATCATTTATTTATCTATTTATTTATTTTAGTCATTTATTTATTTATTCACTTTATTTTAGATTAAAATGCAGCTGTTTTTGAAAAGTAGACTTTTGTAGATTTTTCAGATTCATTTATTTAATCAATTTATTTTAGTTAATTAATTGATTGATTGATTAAGTAATTAATATAGTCACATATTTATTTAGTTAGCCATTTGTCTATTAATCTATGCATTGAGTAACTCGTTCATTAATTTATTTATTTAGTAATGTATTTATCTAGTAATTTAATCAGTCATTCATTTTATTTTTGTATTTAGTCATGTATTTATTCAGTCATTTGTTAATTAATCTATTTATTCGCTTATTTTGTAATTTGTAATTTAAATTCATTCATTCATTCATTCATTTATTCAGTTTGCTAGGTAAAATATGTATTTCAGGTGCTGAATAAAATAAAATGAAATTAAAATGAAGATCATATCCCTTCAGATCATCTGTAAATACTCCATATTTATTCCTTTCCTAAAATATTGTAATTATATCATCCACCTAAAGTGCATTAATAATTATAAATCTAAGTTATAATTGTTTTTTTTTTTTAGAAAGCACTCATGTTTCTTTGGTGTTTTCTTCTGTTAGACAGACATTTGCGTTCTCTCTCTGTCTCTTCTGTGATCTGATCTGATGTTTCAAACCCACTAATTGAGAACATCAAGGAAGTATCATCTTTCAAGAACAAGACGAGCATAAAATAAATCACACTCTTCAACAGCTCAGAGTTGTGTGAGATCCATCAAAGCAAGTGTTTTCCTGCCAGTTTTGTTTGTTTGTGAATGAATTATTTCTGAGAAACAACTGTTTCTTAGCTTTTCACATCAAATATGTTCAGAATAGCATGCTACTCATAATATTTCAGTATACTGTAGTATATAAACTAAGAATTTAATACCCAGATGAGCCACTGTGTTTGGCAAAATGTGCATTATATAACATACAGTACAATATAGCACTTTGGGGGAAGTCGTGGCCTAGTGGTTAGAGAGTTTGACTCCTGACCCTAAGGTTATGGGTTCGAGTCTCGGGCCGACAAGGCACCAAACCCCCAACTGCTCCCTGGGCGCCGCAGCATAAATGGCTGCCCACTGCTCCGGGTGTGTGTTCACTGCTGTGTGTGTGCACTTTGGATGGGTTAAATGCAGAGCACCAATTCTGAGTATGGGTCACCATACTTGGCTGTCTGTCACTTCACCTTTCACCTTTATTGACTCGTTCTTTGATCAGACAAGTTGATGAAGAAATTTCCTCTGAATGAACTTTACACACAAGCACGTCTACATTGAGTGATTTCTAAAGAACCAATTATACAAAAAAACAATGTCTTGTGCAACATCAGCAAGAAACATCTGCAGTTCATGTAACGCTTGCTCAGGGTTTGTTTGGACATTCATAGTTTGAACTGTTTAACTCTTGTGTGTATGATTAGCATAAACAAACATTTTCATTGTCAAACCTCAATAATACAGATGTTAAACCTGTCAGAGGTCAAGATCACAATAATCCACAAGTAATCCACAGCACTCCAGTCCATCAGTGAACATCTGGAGAAGATAAAAGCTGTGTGTTTGTAAGAAACAAATCCATCAAGACATTTTTAACTTCAAACATTGCTTATGGCTAAAATAATCCATATTAAATCTTTCTCCAGTGATAAAAGTGCATCTCCTGTTGTCTCTCACATCAAAATCCAGACACATATTTGTTTAGAGCTGTTTAAACAGTGCTTGATCTGTGCAGATTTCTCTCCTGATTCAGACCAGAGCACTTTTTCACTGGAGGAAGCGTTTTTATTGATTATGGACTCGCATTTTAGCAACAGTTTAAAGTTAAAAAATCTTAACAATATTGAATTTGTTTCTTACAAACACACAGCTTTTGTCTTTTCCAGATGTTAACTGATGGACTGGAGTGCTGTGGATTACTTGTGGATTATTCTGATGTTTTTATCAGCTGTTTGGACTCTCATTCTGACGGCACCCATTCACTGCAGAGCATCCATTGCTGAGACACTGATGCAATGCTAAATCTTTACAATATAAATCACTTGCACGTATGGAAAAGAGCAGCTCAGACATTCTGCCCAATGCTTTTCACAGAAGAAAGTGTGAATTACATAAAGGTGAGTAAATGATGATTTTCAGTGTTCAGATGTCAACTTTCATCTGCATCTCTTCGTCTCTCCTATCGTCTGCTTCAGATGGACCGGGATGATTCAGGATTTACCGAGTCTCTCTAGGATTCCCAGTGTGTGAAAGGAAACCATGTTAAGCTGAGACACTTTTTCCTGCGCAGAGAGGAAGTTGACCCTCTGCAGTTCTCATCATGGTATGGTAATGTGAAGAACATACGTGAAGGAAAACAGCACTGGATTTGCATCGGTGCGATATATAATCATGACATGTAACACACATCACGCTTAATTCTGCTTCCAGTGAGCCTTTCCCTGTTGGAAAATCCATCTTAAACCCAGTTTCAAAACACAACTTGTGTATTTCCAACATGCTCCTTAATGTTTACCAGCATCCATATGCTTTTCTCCCAACAGCACCCTTACTGGAGCTCCAGACTGGACCTGTAATGGAAAGCCAGTGTCGGGACGCCCCATATGTTCCCGGTGGACATGAAGTCTGGGGTACGGTAGGAGGGCTGGGACTGTCATTCCATAGCAGCGTCCATGATGGACTCATTAATACACATCTGGGGTCATTATGAATCTGACCTTTATTATTCCACTTCCACTTCAAAGGAACAGGCATTTTTGAGACATTTATGTCAGTTTTTTAGCATGTGCCAAAATCCCCGAAAAACTCTGCCACATGCAATGCAACACGTTTCCAGCGGCATCTCATTTTTTGTGTACCTTCAGGGAAAAAATGACAGAATGACTACAGAATATATTAATAACCAAGGGAGTAGAATTTAGTAGGGATGCTAAAGACATGTCCATAAAAATATCCGGCAGCTACTAAATTGTCCCTAGCTATAATTTTGATCAAACAATGAAATATATGTGTATGTAACCACTGTTGTTGTAATTCAAGAAGTTTAAGTAAATACGCTAGAAAACTGCATGCTTTCAAGGATGTACGTTTAATACATGAGCAGAGTAAGGACATATAAAGTAGCCAAAGTGTTTAAAACATACGAGCGCAGATCAGCTGAATGATAAAGTTAACACTCTTTAACTTTATGTTGTTAGACTGAATGTGCAAAGCAAACTGAAATATCCACAATATTGTCTGCTGTTTGTCCCACCAATGTCAAAATCAAACCTACATCCTTGATAGTAGTAGTAGTAATAATATGAATAATATTTAAAAAGTGTTATTATTAAATATATTTTAAATGTATTTTATATTTAATTTGGAATAGCATTTAACAATATGTAAATCAGGCCAGTTTTGATTTCATATTGACTTGAGTATTTAATTGTGGCCAATAAAGAATAATTACTTATGTACAACAATAACAACAACAAAATAATAATAATAATATTAATAATTACTGTAAATAAATAATTATTCTTTATCAACCACAATTAAATAATAATTATTTTTCATTATAAAAAAAACACATTTTAATTAGACAATTTTAACATGAATAATTTTTATAATAATAATTAATAGTAGTAGTATTTGTCTAATTATAGTGATTATCAAACAATCAACACTGTGCCACAAATGAGCAAATCATCATTCTGTCATCATTTACTCACCCTCATGTCGCACCTGTATGAATTTCTTTCTTCTGCAATACCCAAAAGAATATATTTTGTAGAGTGTTTTGAAAAATATAACCTTTTGTACTTTGCAGAAGAAAGTAAGCCATGTTTTTGGGCGATTTATCAGTTAAAGAAGAACTGAGCTCTTGTTTGTGCATATGAATGTTTGTTTGCAATGCTAATAGCTGTAACTGCTCACAGATCTTTAAACACACACACACACAGTGCACACAGAACTATTTAACCACATTAACCACAATATTAATGAAGCGGAATTCCAACTCATTCAATCTCTTATCGGTTCCCATGAGGTTTGATGAGGACCACCAGCGCTTGGCTTTAATGGGAGCTCAACATGTGGCATTTATGCCAGCGTGCTGCACGTTAGTCTATAGTGTATGAACATTTACATAAGACAGTTAATGTACCAATAAAAAAATAAATAAATTATTGTATTGTAATACAATAGTTAGTGTACATTCGCATTATTTATTATTAACATTTATATTGTTATGATCAAAATTAACAGAAGATGTTTGTTTCTTCATCAGATTTGGAGAAATGTAGCATTGCATCACTTCCTCAGCAATGGATGCTCTGCAGTGAATGGGTGCCGTCAGAATGAGAGTCCAAACAGCTGATAAAAACATCACAATAATCCACAAGTAATCCACAGCACTCCAGTCCATCAGTGAACATCTGGAGAAGACAAAAGCTGAAACAAATCCAGCATTAATACGTTTTTAACTCAAACACGAGTCCATAATCCATAATAACACTTCCTCCAGTGAAAAAGTGCATCTCCTGTTGTCTCTCACATCAAAATCCAGACACATATTTGTTTAGAGCTGTTTAAACAGTGCTTGATCTGTGCAGATTTCTCTCCTGATTCACACCAGAACACTTTTTCACTGGAGGAAGTGTTATTATGAATTATGGACTCGTATTTTAGTTAAAAACATCTTAATGTTGGATTTGTTTCATCTTTTGTCTTCTCCAGGTGTTAACTGATGGACTGGAGTGCTGTGGATTACTTGTGGATTATTGTGATGTTTTTATCAGCTGTTTGGACTCTCATTCTGACGGCACCCATTCACTGCAGAGCATCCATTGCTGAGACACTGATGCAATGCTACATTTCTCCAAACCTGATGAAGAAACAAACTCACCTACATCTTGGATGACATGAGGGTGAGAACATTGTCACCAAATGTTTCTTAAACTTCTTTCTTAGGAAATGTTCATGAATCCGGCCGCTGGTTTTGAATGATGATGTTGTGTGTGCAGAGGATTCTGGGTTTGTCATCAGTCCACGCTCCTGCACGTGCTCCATCCATTACGTTCCTCCCGGGAGGAAGTCTCTCACCAGCAGAGATCCATACGGGAAGGTTTAGGGTTTGAACGAGGCACTGAGTCTGTTTTAGACACGTACGCGTGTTGCGTTTTTTGGTTTGCTGCCATTTAGGGACATTGAACGATCGCCAACTGGGATTTGAACTAGGAGACCTGCAGTGGCGTTTTAACCCAAACACAACATGATGAGGTTTGCTGATCTGCGGTTCAGTGGCCCGTGTTTGCTCTGGTTAATGGGTCATTTTGCTGGGTGAAATTAAAACACTCGTTTGAGACCCGTTCTCCTGTTTTCACAAGAGTGATTGTGACAGTGTGTGTGAAGGTGTAGCTGTTCCTGTTGGGCTTCTAGGATGGGATGGAGTTATTTTTGTGTTCAGGCTAAATCCAGTACCTTTCAGGCTCACAGTGAGGTCAAACAGAAGCTTACATGTCAGAATGAATGAGCTCTTGAGGACTTTAGCATCTGATGTTCAAGACCGAGGTTTCTAGTTGGTGTGGACGTTGTCAGTGTGAACGACCCTCAAATGGGTTATTCAGTGAGAAATAATATAGAGCTGGACAAATTGATTGGATGGTGAAATATGTCTCTATATGGTTATGACCAGCATATTTCATTGAGGCCATTAAAGAATAATTATAGTTAATAATTTCCGGTTAATAATTACAGCTAATAATACAGTTAAATTTGTACAGTTAATAATAATAATAATAATAATAATAATAATAATAATATCTTGGTAATGTTATTTGTCTAATTAAAGTAATTATCCTATTTTTTTTATTATTTTATAATCTCTTTATCCATTAATTTATTTGCAAACATCTGTCTGTACTGAAAAAACTATATTGATCTAAATTGATCTTATGATTTATTATAATTATTTTGTTATGGTCATTAAACATACTTTTGTGCAGTAATTATTATAATTATTATTATTATTGGCCATAATTTTATTATTAAAGCCAATATGAAAAAAATATATAATAGTAATAATAATAATAATAAAATAATAATAATAATAATAATAATAATAATAATAATAATTTATTAGATATTTCTTGTGGTAACAGTATTTGACTAATTAATGTCATCAAAAAAAAAATTATTTGATAATCACTTTCTCCATAAAAATAATATTTTATTTGCTAGTAGTCTGCTGTATTTGTTCTCGTATTTAAAAAGCTGTACTAAAAACGATTACCTAAATAGCAAATAAAACATAATTCGTATTCATTTATGTAACGTAAGAAATTTTGTTGGCCCAGACATGCCTATATGGTACAGTATTTACCCAATATAGGCTACTTGAGCTGTAAACTATAATACAGATATAGATTTACATAGCATTTTTTATCTTTAAAATAACAATAATATCTAGATATAATAATAATAATAATAATATCTTTATACTGATATTAAAATAAAACATAATTAATTCTTACAATACATCAAATTTCCACCCATAATTTTCCAAATCCTTCCAGAGACGATGATTGAACACATCCGCAGAATTGTAAACTATGGTACAATCAATTTTGAGACATGTTTAGATTGATAAAGCATATGCAATATTTTAAGATGAATTAAAACTACTGAGGCAGCTTACAATGCTACTGATTTGACAGCACTGCGAATTTATTCTCGCTAGATATTCTGAATTTGACCATAAAGCAAAACCTGTTCCAGAGTCCCCTGGATGTAAATGACCGGACGGGTCGGATGGATGATGTCACGGCAGTAATGAGTGAAACCCAACACCGAGCGCGCGCGCTGGAGATGCGCCGAACCGAGCAAGTCCAGACACATGCGGAGCACAGAGCCCGGAGCGACTCTCTCTCTCTCTCTCTCTCTCTCTCTCTCTCTCTCTCTCTCGTCCGGTTTAATACGGATCTGCAGACCTGCTCTCTCAGTAAACCCACCGTCTCCCGTCATCGCCCAGAGTTTCCGGCAGCGCGCTTGATGTTCAAGCTCTGATCTGTGAAGCTCTCCATGCGCGCGTCCTCGCGGAGACGGAGTCTGGACGGACTGTGATGTGGACGCTGCTGATCAGACTGGATCTGCTCTCATGAGCCGCTGGTGTCTTCTGCTGTGGAATTCTGTTTTCGCTTTGAAAACTGCTGCTTGGACAAATGCATACAAATGCATTTAGGAGCCCAACGGACAAGGAGTGGACAAGTTTCTCCCACAACGATAACGTGAGTAACTTTCAGTGTCGTGGGCTTCTGGACTGGAGACCCGATGTGCAAAGCTTCATTCAGGTTCTTCCTAACATTTTAAGAGGAAAAAATCACTTAGCTGCTAGTTGCGCGTTATTGATGATTAAAAAAAAAAAAAAACGGTCCGATGCATTTATTGGCGTGCATTCATCTGATCAACTAGAGGAAGGATTGAACTCGTGCACAGTAGGCATGCATATTCCTAAATTAATGCTGGAGTTTCGTGCAAACTTAAAACTAGTTTAAATATAGTTTTCCTGCAGTCTCAGTCTGTGACTCCAACACCAGATTGACTTAGTCTTCATACTGATCACAAATCACTGTATTTTCCATATGTTGATCCGGGGTTAAATTCCTCCTGCTTTAGAACCAAATGTGCACCAGATGAGGAGGCTTTGAGATTTACTGTCTTATTTGTTTGCATTTATGAACTGCAACTGTTTTCATAAAGTGTAGTTTTGGCTGAAGTGACTGAAATATGAGTGGTTTTACTGTGCGCTGTTAGTTCACGTCCCATAACCGATCACACAACAGCAGCAACATTCCTCATGGAGATGAGCATTGACCTCTAACATCTGGACAGCCGTTCCTGACTCAATGAAATCCCAACAAATCCACATCATTGACATGTCGTTCCAAACCTGTATGACTTGTTCATCTGTGGAAAAAGAAGATATTTTGAAGAATGTCCCAGTGTTTTGGAACCCAGTGTTCTTCAAAATGTCTTTTATGTTTTGCAGAAGAAAGAAAGTCATTTAGATTTGGAATGATGATCAGTTTGGGGTCATCTTTGCCTTTTAGAAGATGTTTCTACATGTCTAGATTGCTTTGGTCACGGAGATGAGATTCTGGAGATGTTTTGATCACTATAAAGTGTTATTGTCTATTCATGTCTAATCATGAATGTCTGGGAAATTCTTGGAAATTCATTGGTTAAAAAGTGTGGAAACCTGATTTGACAACTAAAAATGACTTTCATAAGCTTGAACCCAATGTAATCAGATGCATTTGGTCATATTAAATAATATTCTCGAGATTACAAGAGTCACTTATTCATGCATGATTGCATTAGTTAGATGAGTGTTGAGTGTCGTTTCCCATCCTCCAACCTGAAACCAATGAATTGGTCAAAAAGTGTAGGAACCTTGACCTGATTTGACAACTAAAAGTTACCTTTATAAGCTTGATCCCAATGTAATCTGTCGTTGCATGTTTGTTCATGTCTAATTCATTGGAAAAACTCTTGGAAATGTATTTTTCAAAAGTGTGGGAACCCCAACCTGATTTGACAACTAACTTGTAAACTTGAATCCATTAATCTCTTTGATTCAGTTTTAATAAATAGAGTTTTTGATATTAACACAGTTACTTATGCATGCATGATTGCATTATTTAGTTGAGCATTGAGTGTCGTTGCACATTCTCCAACCTGGAACCAAAAAAGTGTGGGAAGCTTGACCTGATTTGACAACTAAAAAACTTTCATAATCTCGAACCCAATGTACTCGTAAGGATTCTTTCATAATAAATACTATTTTTGGCATTACCGCAGTTACTTATGCATGCATGGTTTGTATTTGTTAGATGGGCGTTGATGCACATGTTTAATGCATTCGTACGTGTCATTGCACATCCAACAAGGAGAGACAGAGGAGAGAGTCATTAGAAGGTACAATAAACTAGCATTCACCATATCATCATACACGTACAGTAGAAGAAAAGAGTAATGCTGTCTTTATTGCAAAATAAACCCAGCAGGGTGATCAGGGAGGGTCTTGTATCACGCTGATGGGATTTATTTTGTGATAATGACCATGGAAATGTCTTTAGTTGTGGCTTTCTTCATGCTTTCTATTACTTAACTAGATATTTTTTTGCTTTACTTTCCAGGAACATTGCACTTTATTTCTCAGAGATGTTCCCATACTTTAGCCCCACATGTTCTTGATTAATAGCTGCGTAGATAGTTTGCCTTTGATGTTGTTCTGTGTGCATATAGCTCTTCATCTTGTTAAATGATTGGATCTAAACCAGCATGAATTTCCAGGCTGGTTTGGTGTTGGTGAATCTGCATAAGCTTGCTGTCATTAAAGGAGTCCATCTTTTTAGAGAAGAAGCTTAGCATCCAAAACACAGGTCTTTTTAGAAGGTCCAGATCTAAGTCAAACCCTGTCTTTATGATTTACCAACAGAACAGCGCTTTAGTAATGAAGTCACGCTCTGGCTGCAGGTGTGAGAAACCAATGCCAACAGGATCAGATATTGGCAGCCGATCAGTCAGCGAACAATCTCGGCTACGTGAGCATCTGCTCAGTTTGCTGAAAACATGGCTTTAGTTCTGGCACAGAGTGATACAAGCGTAAATTATGCAAGCGTTGTGCATCAGAGTGATCTGCGTTATCCACACCCCCAAACTCGATTGGTCGAGATGTATTTGAGTGACTTCCTTGCTGTTTTGTGAAGCCGTAAAGCCATTTGTGTTGCTAGAATTGAAGGTAGATGAAGAATCGGGGGCCAAGTGCAAGTAAAATTTCACAGTAGTTGCTTTGGGATGCTGGAATATCAACTGTCTCCCAATGCTGTGGACATTTAAGGTCAAAAAGGCAATATTAAATACTCACAGGTCAATAAGGGTCAGGAAATTTGGGTTTCCCAACTCAGGTGCAGCTGAGGAACCAGAATGTTTCTTGACTTGCAAAAATTTTCAGAGTGGATGAAACTTTCTGAATCTAGTTTTATATATTGAATCTACTGTTTATATTTGGGAGTCACATGTTCAGTTGCAATTTTTGCAGCTCTGGTAGCCAGTGTTGGGGAAGGCTACTTTTAAAAGTAATGCATTACAATATTGTTACTTAGTTTCTTTTTATGGAAAGTAATCTGTTGTGTTACTTTTGTGTTTTAAAATCTGGGCTGGGGTTGCTTGTTTGTTTTTAGTATGGAAAAGTTATATTTTTGACTAATGTAAAAGCCCTTTCACACCAAAAGTGAAATGAATGAGCCTCAGGCTGAAGGAAATGTAAGTTCACGTCTGTACAGTAGAGCGCAGCTCAAATAAACCTTTAAGTTATGCTGCTGTTCTGGATTGCATGAAGAATAGGATGCAGAAAGTTCAGCAATAATATAAATAAATAAATTAAATCCGATTTCTCTCAACATGAAGACAGGAGAGCTGCCAGTCAATAACTGAGAAAACAAAGTGACTGGCGATTCTTATTTGAAAAATAACTGATATTTTCCTGTAAATTAAAAAGTAATGCATGGCCGTACTAGTTACTTGAAAAAAGTAATCTGTTTACATTCCCAAAACTGCTAGTAGTCATTTAAACGAGTCAGCGTTGCTTTTAAAACTAGTTTTGTTCACTACTGCAGCCAGACGCTGGGATCGCTGCAAATCTCAGGATTTACTCACCAATGAAGCCACAGCCTGTTTAATGAGGTTTGGGCATTTGTATGGATGAATCCAGCGTTTTTAGCGTTCTTCGAGGAACATGGAGATGTTTCATCATGTTCAGAGTTATGAAAACCATTTTCTCAGATGTTGAGGAATATGACAGGAACATACAGTTGCTGTTTTAAGGGCTCAGACAAACTCTTGTTTAGATTCGGTCTTCTCTGTTTCTTTCTTCCGCTGTGTTTTGTTTGTGTTATTGTTTTCTTTTCATCGGTCGTGGAATGTCACACCGTCCTCTCGAGCAGATGCAGGTGGCATCCTCTCAGAGAGAACTGTGGGAAAACAAATAAGTTTGACCAACTGATCAGGCTGACCAATCCAAAACAGCAGGTAACGTTGCTTGAAATGCATGTGTTTTCCTTGAAGGTGCTTCATGGACCTCTGAGAACATCTGGCAGATGCTTTTATCCAATGTAGCTTACAAATGAGAAACATAACAAGCAATTTATCATAAAAATATATATATATATATCAAACCTTGGTGCTGAGGAGTTAAGCGCAGAAAAGAGAATTATTTTGTTTTGCATGTGATTGTGGTTGAAGTCGTGCTCAGAACTGTATGTTGAAGGTTTTGTTGGTGTCAGGATATATCAGGTGGGGGACGAAATCTTTTGGGGTAACTGTTAGTCAAATATGATTACTAGATAGACTTCCCTCGGGCTGCTGGTTTAAGGTTTATGAGGAGAGTATCTCAACACTGTGTCAGGATGAATGATGGTTTCTCACTCCACATTCTTCTCTGGCAGGATTATATAACTGACTGTCAGTCCTGTAAGAGGATGATGTGTCTTCGTTGAGGGATATCTTCAGTTTCTCAAACCTGCGGCCTGTTGTATGTTAAATCTGTGTCTTAACAACTAGTCTAACCAACTAGCAGCTAGTCATGGGATTCAAATTAGACAAATTTACTTTTTATGTAACTGACATGAAGTTATAACCAGTCTTAAAGAAAACAATTATGACTAGCTTGTAAGAATAGTCTAAATAGTTAAAAACTTTTCTTTTGCAGGGTTATTTAATTAACTAAATAGATATTAAAATTTATTAATTTATAATAAATATTAAATAATAAATATTACCAGAAATTAAGTCAAATATATATATTTTTTAATTTCAGCTAACATTTTGCATTTATATTTAGTTTGACATGATGTACTAAAATAATTAAAACTGAAATAAAAATTAGTAATATATATATATATATATATATATATATATATTACTAATTTTTATTTGTA
Organism: allo-octoploid hybrid of Carassius auratus x Cyprinus carpio; assembly: GCA_024542945.1. Lineage (NCBI taxonomy): Eukaryota > Metazoa > Chordata > Actinopteri > Cypriniformes > allo-octoploid hybrid of Carassius auratus x Cyprinus carpio. Next base: position 1,287,630 of record CM045076.1, on the reverse strand, counting down.
TATATATTTGTATATATATTGTATATATATATATATATAGAGAGAGAGAGAGAGAGAGAGAGAATGTATTTTTAAAAAACAAGTAAAAATGACAAAACACTGTATAATTACTAAGATTTAAAAAAAAAAAAACTGAAAATATAAAAATATAAAAATATTGAATATGATATTAAAAATATTTTCAAAATATGATAAAATTATAATATTAAAAATATAAAAAATAAATATATATATACAAAATATATTATTCAAAAATATAAAAAAATAGTATCTCAATTATACTAATATAACTTGTTCTGTTGTGCTTATTGAATTAGCATTGCTTTACAAAGATATGACTATTAGAGATATCAACAATATTTGTTTTTATTTATACAAGATCTCCTTTCACACATTCAAAACCTTGAACTTAATCTTAAGAATATAATGTTTATGTTTATTAGATATACAGTATGCATGTTTAGGTTACAATTTAAGTGTCTCCAAAAAGTATTTAAGCCACACTTTGAGAACAGTTTGCATTTATTTCACAAAATATTAAATCAAGTGAGAAACATGCTAGTTAATATGACAGACTAAACTAACTGCTCTTGCTCTTATATTTCTTTAGCGCCACCTAGGGTTGAGCCGTCAGACTCCTGTTGAGCATCCAGAGCTTCTGGTCTGTTTTGCATCAAATTGTTTGTGACACAGACATCTTCTTTACATTTAAGCCCTATGAAATATTGTAAAAACTTTCTCGGGAGAGCAGTCGTTCACACTTTCTGAAACGAAGGGCCGTTTCCTCTGCTGTGTTTGTGACCCGCAGCGTTCCTGTGTTCAGCTTCTCGTCGACAGGATATTTACAGTTTATAACGGCACCAGACCGACCTCCATTAGCCTGCTCCGTCACAGTCATAAAATGCTTTGTTTGGGTTTCATTTCTCATGTGAATCATACCGCCAGGACCCCCCCAAAACACACTCGCCCTCCTAAACTGAGCTTTCACACACACATTCAACAGCCAAAGTGCATTAATTTGGGAAACGCTTTCTCTGTCATAAAGCATGCATGTTACGTGATGTCTATGGCTGTTTTCTGCAATACCATAATATTCATGCTATTAATGCAGTTTATGTTTACATATGTGTCATACTATGCAATAAATATTAATATTTTAGTATTATGTACTTTTATAGTATATATTAATATTTTGACTTTTTTTTCAGTTTATATTTTAATTAAAGTTTTGAAAAAAAATTATGCTTTGGAATTTTTGTTAGGTTTTGTTTTTATTAAATATTTATTTTTCTTTATTTATTTATTTTTTAGGTCTAGTTTTAAAAATGACATCAAAGTATATGTATTTTATTTCAGTTAGTTGCCAATAAAATGTTTATGCATTATCACTGCAAAAAGTGTTTTTCTCAGTAGAAACAGTACAAATATCAAAAAATGTTTAAATTAATATACAAGATGCAAAAATTACATAAAATATTCTTGTTTAATTAGAAATTGATAAATTGTTTTATTAGTTAATTAGATAATTAATTCAGTCAGAATTAATTTAAAAGTTGTTTTAGATTTTAGGTTATTTCACAAGTAGTTCTCTGTTACTTTTAGGTTTCTGTTTTGTAGCTCCGCCCACAGTGGAATCTCATTGGTTCAGATTCTCATGTTTTCTGATTGGCTTTGATTTCTGTCAGTGTATTTATTGCTGGAAACATGTTATGTCGCTCTTGGTTGGGACAAGGTTTGACCATGATTTTACTGTGATTAAGGGTGTTTTATAAGAACATCTCTTACTGCATGGCCTCGAGTGGTTTATTGTTTGATTCTGGACTCTGTTCTGTTGATTCTGTACATCTGAGGAGCACATGCTGGGTTCCTGTAGTGAGTCACTGGAGAACAGGCTTCCAGCAGGAATTCAGGCCTGAGGGATTCACGTACACGGGGAATGTCTTAAACACGTCTGATGATTCCCATTCACGCTGGAAAACAATGAAAGCATCATGCATGGCATTACTGTACATGAGCGCCTGCCTTCGGTTCCGTGTGAAGGTCGCAATGTTGTGGGTCTGAGATTTTAGATCGAAAAGAATGTAAACATCTGACAGCGGTTTGTGTGAAGGCATTTATTTTGGCAGGAATTCCAGTCATAACATGCCTTCAAAAACCAGTTCAGCATTATATGTGCAAAACGAGCAGTCTTGATGCAAAAAGTGATTTTACAAATCAGTACAAACATTTAAACATTGCTAAATCATGATAAAGTAGTCTTGTTTATTGATAAATGAGTTTAACTACAAATGTGGTCAGAAAAGGTGTTCAATCAGAATTAATTCAAAGAGAAAAGCTTATTTTTCAGACTCCAGTTGCAAATACTGTATTTTTAAGACATGTTATACTTACACAATAGCAAAAAAAAAAAAGGATTAAATATGCTAAAAAGAATTAACCTGCCAAATTAAATGCAACATATTTCAGTCAGCTTGAAACATTTAATACTGTATGGTGCATATGTATTTGTATGATTTGTAAATTGCATGTGATGTGCAGTATATATTACACTAGGGCTACACGATTAATCAAATAAATTTAATAATAATAATATAATAAAAGTCTGATGGTTTAACATTTTAAAATGAAGCAAATAAACAGCCATAAATATTAGTACTGTTATTTTACAGTTGTAATGTGAAAACATTATTATTATTATTATTATTATTATTATTTTGTTAAATACTATTTTTTTCTAATTTAAAATGAAATATTACAATAGTTATAGTTTTTATTTATTTTATTTTTTAAATATTTTTAATAATTATATATTTTTTATTTTACTATTAAATATTACAATAGTAATAGTTCTTTCTTTGTTTTAGTTTTTTTTATTAACAATAATAATAATTTAACATTACATCTGTAAAATTACAACAACAACAACAATAATAATTATTATTATTCATACTATTATTTAATAGCCATATTGATATATAATTGTAAATGCAGCCCTAGAAACAAGCACAGCACATCTGGAATTCTTTTTTAATTTAATTTGAATTTTAATGAAATTTTGCGTCTTAAATGAAAATTGCAGCAAAGTAGCAATAAATTTTTCCCATCCAGATCATGCAGCCATACACTACAGTACGCAGTTTCAGTGTTTTATGAGTGTTTAAGTGTTTGTTGTTGATTGTCCGCAGGAGATTCCTCGTCCTCCTCCTGTCAACATGTGTGGTGCTGCTGTCAGCGGAAGAGCGATCAGCAGCTCCAGGTATGCTCACCTCTCACCCTTCACCTTCTCACCTCTGACCTTTGACCTCTGAAATTCTGCATGCACTCAGAGTTCTGCCATTATTTAAAGCCAATGTTTCACTTGGATGTTAAAATACTTCCCCGTATCCCAGTTTAATAATCAGAGTAAACCGTTTGTGATATTTAAAACGGAAGGAGTTTGAGTTCTTCTGGAGTCATTTTAATGTGTTTTGTTTGTTTTCCTTCCGACTGTATTTCTGTTTCTACGGAAACACCAATCTGCCAGTGCACATATTTTACTGTTAATATGAAATTGAGACTGTGTGAAATGTAGATTGGATATAAACACACAGAGAAAGAGCGATGGGGGAAGAAAGGAGCAGTGAGCAGCGAGCAAACTCATAAAACATTTTACTTGCACTAAATGACCATTTGTGTGTATAATAGTGCTTTTATATGAGCTATAATATATGATTGGCTCTCATATATGATGCTTTGCAATCAGTGTGAATTACTGAGTGCTTATAACCAGATGAAACATTGTATGTTCATATTGTGTGAACAAAGTTTGCATTTAGCAGATGCTTTATCCAAAGCAACCTACAAAAGAAGAACAAAAGCAAAAGAGGTTTGAGCGTGCATGAGATTCTTATGGAAGCTTGTTTCGCCACAGAATAAAAAAAATAAAAAAAAATAAAAAAGGTAATTGTGAAATGTATTATCTCACAATTGTTAGGATATATATATTACATATCACAACTGCAAGTTATATAATCTTTTTTTCTCTTGAAATTCTGACTTTTCTCGCAATTCTGACTTTTTCTTCGTAATTCTGACTTTTTCTCATAATTCTGACCTTTTTCTCTTAATTCAGACTTTACATTTTTTTCCCGTAATTCTGAGTTAGTCTCATTCTGAGTTTAAATTTTTGCAATTCAGATTTTTTCTTGGAATTCTGACTTCTCATAATTCTGAGTTTAAATCTCGCAATTCTGACTTTTTCTTCATAATTCTGACTTTTTCTCGTAATTCTGAGTTTACATCTTGTAATTCTGACTTCTTTTGATTCTGAGTTTATATCACGAATTGTGACTTTCTCACAATTCTGAGTTTAAATTTCGCAATTCAGATTTTTTCTCGGAATTCTGACTTCTCATAATTCTGAGTTTAAATATCGCAAATCTAACTTTTTGAATTCTGAATTCAGAGTTTGCATCAAGTCTATATCTCGCGATTTTGAATTTATGGGTTTATTTCTCACAATTCTGATTTTATGTTTTACAATTTTGACCTTTCTCTGAATTCAGAGTTTTTGTCTTGCAACTGGCAATTCTGACATTTTTCTTGGATTTATTTTTGGAGAAAAGTCAGAATTCTAAGATAAAAAGTTGTAATTACCTCGTTTATTTATTTACTTTTTATTCCATGGCGGAAACAAGCTTCCATGAACTTTACTATACAATGAAGGGAGGAAATTCAGAAGGAAACCAAAAATGAAGGAAGAACACTCGGAAGCAGGAAAGGAAGTTCAAAAGGAAGGAAATGCAAGGGTTCAAACAGAAAGAATTTGTGTCAGATTGCATGTGCTCTCTCTTCACTGAATGGTCTGCGTTGCGTGTCTGTTCTTGCGCTCTGAGCGACACTCTATCTTACGTTTCTCTCGCTCTAGTCTTAATGGGTCATTTCCAGATTTCTGCAGGGCTCGTCTCTCTCACTGCTGACTGTACAGGTACAGAGATAGAGTGTGGAAGTGAGGAAGGGGTTCAGGCTGGTTTAGATGGACTCACAGGTCAACCAGTTAGCCTGCGATGAGCTGGTTTTCATCTGATGGAAACCTGATCTAAGCTGGTGGAAGTATTTTTGCATTTGCATTTATTTGTGTGAAATGAAGAAGATAAAATATGAGGGCAGGAAGAGATATACTGAGAGGAAACCATAGTGATGATTATATATAATCACAGTATATTTAGAATGATTGATTGAACTAAATATATACAGTAATTGTGATTATTTTTTTATTAGATTAAGTTTCCGAAAGAGCTTGTCATTATACAAATTTCACAATCCGTTCTTGTTCAGACAGAGATGTTTTAGTAGCATCGCTGATTTAAATGTCAGCAAATATAACATTTTGACAGGTTGACAAGAATCAGTTTAAACAATCTCTTTCAGTGATTCAAGTCAAGACTCTGATTCAGAAATTTGTTAATTTGTTAATAGAATCAAAGGATTCTTGGAATTTTGTGTAGATTTTATAGATAGATAGATAGATAGATAGATAGATAGATAGATAGATAGATAGATAGATAGATGGAGGGGGTGGAGGTTGTGATAGTCTTGAAGTTTACACAGCATGATCTGAAATCATCACTGTAACAAAGATGATATAAAGATCAAGCACTCGCTGAGAAACACTGCCTGGCTGCCGTTCAAGCTGACATTAGGAAGAAAAGACTGCACATGCTGCTAAAATTGACTGAAACACCTTCGAACAATAGAGGACAGCCTGCAGTAAAGATGTACAGAAGCACACATGAATTATGATTGCACAACATCCTGAAGCCTTAAAGTGTATCATTAGAAAACTGCTCGACTATCATTACACTTGCCAGTTGGCAGCTTACAGAAGATTGCATACTATACAGTACATTTCTGTAGCTCAAACAGAAGAGCACAACGCTAGCAATGCTGAGGTCATGGGTTCGATTCCCAGGGAATACATGAACTGATCAAATGAAGTGACACAGAAACCAAAACTTTTGATTTAGGCGATTTATTTAATAATCAGTTATCTAATCAAATGTGTTTAATAATCAACACTCAAAACAAAACTGAGTTGTGTAAAAATGGTTAAAATGCATGTAAGAAACTTTAATGATAAAATGATGCCAAATTAAAGAGCATCAAAACTCTTAAAATTGACAGAATTTAAAAGCTGAGACTTTTTTTCATATCAAAAGTAACAAAGCGTAAAGCTTATTAGGATTATTGGATGGGATGTGCGCTATAAGTAATGCTTTTATTGATGTTTTTTTCACAAATCACAAAGAAGATATTTTGAAGAATGCTGGTAGCCATTGACTTCCTTAGTGTGGGGGGAAAAAAAATGGAAGTCAATGGCTATCAGTATCAGTTTGTTTATCAACATTCTGGATTTATCAAAATGTGCAGTATGTAACTGAGCAAAAGTGTATCCCACAATGCAGTGCCCTCGTGGTGCTTAGCCGTGAATGTTGTTGCTAGGGTGTTGTCGGTAGTTGCCAAGGCATTGCTATATTGCTAAGTGGGTTGTAAGACATTGCTGTTTGGTTTCAAGGGTGTTCTGAGTGGTTTCTAGGTGGTTTCTTACAGGTTCAGTGCAAATAAAAAATCAAACCTAACGTGTCTATGACATTTTGTCAGTGTATGTCTTTTTTATCGTCCACCAACAGTCTACTAAGTCTGAAAGTCTAATCTTTAGTTACATTATTATTTATCTGCAGCTTAACATAATTAGTTTGGCACTCCAGATGGCCAGACTGCGACGGAGTTCAGTGTTCAATTTGAACTGCCATAGAGGTGAAAGTTTACAGGGTCGCCCATCTGCTACCAGTCAAAAACTTGGCTGGCTGAGCTTTGAAGTATAATTCTCTTTTTTTCATGGTTGTTTAAGATTCTGTCTGTTTTTAAAACCATGGTGAATCAAGCAACAAAGAGTTTCGAGGCACAGTAACAGCCTGCGCTGAACTTGTAACTCAAAGAACAGAAAGAATGAGAGGGAACAACGGTAACTTTGTGTCTCCACCGTTGTTGTCTTTCGCTTGTCATCTGTTTAAGTGGAGGATGAAGAGATCTGTTTAAATGAAAAGAAGAAAGTCTGGATTAGTAATGAAAGTGCCTGTTTCCAGCACATTTCCTCAGAGATTTCTCCATGGACTTTCTCAAACCGTGTAAAAGCTTGTCTGTCTTTGCAGATGGGAGGACAAGCTTTCCTTCTCACTTGTGGGGGCAGTCGTGGCCTAATGGTTAGAGAGTCTGACTTTTAACCCAAAGGTTGTGGGTTTTAGTTTCGGTACCGGCAGGGATTGTAGGTGGGGAGAGTGAATGTACAATGCTCAATACCACCCTCAAGAACCAAATTCCCAACTGCTCTCTTGGTTCTGCAGCAAAAAATGGCTGCTCTGGGTGTTTGTTCTCCCTGTCTGTGCTTGTTCACTACTAACTGCTGTGTGTGCACACTTGGATGGATTAAATGCAGAGCACAAATGTGAGTATGGGACACTATAATTGATCTCACTTCACTTTTCATTTTCACTTGATTTCAGAAACAGTCTTGCTGTAGTTCAAATTTAAAGAATGCAATTCTGTTTGGTGACTGTAGTGGTGCAAAAATTGCAAACTTCATCTTAAAGTCCAAATTCCATTTAGATAAGTCCAACACAAACCAGAGAATGCCTTATCAGTTGATGGGTGTAAGTGGGTAAGTGTGGGTTAGGAGCAAGCATTTAGATAAAACTAATTTGTCCTAAAAATATCAGTAAGTAATATGCATTCACTGAAGCTCCACTAGAGCGTCAACCTAAATGTCTGTGACTTTTGTTATTAAGATAGGTCAAATATTTGATGCTAATGGTAGGGCTGCACAATTAATCAAAATTCTAATTTACGGATGCCACAATTATGTAATCGTTATTCTACATGCTTAAGATGTGTTTTTTTTATCTTATGGGTTTTTCCATTGTTTTAATTTTAGTTTTAATAGAACATTATAATATCATGCATATTTTTATGTAAATTCTGATAATCGTTATTAATAATCGCAATTACAATTTCAAGGGAGTAATCGTCAATTATAATTTTTGTCATAATCATGCATGCCCTAGCTAACGGATGGCTCATTCAAGGTGCGAATGGATATTTGCACTATTCAGGAAGTCAACTTATGAATGCTTTACTTAATTGACTCTGCACATTAAACTGGGGTACAAAAAATATCTAACATCCAAAGGATATTATGCATGATAACTTTTCAGTGGAGTCTAAACCAGGACTCGGAGGGACAGTGTCCTGCAGAGTTTAAATCCAACCACATCAAGCAACCTGGAACAACCCTTTTACAGTGTTCATAATTACTTGAAAATTACATAAAGGTGTGTTTAATTAGGGTTGGATCTAAAGTCTGCAGGACATCGGCCCGCTAGGACTGGAACTGAAGAGCCCTAGTCTAAACCAAACAGATACGATGAGAAATTAGTTCCTCAGAATGTCCTTTCCCATCTCCCTGGCCACTCAGATACACACAGACTAATAACATTTGACAGAAAAAGAAAGAAGGATCCATACAGAGAGAGAAAGAGAGAAATGCGATGTGTGGATTGAGACCCCCACTTTCCTCTCATTCTCTCTCTTCATCTGGACCACAGATGCTATGCAAGGGCTCATGGGTAATTTGTGATGCCACGGATGTCAAAGCACATATTCATACCGTTTGTGTGGTTTGTATTATAGAGGCCTTCTAAGTTAGAAATTGTTTCATGGTGACTGTCAGCCAAATTGGATTATTTATTAGTTGCTAATCTCTAATGCTCATCCTTTATTTTAGAGGTTTGAACAAACTTAGGACACTCTAGCATCATGTTAAAAACCACTTTGAACACCCTAGCAGAACCAACTCCACAACAAACTCACATCGAATGTCTTTCTTGTGGTGTTTACCTAGCCAAACCCTGCTTAGCTTGTTGCTTACAAATGTCTCTTTCTTTCTCTCAAGGTGTAGACCTTATTCATCAGCTGGGCCTTTCAGGTCGCAGAGACATACACTCTTCCGGGACACCTTACTTCACCTCCCTTGCTTCATCTCTGTCCATCCTGCCCCCTGGTTTTGGGGTTATCCTCGGACAGGATGCCCTTATTGAGGCCCCATCGGTGGACCTGCTCCCCGCAGGCGTGGAGGAGGAGTTTTCCATCATAGTGAGTTTAAGCTCCTGGCGAGCGAACAATGCCTTTATTTTTAGTGTGCGTGACGGCAGGGACCGACTACAGTTCGGCTTGCAGCTCCTGCCTGGAAGGGTAGTGGTTTACACGGGAGAGAAAGCGTCAATCTACTTCAAGTACGATGTTCAAGATGGACAGTGGCACTCCTTCTCTGTGGGGGTCCGGCCACGCTCCGTATCTTTCTATGCACGCTGCGGGGCTGTGCATTACGGAGAGGAAACGCTGACCCGTCCGCAGACGTTGAGCTCTGAAGGCCGCCTCTCTGTGGGAAGGATGGACTCCAGGACGGTGCAGTTTGAAGGAGCATTATGCCAGCTGGATATTTACCCCTCCACCCAAGCTGCGGCGCACTACTGCAACTATGTTAGAAAACAGTGCAGGCTCTCTGACACCTTCCGATCTCTGTCAGGGAGCTCAGAGTCCCCATTTCCATCAGTTTCACCTTCCACAAAGTTCCACCGCAGCTCTCCGGAGTCACACTCTAAGAGATTTATCCCAACTCTTGCTGATCACTCCACTACGGCCACCAACTCTATTCCCACAGCACTTTTTCACCAGTTTTCAACCACAAGCTCTCCAAGACCATTCAGCAAGGTACAATCCCTGGACTTCACTCCAGAGACTTCCACGAGCAACCCCACAACAGACAAGAACATTGACGGTGAAAATGTCACTGAGAATCAGCCACTTCTCAAGAAGCCCAGAGCAACTCGGGCCACCCCGGACTTGATCACCATTGTCAAGCAGAGCCGTTTGAAAGAGGCCTTAAGGAATGACGATAGATCCCACCAATCCAACAAAGAGCTTCTGCAGACCAATATTAAAGTGAACAGCACCATCCTGTACCGTGAAGAGAGCAGCTACAACCTGGTGGACCAATCTAAGGAGCAGGTCCAGGAGGGGGTGCGTGATGCAGGATACTCGGAGGGTTACGGATACGACTATGGCTTTGAAGAAGATGAATATTTCTTTGACTATGATGGATTTGTTGGTCCTAAAGGAGAACCAGGTCCTCCAGTAAGTACTGTCTGATTATCTTTCTCATGTTTTTGAATGACTTCCATAATATTCAGAATCAAGCTGCTGCAAGCCAGAGCAAAGCACTACTTGAGAATTTATCCAAATTACAATGCATAAGAGTTCAAGCTAATTTATGGCTTTTTCTTGGGCAGAATGAAAAGCTCTTTGAGAGAGAGCATGCACTTGGCTGAGTTTCTGCGAGTTGTATTTTATCAGGAGTCTACTGGGTAAGGGAAGTAGTAAATAATTTGTTGGTGAAAGGTAGTGATGTAGCAGCAAGGTGATAGTTTGTTTTTGACCTCCTGGACTTTCAGGTGGTTATAATAGCATGTTTCAAGTTGCTCCCAGTTTCTCATGCTGTAATTTGACTGATGTGCTAATTTAAACTTGTAATGGGGTTTGCCTTACCTAGCAAGATAACCAGGTGATGTCAAAACACTCAGTCTGGACTAATTCTGCTTTCAAAGTCATGTCATGATGATCATGTTTATGAGATGAGCGCACACTAATGGCACCACAATGTTGTAATTAGTTGTGGGGAAACTCTGGGGTTTCTTTCCAAGCCGGAGGTATATCATTGCTAGTCACTGAAATAAGTTGTAATGGCGAATGTTGATGGTACAGTTTAGTTTATCTGTTAATAAACAGTGTTAAAGCTTGCTAGGAAATGCTACCTATTCAGCCCATTTATGAGATGACAGGCCTATCTGGTGAACCTATATTTCCCAACATTCTTTGTAGCATCACACGAATGATGAAGTACATAGATTACCTTTTCAATCGTGCGTATTGGATTTTCATTACTCTCTTTTTCACCACCCATCAAAGACACGAGGCTATGTTGAGTAGTGAAAAATAGAGAAGAAGTAAGATATTTCCCAGAGTGTTCATTTTTTTATAATTTCCCAAGAGGACTTTAGGGCAACTTGATAATGCCAGAGTTGATGGGACAGTAGCAAATCTGTCAAAAATCTCAGTTTACAGCTATGGTATACAAGAAAAAAATATTATCCGATTTGGTGTTTACATGAAGTTTGATGGATATAATTCATAATTTGTGTGCTGCCAGAGTGAATGATAGTAAATAGGCCTGTCAGGCACTAGCACTAGCTTAGCTCTTGGTTATGGCTCTGCTATATTAGTACAGCATGACTTCTTTCTCCTTGCTTCTTTCTCTGTTATAGCATGGGGAATGTAGCTTGATTTAGTCGGAGCAAATGCTAAATATAGAAAAGTACATGAAATAAACTCTCAACAGCAGAACTGCAGGGTGGAGCTGTATATCAAGTGTAGGTCAGTAGGCCATTGTAAACCTCAGTTCCAGAATCCCAATTTATATTCAATCACGCCAGCAAACGAATTGCGATATGAGCCAGAAGCCAGATGAACTTTTTGGAAAAGATTACAATGATGCCCTGAAGCGCCGATAAATTAATGTTTTATTCATGTTTAAACAGTTGCCTGCGCGTTTGTGTGCAGAACACCAAGGTGTTTGCATAAGTGGTTCATGTGAGGATATGTGGATATGAGACATGACTTTGTGGATATTTTTGTTGGACGTCACCCTAAGTGCTCTCACTTGGCTGAGGGATACGGTGCATTCCTGTCTTGGAAGAACTGGGGGAGGTAAATTCACCAGCTGGGACTATCCAAAGTCAGCGTTTCACTGCACTTTCCTCTCCTGTTGCATGCCTCGAAGGTACAAATCAATGAATGAGATGGATAGCTTTATGATTTTGTTTCCATAGCACAGCAATCAGTTTCTTAAAATATCTAATGACATTTTAATAATTCATTCTGTCATTTATCCAAAGCACTCTTACTTTCCAGCCGAAGCCAGTTTAGGGGATTACCTGGTCTGTCTTGATGGTTTTAGAGGGGTTTTGACCATGTAACTGTTTGTGAGAGTGAACTGTAGACCAATGTATCTCTTTCAACATGGGTTTGATTACTGAACATGTAGATTCACCTGCGGTGTTCAGGCGGTTTGCTGTCTCAGAGTTTCCACAGATCTCTCTCGGCTCTGAACGCAGCTGCATGGCCCCAAAACATTTTGTCTTTTCTGATAGGTTGAGAACGACTAACCTCTGTTCCAGATTTTCCTACACACACTTCTGTCAATAAGCAGCCACAACATAAGAGGCACATTAGGAGGAGGACTGGTGCTTTCAAAAACCTGTGAGGCTTTGTTTATGTGGGTCTTGAGTATATGGTTGTCATAACACAGGGCAATATCTGGGAATTTTCTTTGCTGCCGCTCTCATCTTAAGCCTTTACATAAGTCTAAGTGTGGCTTTATGTACATACATACATAAATACAATACATACATAAATACATACATACATACATACATAAATACAATACATACACACAGACATATAGTACACAATTTATGTAGATAAATATTGTTTTGTATATTGATATTATATTCAAAACATATTTATCTACATATGTTGTGTACTATGTATTTTGTACATGTTAGTGCATTTAAATTAAAATGATTTAATATCTTTCATCCTTGTGTTTTTTTTTTTTTTTTTGTGAATAACAGTGTGGAAACAGTCTTAATTATTTTTAACTAAACAGTTATTTTAATCAAAAAGATTTCAAGATTTATTTATTTTCCAAAGATTGATTTGATTTGATTTATTGATTGATGCATTTATTTATACACTTACGCATTTATGCATTTATTTATGCACTGATGCATACGTTTTTGCTTTACATTTTTTTTTACTTTATGCATAATATACTTTCATTTAATATGACCATTGAAAAATATTAAAATGAAAAAAAGAAAATACTAATATTAATAATATAAATTCATTATTAATTATTTACTCTTATTTATCATTTATTTATTTAATTATTTTTAAGCTATATCCCCTTACCCTAGTACTAAGGCATTATTTTCAGTTAAGCAGCTTTAAAGTAATATATAAAATGTAAAAATGTGAAAAGCACTTGTGCACTTTTGTACCAGGAGTGTACGATATAAGTAAATGTATATCAATATTTTAAAAATGTTGTTCTTTTACAATAAATCATTGCTGGTTGACAGTCTGTGTACTGCATGTTTGTAGCAGCTGTCACACTTAATCATCTCCTTACCTTGGCTACAAATCAATCACTGGTCATCTTGGCAAAAGAGCCGATCTGGTCTAGATAGTTGTCAGCTGTATGTTGTTGCAAGCACTAAACTTTAAACTTTTATTGTCTCAAAGTGTTGTCAAACATCAAACGACCGTTCCTGTAGTGGTTCCACCTGTGAACACACAGAGTGAATAATAAACGGTTTTGTTGGTTTCATCTGGGAAAAACAGGTGTTAGTTAATATTCTCTGTCCCATCAGAAGATGATTAAACAGCCCTGATGAACTGACATGTTTGCTCATGCTGGTTAGTGATGGACCAGCGAAACCATGCTCTTATAAAGCTGTTTGAACAGGTAAATCCTGCCATTTAAGCTTCACCAGCATCCAAAAAAAAATATTTACTGGTGATCGGCGGTATTGAATACAGAACAGCAGGTCAGTGTGAATTTTTAATGTCCTTTTACGAGGCTTTTAAAATGCATGCTATAAAAGAGTAAGGGTTGTTTAGTTAGCGATGCTGTAGCAGTGTGTCATTCCTCAAAGGCTAATGAGCATCAGAGCATCAGGTTAATGGAAGCTTTTAATGGAGGTTTTTTTTTATAGACATTTGATTGCTCCTAAATGTTTACAAGAGCCACATTTGGAAGTATGTTTTCGTTCTGTTAGCGCTGTCTGACAGGACATTTGGTCAGTCTCTTGGTTTCTATATTCGAGCATCATGCTAGGTAGCAGAGAAAACATAATTGGTCCCAAATACTGCTCTATCTATCTATCTAATGTTTGTGTACAAACCCGATTCCAAAAAAGTTGGGACACTGTACAAATTGTGAATAAAAACAGAATGCAATGATGTGGAATTTTCAAATTTCAATATTTTATTCAGAATACAACACGGATGACATATGAAATGTTTAAACTGAGAAAATGTATCATTTTAACGGAAAAATAAGTTGATTTTAAATTTCATGGCATCAACACATCTCAAAAAAGTTGGGACAAGGCCATGTTTACCACTGTGTGGCATCCCCTCTTCTTTTTATAACAGTCTGCAAACGTCTGGGGACTGAGGAGACAAGTTGCTCAAGTTTAGGAATAGGAATGTTGTCCCATTCTTGTCTAATACAGGCTTCTAGTTGCTCAACTGTCTTAGGTCTTCTTTGTCGCATCTTCCTCTTTATGATGCACCAAATGTTTTCTATGGTGAAAGATCTGGACTGCAGGCTGGCCATTTCAGTACCCGGATCCTTCTTCTATGCAGCCATGATGTTGTAATTGATGCAGTATGTGGTCTGGCATTGTCATGTTGGAAAATGCAAGGTCTTCCCTGAAAGAGACGACGTCTGGATGGGAGCATATGTTGTTCTAGAACTTGGATATACCTTTCAGCATTGATGGTGCCTTTCCAGATGTGTAAGCTGCCCATGCCACACGCGCTCATGCAACCCCATACCATCAGAGATGCAGGCTTCTGAACTGAGCGCTGATAACAACTTGGGTTGTCCTTGTCCTCTTTAGTCCGGATGACATGGCATCCCAGTTTTCCAAAAAGAACTTCAAATTTTGATTCGTCTGACCACAGAACAGTTTTCCACTTTGCCACAGTCCATTTTAAATGAGCCTTGGCCCAGAGAAAACGCCTGCGCTTCTGGATCATGTTTAGATATGGCTTCTTTTTTGACCTATAGAGTTGTAGCCGGCAACGGCGAATGGCACGGTGGATTGTGTTCACCGACAGTGTCTTCTGGAAGTATTCCTGAGCCCATGTTGTGATTTCCATTACAGTATCATTCCTGTATGTGATGCAGTGCCGTCTAAGGGCCCGAAGATCACGGGCATCCAGTATGGTTTTCCGGCCTTGACCCTTACGCACAGAGATTGTTCCAGATTCTCTGAATCTTTGGATGATATTATGCACTGTAGATGATGATAACTTCAAACTCTTTGCAATTTTTCTCTGAGAAACTCCTTTCTGATATTGCTCCACTATTTTTCACCACAGCATTGGGGGAATTGGTGATCCTCTGCCCATCTTGACTTCTGAGAGACACTGCCACTCTGAGAGGCTCTTTTTATACTCAATCATGTTGCCAATTGACCTAATAAGTTGCAAATTGGTCCTCCAGCTGTTCCTTATATGTACATTTAACTTTTCCGGCCTCTTATTGCTACCTGTCCCAACTTTTTTGGAATGTGTAGCTCTCATGAAATCCAAAATGAGCCAATATTTGGCATGACATTTCAAAATGTCTCACTTTCAACATTGGACGTCATCTATATTTTATTATGAATAAAATATAATTTTATGAGATTTGTAAATGATTCCATTCCTTTTTTACTCACAATTTGTACAGTGTCCCAACTTTTTTGGAATCAGGTTTGTATTATGTAATTTACTTATTGTATATATGATTTATTATGTAATAATTTCTAAGTGAAAAAAAAAAAAAGTGTGGCCAAGTATGGTGTCCCATACTTTTGGAAATTGTTGAATATAAAGAAAACAATAGCTGTATATACATACAATTTAATATAAATATAATGTCTATATATACATAATAAATATAGTTTAATACAATTTCATTTTAAAACTTAAATAATAAATATTTAAATTACAAATAACTGTATTTGTAAATAAATATAATTTTTATCTTTTCATTTTTAACTTGTTGGACTTAAAGCAAATAAGACATGTATTTATTTATTTATTTTTATATTTTAATTTATATTTGGCATCTGATGGAAAGCAAACAAAGGCACTTAATGCTTCTTCTAATTTTGGACTTATGTATTTAATATGTGTCTGTATTTAATATTTCTCTATGTTTTCACACCATATATATACCGTCACGCTCGCCAGCCCAGATCTCTAACCACCACTAAAGCAGCTCATGTCTCAGTAATTCTGCATGAATCGGATTATTGGTGTTCATTAATCTGTGCTCGTGTTCGTCTCTCTCAGATGCCAGATGTGCTTTTCTGTGTTAAAAGCGGGAGTCAGACACAAGGTTCCAATTACACTCTTTCTTGTGCTGTTCAGAAACAGTTGTCCAGGAATCAATCTCTCTTCCTCATTTTCTGTGTTTCTCTGCAGGGTCCCATCGGCCCCCCAGGTCTCCCCGGACCCCCTGGACATAGAGGACCGCGGGTAAGACGCTCTGCTCTAATGCATCAGTGTTTGGTTGTTTGTTGCGGGGTGAATCCTGTTTACCTGTGTTCGGATTCACGCAGCGTCCACATGTCTCGCTCTTTTTTCCCATTATGAAACAATTAGAAGAATAAGACTTTCCACAGTTGTTTGTACCAAACATAATCACTGAGAAAGCAAAAGAAGGATCGAAATATACATATTTTAAATACACAGATCTATTTTATTTGGAGCTTGGACTTAGAGCAAACAAAAGCACAAACAAACAAACATATATCGTCGATATATCGGCCGATATTTTGTATTTTGTGATACATCGGCCGATAAGTCTTTCTGTGTGGCCGATGTTTTTCAAAATGGATTATGACTCATTTCATGCATTTATGCTTCCTCTTTAAGACAAACCACTCAGATGTGAAGCCAGCATCTGACAGACAGTAAAATGACCAATCCTCATTTACTTTCTAACGTGACGCTACCTTGTGTTACATACAGTAACACTCTGGCGTGCAAAAATCAAACCGTGTTTACCTCACAAACGATCAAAAAATCCCACGACTGGCTCTCAGATATGCGTGTTGTTCTCAGGAACTTCTAAACAAGACGCTGTTTTCTGGTGGACTCAAAAGCCGCTGCACTCCAGAACGAAAGCTGTGTTGACACGGGAACTCTATTAAGTAATAATATTACGTTTGAATTCCTTTATATGTTTATTCAGGAATATCCGTAGTATTTGATTGCCCATGATTGGCATTATATCGCATGTAGTTTACATTTTCATATGTTCCAGTCTTATTTAATGCTGCTATACTGTAACCAAGCAGGTAATTATATGCCTTCAGACTTATATTATTTTTTACAATGAAACAGACAAGTAAAACGAAACAGATCAGAGACAGATATCTTTAGTATTAACCAGCTATCCCATACTATAATTAAAACAACCTGTTGCTCGGTAAACTATATACTGTATGTATTGTCCATAAAATAGGCCTACATGGAATTAAACATACTATATTTGACATTCATTTATGAATAATAATTTGGTCATTAATTATGAATGTTAGAAAGGCTGGACTAAACCTTGTTCATTTAAGTGTTACAGTACCTCTGTTGTTTACATTTTAATTGTTTACGTTTTATATATATATATATATATATATATATATATATATATATATACATATATACATATATATACCTATATATATAAAACGTAAACAATTAAATATATATTGTGTAGATGCTTCAGCAAAAGAAAAGCAAAGGCTACACTAATTGTTACCTCAATTTTTTTTTTTAAATTTTTTTAATTTAAGTTTTAATAAATATTTATGCATAATAAATGTTCATTTAGTTTCACCAGTTTTCTGCATGTCTCTCATTTACTGTAATTATATGTATAATATATCGGCCTCATTGATTTCTCAATATCGGCCAGTAATTCAACACACGAAACAGAAACCATGTTCTTTTTTCATTACATGTTCATTGCAAGCCACATTTGAAGTAGTCTGGGTTGTGTTGTGTTTGATTGGGTGCACAGTTTTTGACAACAGTTAGCTTATTTATTCATTATCGTAATATCCATTTTAGTTGCATTTTATTATTTACTATACATTCAGCATGGTTTTTCTCTGCTGAGTCATGCAGTCATGGAGAACCACTTTACTACAGTATTATGCTGTTTTGAACCACATACACTTATATTTGTGTACATGTACAGTCTCTGGTGGGCCGACGGAGGCTCTCTCCTCATGATGTTTGAGTTGATCGTGTTTCTGGAGTCTGTAGGCTCTCCTGCTGCTGTCAGTCAGTGATCGATGGCTTATTCTCAGACTCCGTCTCTCAGGATCATCCCAGACACTCAGTATCTGTTCAGAAACACTAATAATCATTGATCCTGCATTATTTGAGCCAATGCAGATGAATGAAGTTACACTGAACAAAATTATAAACATAACACTTTTGTTTTTGCCCCCATTTTTCATGAGCTGAACTCAAAGATCTAAGACTTTTTCTGTGTACACAAGAGGCCTATTTCTCTCAAATATTGTTCACAAATCTGTCTAAATCTGTGCTAGTGAGCACTTCTCCTTTGCCGAGACAATCCATCCACCTCACAGGTGTGGCATATCAATATGCTGATTAGACAGCATGATTATTGCAAAGGTGTGCCTTAGGCTGGCCACAATAAAAAGCCACTCTAAAATTTGCAATTTTTAGACAGCACAATGCCACAGGGAGCGTGCAATTGGCATGCTGACTGCAGGAATGTCCACCAGAGCTGTTGCCTGTGAATTGAATGTTTATTTCTCTACCATAAGCCGTCTCCAAGGCGTTTCAGAGAATTTGGCAGTACATCCAACCGGCCTCACAATCACAGACTACATGTAACCACACCAGCCCAGGACCTCCACATCCAGCATCTTCACCTCCAAGTTCCTCTGAGACCAGCCACCCAGACAGCTGCTGCAACAATCGGTTTGCATAACCAAAGAATTTCTGCACAAACTGTCAGAAACCGTCTCAAGGAAGCTCATCTGCATGCTCGTCATCCTCATCGGGGTCTCGACCTGACTGCAGTTTGTCGTCGTAACCGACTTGTGTGGGCAAATGCTCACATTGGATGGCGTCTGGCACTTTAGAGAGGTGTTCTCTTCACTGATGTATCTTGGTTTTCATTGTACATTTGACAACGAACACAGGTGCATTTTATTGATGGCATTTTGAATGCACAGAAATACCGTGACGAGATCCTGAGGCCCATTGTTGTGCCATTCATCCACGACCATCACCTCATGTTCCAGCATGATAATGCACGGCCCCATGTTGCAAGGATCTGTACACAATTCCTGGAAGCTGAAAACATCCCAGTTCTTGCATGGCCAGCATACTCACCGGACATGTCACCCATTGAGCATGTTTGGGATGCTCTGGATCGGCGTATACGACAGCGTGTTCCACTTCCTGCCAATATCCAGCAACTTCACACAGCCATTGAAGAGGAGTAGACCAACATTCCACAGGCCACAATCAACAACCCCCCCCCCCCCCAATACAGTAAAACTGCACATTTTAGAGTGGCCTTTTTTGTGGCCAGCCTAAGGCACACCTAAGGCAAAGGAGAAGTGCTCACTAACACAGATTTAGACAGATTTGTGAACAATATTTGAGAGAAATAGGCCTTTTGTGTACACAGAAAAAGTCTTAGCTCTTTGAGTTCAGCTCATGAAAAATGGGGGCAAAAACAAAAGTGTTGCATTTATAATTTTGTTCAGTGTATTTCAGTGATAGAAAAGCAAAATATGATTGGTTATAGCGAGAACATGCTATGATTGGTCAGTGAAGTGTGGCTATTATCTGATTGGCTTGAGTAGGCGGTGTGGGTGGAGTCACGCATTTGTGGATCGCCAGTGCCTTGACGCGAGAAATGTTTCAAAATCCACGAATGCACAGCAAGCGATTCACAAATGATTGGCAGGCAAAGTTGTGTTTGTGACATAAAAATATATTTGTCAATATGTTCTTTATCTGCAAATCTCATTTTATTTATTTGTGAATTTAATTCATGTTTGTAAAACTCTAAGATTTATTTGTGGATCTCATTCTATTTTTTTGTCAATATGTTTAATTTTTGTTAATCTCGTCACATTTATTTGTGGCTCATCATCTATTTACTTGGAATTATGCAACAAATCTATCTTCATGAAAAGGCAACATAATTTAAATTTTTGTAATAATTTTTTTAGGTTTTCAATTAACAATAAAATAATTCGACTGTCCGTCTTTGTTTCTCTCAGGGTCCTCCTGGTCCTCACGGGAGTCCCGGGCCACCTGGTTTACCTGGTCCAAAGGTAAGTTCCTGTTTTCTGCTCTCTGTAGCTCTCTCTTCCGGCCGGCGCCGGAGGGAATGTTTCCGATGATATCGTGCGGTGGGATCCCGCAGTCTGAAACAAGTCTGTGCCATTACACGAGCACAGCGGCCGCTCGAGACACTCCTCCTGTTCAAACTCGCCACCTTCTGTAGCCGAATAGTTCTTGTTTTGTAATTAAGGTTTGTTATGGTGTGTGTCTGTCACTGTGTGTGTGATGCAGAGGCTTCGGAAAACACTGGAAAGAGCCGTTGGGGAGACACTGACAGTTTGATCTGCTGAAAGAGAGGAAAATATATCTGTGCTACGACATTAAGTGTGTGTGTGTGTGTGTGTGTGTGTGTGTGTGTGTGTGTGTGAATCCATGAGTCAGAACAGCACCTTTATTTACACTTTTTAATTCATTTTTATTCATATTTTCAGTCAGCTTTTATCTTCCTATTTTCAGTTTCTTATTTAAAATTTCATTATTTATTTCTTTATTTATTTTAAATGGTTTTGTTAAGTTTATTAGTTTTGGCTTTTTTAAAAAAAATAGTTTTCATTCTTATTTCAGTTTTAGGTTTTGTTAATATTTTAAATCAGCTTTTTTAAATATTTTGAATACATTTTTTCCTACTTTCAGTTTTCAAAGTTTCCATTTCATCAGTGGTTCCCAGAGCAGCAGGTTCATTTTTATTAACACTTTTTAATTAACATTTCATTTTTAATTTTTATTTAACATTCATAACAAACTGCTTTAGATCTTTTTTTTTTTTTTTTTTGGTATCATTGAGATACTATTATAGTTTTTGTTGACATTTAGAATTATAATTTTTTATAAAATATTATATATTATATTATATTATATTATATTATATTATATTATATTATATTATATTATATTATATTATATTATATTATAATTTTAAATAAAGATTTTTTTTTCCATTTTGACTTTAATATTGGTTAAAGGTTTAATAATGTTATTGTATGTTTTTACATTTTTATTAATTTTTTAATGTATCTATGTAATACTAAATATTATATAATACTCATTATATAAAATTATGTAATATAATACTCATTTTAATTTAACATTCATAACAAGCTACTTTAGATAAGAGTTGATCTAAAGATCTAAAGTTGGTATCACTGATATACTATTATAGTTTTTGCTGAAATTTATAATGTTTATTTTAAAATTAATTAATATTGTGGTAATTTTGTGTTATTTTTTATTATTATCATTATTTTTTAAATATGCATAATTTTTATTATTTTTATTTAGAAGTTTTAGATTTTAGTTTTTTTTAGTACTTTAGTTAAACTAAATAAAAATAAGAAATGTTACCTTGAGTAGTAGCTGATTATTTTATTTTATTTTATTTTATTTTATTTTATTTTATTTTATTTTATTTTATTTTATTTTAAGTAATGAAATTGTTATTTCTTATGGTTTTATTTTTAGGTCTAATTAGCCTGCTAGAAATGTGATGTTTCATGTAAAATATGTGACTGGTTAACGGTTGAGAGATGTGTTTGTGATGTCAGAGGGGTCGGCCTTCAGTCAAACTTGTTGCAATGGTTTTCATAGAGGTAGCTGAAAAGCTGCAGTTTCAAACTCCTCAAGGGTTCATCCGTGACCTTTCACCCCTGTGTTCTTGATAAAGATGACAAACTCAGCTGGACTGAACCTTTGACTTAACCTGGTGATGTTACGTGAACAACGTGTGTGTGAAGGTGAAACATCAAGAGGCAGGTGTGTCCTGAAAGGTGATGAACCTGTGGGGTTTTTCCAGCAGTGGAAAAAAAGGTCCCACTACTGTATCTGTCATAGTGATGAGTGTTGTAGTTATGTCATCAGTTACTGTACGTCATGAAGTTACCAAAAAAGGCAATTAAAGCTGGACTAAAACTGTGCATGTAGAAGTGCAGTGGTTTTCAAAACTCAGCTCATTAATGAGACTTTCAGCCCTGAAGTGAGTCAGAAAAGGTAAAGAGTTATGAGAAACTATGATGCGTGTCTGATCCGTGTCATGTTCAGCTCTTAAAGCAGCCAAAATAACCTGATAACCAGCTGCTGTGACGTCAAAGAAAAAAAGAGCTTTAAGAATTCATCAATGTTTAATTCAGAAATTAGTGTTTGATAACTTTATTCAATTTCCATATAGTATTTCCTACGTGCTAGAAGTTGTTATTTTTTAAAGTCTAATAAATGTTAAAATTTATAGCTCTCAATTATAGCTACTGTAATGTTGAATGGTTATAGTCAGTGGTTAAATATTAGGGGAAAAAACAGAGAGACATAGAGACATCAGTAGTGTTAGTATCAGTGATACTCGCCTTCAGACATAAAAAAAATATATATACTGTCTATATGTTGTTTCAACATTAATTTTAAGATTGAATGTGAAATTATCACAATATAGAACTATATTTAAAAACTTTGATGTTAGGTAAGAATAATCGTGATTCATTTCAGAAAAAAATGTGTGATTAATTATTTTTTAGATTAGATTTATTTTTTAAAAGAGCAGGTCATATGGTATTTTAAAGTGTCCCAATATTGTGTCGGAGTCCCCTACAACAGGTTTAAATGCTTCTAAGGTCAGAAAACACTGTAATTTTCTCAGAATATACATTTAATATTAAAATCATTTATCAGTGATTTCGAAACGATTAGTTCGAAGCAGTTCTGAGGTTAAGGTCTGTAAACTCCTCCCTTCCATAAGCCTACTCTGCTCTGATTGGCCAGCTGGCCAAGCCTGTTGTGATTGTTTTTTTCTAATACGATGCGTGTCGGAAACAAAATGCTCCGGAGGGTTCCATCACAAGCATGACTTGATCAGGATGTTTCTGAGGGATAAGTTTAAACTTTGTGTATGGTATTTTACATGATGTGACAGCAGTTTTATTGCATTCATTATTGTTATTATTATTATTATTATTTACTTATTTGAGGTGCACGTGTGGTAACTGTGTTAGAATGGCCAGTGAGGCTGAACACAGCGTCTTCTCGACATGATGTAAACACACTAACTAGCGGAAGTGTGTGTGGACAGGTCAGAGTGTATTTCGCGGGCAGGCAGGGTTTATGCAAATGTGTTACCTTGTGACGTATATAGGTAACAGGGAGAAGATTCGAAAATATGACGACTTGTTAAGGCGGTTCAGAGTCGACTTTTTCTTTTGAGACGATATCTTTTATCATGCACTTTTTTGATAAACATTTTTCAGACTGTTTACATTGAAGGATAGCTACGTTACAAATGGCAAAAAAGATATTTTTCGAAAACCCATATGACCTGCTCTTTAATCGATATACAGTGTGTGTGTGTGTGTGTGTGTGTGTGTGTGTGTGTTTGTGTATATATATATATATATATATATATATATATATATATATATATATATATATAAAATATTTCTAGATCGCTTTGATTTAATTTAGTTTTAGTTTTAATAGTTTTTGTTTTTAATATTTTGAATCCACTTTTATTTTCATATTTTCAGTTTTCATTTTAATAAAAACAAAATTATAAAAAATATTACGTGTGTCATGTTTATTAGTGTTTGCTTTTTAAAAATATCATTTTCATTTATTTTTCCATTTCATAATTTTTTTTTCATTTTTTTAATTGAAGATTTATTTATTTTTTTTTTTTGCAATTTTGCCATGTGCTTTAGCCATTTTAGTAGTTTTTTTCTTTCATTTTAATTTTTGCATTTAATTTATTTTTTCATTTATTTTTAATTTTTTTTTATTTTTAATTGAAGTTAAATTTTTTTTTTTTGCTCTGTGCTTTTTCCATTTTTATTACTTTTTATTTTAAAAATATTTAATTCTTTCATTTTTTTATTTAAGTGTTTAAAATAAATATTTGATTCAGATTTATTTTCATTTTAATTTTGGTTAAATTTTTAGCAATTTTACAGTTTTTTGTCTTTTTTCAGTGTTAGCTTTTTAAAAAAAATCTATTTTTTTTGTGTTTTTCATTATTTTTTTTAATTAAAAGCATTAGTTACATGACTGCCATGAATGTTGATTTGCTTTTCACTAGTCGGTTGCAGGGGAGGGGCATTCTCATCCTAGAGCGCATTTGATTAGACAACATTCTGTGTAGTGCAGGATGATGTCATCAGTATTTTTTCTCAATTTTCAAGAGGAGAAAGACTGTATATTGTAGATTTGTGATTGTGTACATGTGGACTAAAAACCAAAACACAAGTCTGATTTGCCCTTAGGACAAATTAATTTGGTCAGATTAGTAGTTGCATTGGAGATTTCAGTTTGTCTGTTTCTGTGTGCATCTGTCATGCTGAACATGTGCAGGTCTTTAGTGGATGACTTCCACAGGAGCCCTGCGTGCTTTAATACGACCCGACAGGAAGTGATGTGGCTCGTAAAGTGAGTCTGGAGGGTAAACCCGGGTGGATGTGGTTTATTTACAGGCTCCCACAAACAGACTGAGAGGAACTGCTGCGGCTGTCACACAAGCTGTACTCACTCGCTTTCACCACTGATTGCACTTCAGTGTGATGATGGTTTCCCAAAGAAAAGATTTATCGCTCTGATGCTGCTCTTTCACAGCTCAGGAGACCTTATAGAGCCCGCTGTTATGTTTAGGTTAAATCTCATCCTTATGTTTCTCCTAAAATTAATTTGGAGAAATAAAAATCATTTGATCTTGGGAGAATTAGATGAGCAGTATTTGAGTTCATATTGACTTCAGTATATTGTCCAATCTGAGCACAGTTTGAGACATTGAGATGTCTTCTGAAACTCTGAGGTAGGGTTTCTCAACCAGGATGACTTGAAATTATATAAAGTAAGACAAAACAAGCATTAAGATAAGATAAAACAACCAAAAATCAATATATTTATTAATTTAATTCACTCCCTCAACAACCATTTTCCATCGGAAATCCTAGATATATGAGGCAGCCTAATTTCTAGACCTGGAAAAGTCATAATTTATTTAAAAAACATATGTAATCTTATGACATAAATTAACAACATTGCCTTTTAAAAATAATATACTTTTTTCTCATTTTAAATGTGGAATTTCTAGACCTTGGAAAGTCAGGTAATTTAATAAAATTTACTTAAATTAATAACATTGCACTTTTAAAAAGAATTTGAATTATAAAAGTGTGATTTCTAGGCCTGGAAAGTCATATAATTTAAAAAAAAAAAATGTGTCATCTAATGACATGAATGAATAAAATTGCCTTTTTAAAAAGAATACACGTTCCTAATTTTAAAAGTGTGATTTCTACACCTAGAAAATCTGCGTAATTTAATTAAAAATACATAATCTAATAATATAAATGAATAAAACACAAATATAATTTTTTCCTAATTTTAAATGTGTAATTTCTAGACCTGGAAAAGTCAAGTAATTTAAAGTAAATTTTAATCTAATCAAATAAAGTAATACAATTGCATTTAAAAAAAAAAAAAAAAAAAGAGAATATACATTTTTCTAGTTACATTTTGTTTTCTAGGCCAAAATCACAAACAAATAAAAAAATCATGGGGCCTTGAAATTTCGTTGAGGACAGTTGGGCGACCCTTGGAGTCAAAACCACTGTTTTCTAGGAGAAGTGTGAGATAACTGAGAGAAACATCTGAGAAGCAGGAGGACTTCATTTCCTCTCTGTTTTGCTGTCTAGGAGAAACAAAAGAGTTTTATGTTGTTTCTTTCCAATTTGATCTGAACACTTGACCTTTATATTCAAAAGTGCCAAATACGCCAATCTGATTTTCCCATCAAGCTTCAGGACAAAGTGTTTGTCTCTCTGTCCATTCAGAGATGACCTGAGTGGGCAGCAGGGTCGTCCGCTGCAGATATCAACACCAGGGGCCGATCAGAGCTAGAACGCAGTTGTAGATGATGGAAACTGTGAAGCATCTCAGTGTAGCCCACAGATGAGTCATGTGTCTGCTGGGATCCTGAAGAAACGAGAGCTGTAGCGCTTTGTGCTTTGTGCTTTATATCCCTTCTTAAGACTTAAGGGATGAGATAGAGAGCAAGATGAGGTGGCCTTCACAGATTTGAGAGGTTTGGCTGTAACATGTTTTCTTGAAGACGTGAATGCAGCTCATCTGCTCTGTTGACGTTTGGTTTTTCAGTCTAAAGTCAGCGGATCATGACAGGCTTTGCTTTAGTAAAGTGGCGTTTCGCAGGCATCAGATCTGTGCTGTCTAGTGTTGATTGACAGCAATTGTGTTTCCGTCAAACTGCTTGTTTCAAGGATTAAAACTCTCATTCATACCTGAATGGATTTGTAGTTGTTTGATTGACATGCTAAATTTAGTCCGTGCCATAAGCCTTTTCTTCCAGTGACTCCCTTTGCATCTTAAATGTAATTAAAAAGTATTCTGTGGTACAAAAAGCACAATATTGTACAAAATAAGAATGATTGAATGAATCAATTAATGAATGGAGTCAGTGAATGATTATGGATGGATGGCTAATGTGCATGGATGAAATGACTGATGGTGATTATTGGTGCATTGATAGATTAATAAAGTAATGAATGAATGGGTTCAGATATCAACAGTCCATTTCTGATCATCTTATTCACTGCATAAGAGATTGAACACTGTGTTATTCTGAGGTTTAGTGTGTTTGCATACATGTAGGAAGCAGCTGTTATCCACTGTTATCACTTGCCTCAGTCTGTCAGCACAGAAGAACTGGGTTTGCTTGTATCTTCTTGAATTTTAGACATGCTTTGAAAGCTCAAATATATGACATCAAACTGAATTAACATTGTGCATTTTGTTTATGTCCCAGGGTGCAAAAGGTGATCCTGGACTGTCCCCGGGTCAAGCGCTGATGGGTGATAAGGTAAATGATCCACAAACACGGACTACAACATCATTGCTCTTAGCGTTGTTGGAAATGTCTTTGTATGTACAGCCCTAAAGCCATGAACTACAACGAACACTCATTGGATTTCTGGCCTTTAAAGGGATAGTTCACCCAAAAGTGAAAACTGTGTCATAATTTAAAACAACGTTCTGTCATTAAACTCTAGATGGCGCTGGCAGCTCTAACTCAAACTGATATAATTGCATCATCATTCACAAGGCGCAGCTGATTGGTTTCTTTTCGCATCAGCAGTCAATGAGCTTGCTGCTCAACATTCAGATGCTTGGCTAGTGCTTGCTGTAGCAGTTGCAGTGTGCTTCAGAAACCCTCCACCTTCCCTAGCTCCACCTGTATAGATCTGCTACTGGGTTACTTCATGAATGTTCATATGGGGTTATTTCATGTATTTTATATGTGCAGTAGCAGTATTTCTTAAATGCTCACAGCAGCATGTCTGTAGATGTATTGCAGCAGTAGCGTAGCAGATCTGTTCCGCCAAGACCAAACACATTAGCACTGTCATGTATTTTACAATGCTAACCTCTTCGAGATTTGTCACGACAGGACTCACCTTCATGTTGTTCCATATCTGTAGGACTTTCTTGTTCCATGGAACAAATACTGTAACTAAAGCCAAACTTGAGCAGAATTTCAAAGCTGCTCTGCTATAAAAATGTTTGGGAACTCTTGGCACCAAATATTACAAAAACTTAATTTAATTCAAATATCAAAGTGTCAATCAAAACTTGTCTTGTCAGGTTTGGCGTCAATGGAGATCATTCACAAGACACACAACCATTAATATCAAAATTGGTGGAGAACGCAGTCACAATTTGACAATGATGACCTTTTATGGTGCTTTTTTGGTCATTTGTGGAGCTCAGCAGCTCCAATTCCCAATCATTTTAATTCTATGGAAATGAGAAGCATATAAATTATACAACATGTGGGTGTTTGTTTGATTTACCCGGAATGAAAAGCTTTGAAACATGAGGGCGAAGAATAAATTATGTCAGAATTGCTTGGGCTTGAATTGCTTCTGTTTTCTTCATCTAGGTATGACCCTCAGGTGATGAAGGACAACACTGAGTTTCTTCTCTTTTATTATTTCAGGGTGAAAGAGGAAGGCCGGGTCCACAGGGTCCTAGAGGTGAACCAGGTCTAAAGGTAAGTCCTTCTCTTCCAACTTACTGCCAGAGAGCCCGTTTCAGCTGAATTATGGGCTGTTTGTGTCCGTGAGATGCAGTGTTTCATTCTCCACGGCGGTCATACAGTATCTGTTACCAACACCATGGTGGCAAGGCCCCTCTGAGCCATGGCTGGATTGGGTTACGGACCAGAATAAAGGCCCTGTGTGGTGTTTTTGGGGCAGGGGAAGGTCTGTTCACACTTCTCAAGACGTAACATTGCTCGTGGACCTGCCGTCACCTGGGAGCCCCTTTAGAACCTGAGAGCCCCAGAGGTCAAGAGTCGTCTTTTAGAGGAAAGGCAGTCTGCAGGGTGGCACGCTCCTGATGATATTAACAGTCCTATGTTGCATCTTCAAAAGCGCAACTGGTGTAAATTTTAGCTCACGTAACTCAGCTAGAGAATGTGTTTTTGTAATATTTAAGGTCTGTGACTTGAGTAGGAGGGTTTTTGAGGGTAGTTTGTTGAGAGAGCATTGGCAGATATCATGAGGAGTATTCAGTAGCTCTTGTTTCGGTTTGCGAGGTGAAGAGAATCAAAGGCCTTGTAAATTCCTTTCAGTCTTGACTAGAAAGTGTTGTCCAGAGCTCGTTTTAGGTCAGTCTTTTGCTAACAGTGGCCAAGTGTCGGATTTTCATTTGCAATCCCAAGAGCACGGTTAAGACTGTTTTTGTGTGGCTCAACTCTCAGAAAATGAATGTTCTCCAAGTGGAGTTTTCTTTGGAAATGGAGGCCTTTTGGAAAGAGCTCTTTTCTGTTGCGTCAGGACTTTTAGTTGGTTTTGAAAGGTCAGTTGTCACAACCCGGGAAGTGGTGAAAAGCAGATCTGTAAGGTTAGGTTTGTGGATCCTGGCCTGATTCATCTGAGAGTGGGGAAAACACAGGGATCTGGAGGTGAAACCAGAACCGTTAATAGAATAGATCCAGTCATGAGATAAGTCATTGATTTACCTCCAAAGACAAATGGATTCATGTCAGCATGCATTGAACAGACTTAGAGGCTGATCAAATTAAGTTTGTCCACGTTTCATTAAGAAAGTTTCTTGCTTTATCGACCCATCTGAGCTGCGGGATTGGGATACCAATCCTAAAAGCTACTGAATCATTTGTTGCACAAATTTTTGTTTACCTGCATAGGTGAAGGCATCTGATTTTACTTCCATAATGTGACCTTTTCAGAGTGAAACAAGATACTCAGTAGCAGAATGGGAGTTGATTGTGAAATCCAAAGCAGAATTGATAAAATTGTCTTGACTTTCATTTCGTGTTGAACCACCTCACCTCACTCCTGCCGAATGCCGGAGTCTTTGATCTTGAGCGTGCTAAACTTAACCAGTCCATTTAAATGCTGTTTTTATAGGTCATTAGTATCTAGAGCACTCAGCTTTTGCAGTAAAATGTTTAAAGAGCTCAAGCAGAAATAGTCCTACAGGTCCAGACCAGGTCAGGCGTAAATCACAGTGACCTCTGATCCATCATTGTCCTCTCGGCTGCTCCGCAGAAGGCCTGGAATTTGCCAAATCAAAGGATTGCACCACACTTGACCCTCTCCGCTTGGTCCGACACACAGCGCCACCTGCTGGCAAACAGTTGTCTGTACCTCTATCAAATCAGGCATCTAAATATGAAAATATTCCATTCAGAGATATATTTACACAACTGACTTTATGATTGTATTGTTGTGCTTCAGTAAAATTGGCACTGATTGGTTCCAGCACACAAGAAATGTTTCAAGGTTAGGTTTTCTGACCTCCCCTCCACGTCTCACTGTTGTGACTTGTCTTTCTTTCATGGGCTTGAGCTGGAGCTGTCAGACAGGGAAGGCTTTAAAAGGTTTTGACAGTTCTGGGAAAATTCTTAAGGGCTATTAGTCTTATCTGAGGCCACTGGGACTTTAGGCAACAAAAAAAAAGAAATCCCCAGAAATGTGGAAAAAATAGAACATCAAGTACAAGCCTCTCTGTTACTCCTTGTTCTTAACATTGTAGGGAAATGTGAAAATTCTTTGTTTTGCATTCTTACCATCATTCTGTAAAAGAGTCGAGTCATAATCTTTTTTTTCACCTGCAGGGTCCCAAAGGCTATCCTGGACCAGCAGGTCTGCCCGGAGAACAGGTGAGTGGCTGAAACACATGTCTGGATGTTGGCCTGTTTGTGAGGTCCTCACATTGTCATGTTCAACTACCACTTCAATTTAGCATCCGGGAAGCTGCTTTGGAGCTGTCATTTGTCAGACCACAAGCCATATTTAACTAGTTGCTAAGTCAAGTATCACTGTTATTATTAACATAGCTTGACAGTAAAGCTATTTTTAAGTAGCAAGTGTTGCATGAATTATTACTAGTGTAAAGCTAGCTGTGATTTGTTAAATAAACTATGAATATTGTCTTCATTATATACCTTCAGCAATTAGCTGCTGTCCATGAGCAAATTTTACTATAGCTACATTTTTCAAAAAGCAGTTTTATTGTAATTGATTTACTTTAATAAAAACGTTAATGCTGCTTGCCCATGCAAAAGCCACTGCCACAATGTTAGGTGGGTAAATGCTAAGTTGTTCTTTTAGTGCATTGCTGTGCAGTGATCATCTTGGAAAAACCCTATTTTTTTGCATCTTTGATCCAGTTTTATGTGTTATATTGATACAGTAAGCAACACCTTTACATAGCAATGCACTAAAAAACATGCCAGAATATTGCATGGGTAATCACCGCTAACGTTTTCTTTAAAGTAGCCAAATTACAGTGAAGCTGTCTTTTTGTAAATGGTTTCTACAAGTTGCTTAGAAAAAGTGCTAATGCTATTTAAAATTAATGCAATCTGAATAGTTTAACAAGTCAATGCAGCATTTATACTAGATTAATTAATTGCGTTACTGTGCTGAAGACATGCAAAGGACCTCCAGACCATAAAGCAATACTTTTGATAGATTCAAACAGATATTATTTATACATATTTTATAAAATTTCACAGTGGGGTCTCTGCTAAACTTTAATAAAAATCTAAATTTCACCTTAGGTGAGTTTAATAAGGCCACACAACTGTTGAGTTTTATAGATTTTTTGTAATTCCAGGATAAATTCCCTTAATTTAAGTAAGTGAAAAAGTCAAAGTTGTGACATTTGCCAAGTATGGTAACCCATACTCGGAATTGGTGCTCTGCATTTAACCCATCCAAGTGCACACACACAGCAGTGAGAAGTGAACACACCGTGAACACACACCCGGAGCAGTGGGCAGCTATATATCCAGCGCCCGGGGAGCAACTGGGGGTTCAGTGCCTTGCTCAAGGGCACTTCAGTCATGGGTATTGAGGGTGGAAGAGAGCGCTGTTCATTCACTCCCTCCCACCTACAACTCCTGCCAGCAGTGGTTCCTGTTAGTGGCGACAATAAATATACAAACAAACTAACAAACTGGCTGCTACATTTAATGCATGTGTGAAATGCAAAATGAATATTTTTTGTCAACACCTGTTAGATTTTCTTCAATAGATGGAGATGAACACCAGTTTCAAGCATCCTGAAGTTGACTGCTGGGTTTCTGCATTATATTTAATCTTCTTTCATATAATAGCCATGCTGTCACACAGATTTTGCCCGTACAATCTGGTTTAATTCTCTCTCCATCCCGCCCTACATGTTTGACATGGCATTAAACACATCTATGAGTTGTACCTTTGTACCTCTTCAATAACCAAGTCCGGAAGGTTTGGAACTCAATACATGGAAAGTTTCATTCAGTCACAAAGCGCAGTCTTTATATGCATTCATCTGATGCAAAGATGATCCGCGCTGGAGTCGCGCGGCAGAGAGGAGCCGCCGTCTGGACTTCAGCCAGGGTCAGGCCACGGAGAGCCGGTCCGGCCCGTGGATGCTTTGAGAAAGAGATGCCACAGGGAACAATAGCGGCTCTATTCGTCCGCTGGCAGCTGCTCTCAAATCTCATTCATGTTTTTCCTTCTTTTCTCCCCAGGGTTTGCCAGGATTGCCGGGCATATCTGGGGCAGCAGGTTACCCTGGCAGGCAGGTGCAGTGACCAATATCCACTAAAAAACAAGAAAAACTGTGTTACTTCATCTTGTTCCTAAATTTTAAATATTAAGCTTGATTCTAAATTTGAATGTAATATCAGGCAGCTGTTCAGAATGTACTGCGCAGTTTACTGAGGGTATTTTGGAATTCTCTTTTTATCACTCCATAAATCAGAAAATACAGCATCCAAAAAACCTTGTTTTTAGGAATAAAGACATGGACTGTTATTGAAATCTACAGAGGCAAATAGATAAAGGTCAATAAAATAAACACTTGTGTTGCAGATGGTTTCTTTCCAAGGTGTTTTTTTTTTTGCTGTTTTTATCACTCTTCTGAGGAAGTTGTCCTTAACTTGTTTTGGCAATGAGAAATTTTGGTCAGATTTGTTTAATATTCTTCCAGTCTCATTTTGTAAGTGACTTTTTTACTGTTTTAAATAAGTTTTCTTTGGATTGTCCAAATTTCACAAGTTGATCTAGACAAGTACAAGGAAACTATCCAAACCAAGATTCTTGATGTCTTTTGTGTGTATGTGTCTTATATGTGAACATGTATAACATGTCTTTTATCTTGCAGGGTTTGGCAGGACCAGAGGGAAACCCTGGACCTAAAGGTGTCAATGTACGTACAGCAGCCGTCTCATGGTTTCCTGTCAAAACATAGTGACTGAACTCTTACATCATCTCACTGAGAGCCACAAGAACAGATAACAAAGAGAGAGATATAGAGAGGATCTCTGGGAAGTTGAAAGGAGAATGAAGAGAAGATCAGATCCTTACAGATTATTTTTGCATTTGTTGTTGCTGTTAATCATACAACAGTGAAGAAAAAACACATTTTGGGGCAAAATAGAAGAAACGGGTAGTTGCACCCAAAAGTTGGTGAATACATCTCAACATGTAGAACGGATTCTCATCTCAATTATAATCTTAAAATAATTCCATTATGCATGACCTTTTATTTTTGCAGTCCTTATATATATTTTTGTCCCAGTACTCAAGAATCAGTGAGCTGTCTAAAGTCAAGATGCGACTGCTGCATCTCAGAGATTTTTCAGAAACGCAAGTCCTTTCAACATCTGGCAGTGTGCCATGGCACAGGAATGTGCAGAGACAGGAGGAGGGCCGTTTCTTTCATCTCTGACTGATAGTATATGTGATCTCACTTAACAAGAAAAACAATGGGACATATAGCACTCAACAGCAAACAAAAACACTGGGCAATCGCTCACACGCCATACTGAATGATTTGTGTCCAGTGTGTTAAACGTGTGGAAAAATGAGGTTATCACACCTGATGCTGACATGAGCATATTGTTCTGTGTGTTACTGAAGGAAGTAAGCTGCATTATGTGTACATTACTTGTAAATCACTGAGACTGAAAGCAGTCTACAGTTTTAAAAGGTGACAGATGAAACGAGGATGATAAATGAGGCTGTATCTTGTCGTACAAAGTGAATCTGTGTTAATAATCTGGTGAGGAAATAAGATCGGTCAAGTTTTTAGCAAGTAATTTTGAAATCAAAATACAGCAATCTAAAATAATGTGGCTATGCAACTCAATGGTATCAATACTGTAAGTAGGTTTGTTCAGTCATAGCATAGATGGAGATTTTAGGCTTATGGTTTATTAAAAATTCAGTTTTTCTTGTCCAGTAGGTGGCGCTGTCTCTTAACTGCTTTTGTACTATCAGGGCATGGAGGCAATGACTTGCACCAAATTTCATTCCAGTATACCAAAGCATTTCACAGATACAGCCTTGTGTCTTGTTCTTTGCCATTGAATTTATTAATGCATTATACGTAAATGGTACATCAGAGCACTCTTAACAACTTTTGACCTGCATGGTATCAGGATAATCTGAACACAGTTTGGGGACACAATGATGTTCTGTAGGAGTTTGACAAATGTACTGTAAACCTGTGCTTTTTATCTATTGGTGACGTGTGTCTTGTTTTTTTGTATCAGGGCTTTATCGGACCTCCAGGAGTTGCAGGACTGCCAGGACTGGAGGGAGAGCGAGTGAGTTCAAATGTGCAGTTATACATTATTAATTTAATAAAAATGCAAATAAGATGCAAGGAACAAGCATTTGCCATTAGCATTAATTTAAGAAAAGAAACATACTGTTGATTGCAACAAAAAATCTTTTTGAATCATCCCTCAGTTTGTAAAATGACAGAAGTATGTTTACAGTAATGCACTTACAATGGATATGTATTGGGCCAGCATGCAGCGATGTGAAAAACCTCTAGAATATGCAACTAGCTTAAATATTACATGTTAACCTGACACTGGTGTGATACCAACCCCGTCAGGACCAGATAAAACCTGTTTATGCTGGTCAGTTTAGCTGTGTATCAGTGGTATAGTACATGCATCAAACTTCACTCTCAGAAATTACAGTAATACATTTATGCATTTGACAGACACTTTTATCCAAATCGACTTGCATTGCATGAAAAATTTTTGTGTTCGTGTATTCAATGTGAATTAAACCCATGTTAGTGGCATTGCTAGCGTCATGCTCTGCTGTTACAGTACTATAATAGTTTTAAATATACTGAATTATCAGTTTAATTTTGTTTTTAATTTTTAAATGTTAACAAATATTTATTGATTGATTGATTGATTGGTTAAGTACTTAAACTAAATGCAACCTGGAATATTGCCTTGGCAACTAACTGGTAAGTTTTCCATCTAATGTGTACAGTATATTTCATTATTTATGTCAATTATTTATTTAAGTTAACAAATGTTATTAATAGTTTTCGTTTTATTTGACTATACATTTATATATTATATATATATATTTTTTTACATTTTTAAAATTAAGTTTAAATTTATTTATCCTAGAAAAGTAATTCCACCTCAAAAGGATGCTTTAAACAATTAACAGAGCAAATATGAACCATTTTTGCTAAATAATTTATGTTTCTCCTCCTGTACACTTGCCCTATAAAGTTCCATTGTAAATATGTTACTGTAAAAGCATGTTTCACTCACTTTACATACTGATGGACGAGTCAAAATGATCACAGGCTCCAGATGCTGTTTATATCCAACAGTATTCCTTTAATATCTGCATAATGGTGGCTTCGTCCGGACATGTTAGCCTGACTAACACACATGGGCTATTTAGGCCTGAACATTGTGTTCAAATTCTCAAATTCCCAAATGAATGACATGAGCTGGAAAACACACAAGACAACAGCGTCGAGATGGATGACGCCCCCCGGCTCAGTGTGATCGATGTGTGTCAGATCGGATCGTTTGGTAACCGCCATCGTCTCGATGTGTTCCAGGGAATTCCGGGTCCTGAGGGAATCAAGGGTGCCAAAGGAAGACAGGTAAACGCTCCCTCATTCATAAGCTGTCATCAGGGGCTATTATGCAAATGAGTGATGCATATTAAAACAGATGAAGTTACTTGTGGGTAAAGAAAAGTCAGGAAAATGAACAAAGAATCTGTTCTTGTCATCTGCCGTCCAGCTGTAAAGCTGACAGCACTGTCTTGGTGGAAGATGTTATGCAACGTATAAAAGTCTGTATTACTAAAGAAACATTGCTTTACTTCTAAAAGGGGTCATGAGAGTTATTCTGAATGATGTACATGTGGTAAATCTTCTGCAGCATATATATATATATGCTGCAGAAGATTTACCACATGTACATCATTCAGAATAACAGAATATATATATATATATATATATATATATATATATATATATATATATATATATATATATATATATATATATATATATAATAAAAAAAAATATATATATATAAATAAAACAGTTATAATAATAAAACGAACGGATAATAATAATAGTACAAAATATAAAAATAAAATTTTAAATAAATAATTATAATAATAAAATAAATAATTAATAATAATAATAATGTTGTAGACTGATTTTCTATAGATTTCTATTGATTGTTTATATATATCAGCGTCAGCCATTAAGAAATCATATTGGTCGTCCACAATTGTATAAGTCAACAGCTTTTAACCAGGGGTTTTCATACATTTGATAAATTGTTCCTTGATTCTCAGAGATTCTTCATAAAGTCAGTGTCCACTTCTTGAAACTCTTGAGAGCACCACATTTTGGTTTAATTTTGGGTAGTGTTCATCCTGAGAAATCCCTCAAATGTACGAGCTTGCTAAAATCACAACACAGATGGTGTGCCAGCTGGGCTCCTGCCCACCGTCTGCAGCAGAATGATTAATCACCGGCATCTCCAGCACGGATGAAAGCTTGCTGGAAGACGTTCAGAGGCCCCTGGGCTCTCAGAGACACAAGCAAACATGCAGACGCTCTCCTGAACTGCAGAACTGCTGCCATTTACAGAGCAGATCCTTTACAGTGACATGCACTGATCAGGAAATAGTTAAATAACTACAAGATCAGAATGACACCCAAACGAGGCGTTCAGATGTGTGATCTAACCTCATGGAAAAGCGCTGTGTGTCTGATGTTTTCGCAGGGTGTTGTTGGTGATGTGGGTGAGCGAGGGCCGCCCGGACCAGATGGAAACGAGGTACGAGTCTCTCTGCCATCAGACAAACACTTTTATATAGAATTATTTGGACAATATATCTATATTCATATTTTCATTTAGGGAAAACCAAAGAGCACCATACATTGTTTTTGGACAGTAGTACAAAAGTTTATTTTGATGTGCATAAATTATTTATATGAATTAAATTAATATATTAAAATTATGTGTTAATAATTAATGAATTGTTTGATTTATAATGATTTAATTTTTAAATATTTAACATTTAGGTTCAGCAATTTTATAAAAGTCCTATGTGCTGTTATATAGTAATAATAATAATAAGAATCGGTCATATTGGCCGATTGTACAAGTCTATGGTTTTTAATTTACAATAATTATGTATTATGTAAATATTAAGTATCACAATATATACACTGTTCAAATGATTGGGGAGAATAAATAAGGAAGACCAAATAATGTTAATTAAATTAAAAGTAAAGACTTTTACATTGGTATTTCAGATAAAGGCTGTTCTTTTGAACTTTCTATTCATCTTTGAATCCTGAAAAATAAAATGTATCATGGTTTCCACAAAAATATGATTCAACATTGATAATAATCAGAAATGAGCAGCAAATCGGCATATTAGAATGATTTCTGAAGATCATGTGACACTGAAGACTGGAGTAATGATGCTGAAAATTCAACTTTGATCACAGAAATAAATTACATTGTAAAAGATATTCACATAGAAAACAGCGGTTTTAAATTTTAAAAATATTTCACAATATTTACTGTATTTTTTATCATATAAATGCAGCATTGATGAGCAGAAGAGACTTTTTTTAAAAACATTAAAAAAAAACTTACGACCCTAAACTTTTGTTTGTTGTCGTTTGTTGTGCTCGTGTTTCAGGGACCTGTAGGAGGAACCGGCAGCAGTGGATTCCCAGGCCTGAGAGTGAGTCCTTACACACACATACAAACACAGAAGGGTAAACCAGCTTCAGCGTCTGATGTCTGATATTAGTGTTCCTGTGGCTCAGTGGTAGAGCATTGTGTTAGCAGCGCGAAAGGTTTTGGGTTTGATTCCCAGGGAAAACACATAGCAGAAAAATGTATAGCCTGAATGCACTATAAGTCGCTTTGGATAAAAGCGTCTGCCAAATGCATAAATGTAAATTACTGTATATAACACAGGCTTACAGCAGGGATTGAGGGCTCCTTTAATTTCTTTGTTCAACCGTTCTTTCCTCCATTCTTCGAACGAAAACATGCTCTTCTCCCTAATGTTTAGGAGAAAATTTTTCTCAAAAACTGCAGTCTTTCAATATCAGTAACTCAATAGTAACTCAGTGATGCTAAAACAGCACTGGTGCTAAGTAGAGAAGAGCGGGGCACAACCTAACACTTTTTTGACTTTCTCAGGTTGTCAAGTCAAGTCACCTTTATTTATATAGCGGCTTTAAACAAAACAGATTGTGTCAAAGCAACTGAACAACATTAATTAGGAAAACAGTCAATAATCAGTCTATTTTCAGTTCCTCAAAATAGCAACGCCCCAACAATGTGCCTGAACACACCTCTTTTTAAGACCAGCACACACATGGGTGCACAAATGGGTGCAAATGCATTTGCTGTTTAAACAACGTGGTGTATGACGGGGAAATGAGAACTGCGTTGGGCTGAAACTAGCAAAAACACTTGCGCCGCATCTTGCGCTGCTTTGCGCGGGGTGTATGATAGGGCCCAAGGTCTTTACAGGGGATCTGTATCTGGGGCTCATCTAGTTGTCCTGGTCTCCGCTGTCTTTCAGGGCCGTAGAGGTTCTTTCAAGGTGCTGATCCACCATTTGGGCTGGATACGTACTGCATCCGGGTGACTGCAGTTACCATCTGGTTGACCTCGGAATAAGAGAGAAACAGACTAATATTAGTGTAGATGCCATTCTTCTAAAGATGTAGCAAGTACATCAGGTGTTATGGGAAGTGTTCACGGTTCCAGATTACTTAATTAATGCAGCCTAAAAATCCTTTAACAGATTTGGATATTAGAAGCATATTAGTGTGTTATGTGTAAGCCAGGTTAAAGAGATGGGTTTTTAATCTCGATTTAAACTGCAAGAGTGTGTCTGCCTCCCAAACAATGTTAGGTAGGTTATTCCAGAGTTTGGGCGCCAAATAGGAAAAGGATCTGCTGCCCGCACTTGACAGAACCAGGCTAATATGGTCATACTTCCTGGTTCTAGTAAGAACTCTAGCTGCTGCATTTTGGACTAGCTGGAGTTTGTTTATTAAGTGTGCAGAACAACCACCCAATAAAGCATTACAATAATCTAACCTTGAGGTCATAAACGCATGGATTAACATTTCTGCATTGGACAATGAGAGCATAGGTAGTAATTTACATATATTTTTGAATATTTTTTTACAATTTTTTTTTTTTTTTTTTTTACAAATGCTAGAAACATGGCTTTCTAAGGAAAGATTGCCATCAAATAGCACACCTAGGTTCCTAACTGATGACGAAGAATTGACAGAGCAGCCATCAAGTCTTAGACAGCGTTCTAGGTTATTACATGCAGAGTTTTTAGGTCCTATAATTAACACCTCTGTTTTTTTTTCAGAATTTAGCAGTAAGAAATTATTCATCATCCAGTTTTTTTATATCGACTATGCATTCGGTTAGTTTTTCAAATTGGTATATTTCACTGGGCCGCAAAGAAATATAGAGATGAGTATCATCAGCATAACACTGAAAACCAACACTGTGTTTCCTGATGATGTCTCCCAAGGGTAACATGTAAAGCGTGAAGAGTAACGGCCCTAGTACTGAGCCTTGAGATACTCCATACTGCACTTGTGAACAATATGATACCTCTTCATTCACTGTTACGAACTGATGGCAGTCATATAAGTATGATTTAAACCATGCTAATGCACTGTCATTAATGCCAACAAAGTTTTCTAGTCTATGCAAAAGAATGCTGTGGTCAATAGTGTCGAACCAGCATTAAGATCCAATAGCACTAATAGAGAGATACAACCACGATCAGATGATAAGAGCAGGTCATTTGTAACTCTAAGGAGAGCAGTCTAAGTACTATGATACGGTCTAAATCTTGACTGGAAATCCTCACAGATACCATTTTTTTTTCTAAGAAGGAATATAATTGTGAGGATACTACATTTTCTAGTATCTTAAACAGAAAAGGGAGATTCGAGATCGGTCTGTAATTAACTAGTTCTTTGGGGTCTAGTTGTGTTTTTTTTGATGAGAGTCTTAATAACAGCCAGTTTGAAGGTTTTGGGGACATATCCTAATGACAATGACGAATTAATAATAGTCAGAAGAGGATCTATGACTACTGGAAGCACCTCTTTTAGGAGCTTAGATGGAATAGAGTCTAACATACATGTTGGTTTAGATGATTTAACAAGTTTATACAATTCTTCCTCTCCTATAGTAGAGAATGAGTTGAACTGTTCCTCAGGGGATCTAAAGTGCACTGTCTGATGCAATACTGTAGCTGACGGCTGCATGGTTACAATTTTATCTCTAATAGTATCGATCTTAGAAGTAAAGTAGTTAATAAAATCATTACTGCTGTGCTGCTGGGAAATGTTAACACTTGTTGATGCTTTTTTTTTTCATTAATTTAGCCACTGTATTGAATAAATACCTGGGGTTATGTTTGTTTTCTTCTAAAAGAGATGAAAAGTAATCAGATCTAGCAGTTTTTAATGCTTTTCTGTAGGATAGGTTACTTCCCCGCCAAGCAATACGAAATACCTCTAGTTTTGTTTTCCTCCAGCTGTGCTCCATTTTCTGGGCTGCTCTCTTTAGGATGCGAATGTGCTCATTATACCACGGTGTCAGACTGTTTTCCTTAATCTTCCTTAAGTGTAAAGGAGCAACTGTATCTAAAATGCTAGAAAAGAGAGAGTCCATAGTTTCTGTTACATCATCAAGTTGTTCTGAGGTTTTGGATATGCTAAGGAATTGGGATACATCAGGAAGATTACTTACAAATCAGTCTTTTGTGGTAGAAGTGATGGTTTTACTATACTTGTAACAAGAAGTAGAATTTACAGTTTTAGCTATATGAAGTTTGCACAAAACTAAATAATGATCTGAGATATCATCGCTCGGCTGCATAATTTCAACACCATCAACATCAATTCCATGTGACGGTATTAAATCTAGAGTATGGTTTCGACAATGAGTAGGTCCTGAGACGTGTTGTCTAACCCTAATATAGTTCAGAATGTCTATAAATGCTGATCCCAATGCATCTTTTTCATTATCAACATGGATATTAAAATCACCAACAATTAAAACTTTATCTGCAGCCAGCACTCACTTGGATATAAAATCAGCAAACTCTTTACCGTATTTTTCGGACTATAAGTCGCACCTAAGTATAAGTCGCATCAGTCCAAAAATACGTCATGACGAGGAAAAAAACATATATAAGTCGCACTGGACTATAAGTCACATTTATTTAGAACCAAGAACCAAGAGAAAACATTACCGTCTACAGCCACGAGAGGGCGCTCTATGCTGCTCAGTGCTCCTGTAACCTCTCAGATCGGCTGCATATTTTACTACCTGCAGTTTGTAATCTGCAGAATAGGATTTTCTTTTTGGGGGCATTTTGTTTGCATTCAGTCTTTCTCAGTTGTCTTTAAGTTAATATTTCAGTTAACAGTTTTCAGTTGTTTTCAGTTAATGTTTTCAGGGGTATGCTACAGGAGCACTGAGCAGCATAGAGCGCCCTCTCGCGGCTGTAGACGACAATGTTTTCTCTTGGTTCATTTCTCTTGGTTCATGTCAAATTAATTTTGATAAATAAGTCGCACCTGACTATAAGTCGCAGGACCTGCCAAACTATGAAAAAAAGTGTGACTTATAGTCCGGAAAATACGGTAATAAAGTCTGTATGTTGCCCTGGTGGCCTGTATACAGTAGCCAGTACAAACATCACAGGGGATTTATCATTAACACTTGTTTCTCTGGATAATGTTATATGAAGCACCATTACTTCAAACGAATTATACTTGAAGCCCGCCCTCTGAGAAATACTGAAAACATTGTTATAAATTGAAGCAACACCTCCCCCTTTACCTTTTGGACATGGCTCATGTTTATAACAGTAAACTTGGGGGGTAGACTCATTTAAAATAATGTAAGCATCAGGTTTTAGCCAGGTTTCTGTCAAACAGAACACATCTAGGTTATGATCAGTGATCATATCATTTACAAAAAGTGTTTTCGTAGAAAGGGACCTGATATTCAATAAGCCAAGCTTTATAATTTGTTTATCTGTATTGCATCTGTTTTTTATTTGTTGAATCTCAATAAATTGTTAATCTTAAATTGTTTTGGATGTTTTTTGTATTTTCTAGTTTGGGGAACAGACACAGTCTCTATAGTGTGATATCTAGGTGAAAGAGTCTCTATGGACATTCTTACTGTCCTCAATTAAAGTTTGGATGCATGTCTCTAATTCTAAAATCTTCTCTGTCAGCCTAACTA
Organism: allo-octoploid hybrid of Carassius auratus x Cyprinus carpio; assembly: GCA_024542945.1. Taxonomy (NCBI): domain Eukaryota; kingdom Metazoa; phylum Chordata; class Actinopteri; order Cypriniformes; species allo-octoploid hybrid of Carassius auratus x Cyprinus carpio. The sequence continues at coordinate 1,245,152 of CM045076.1, read as the reverse complement.
ATTCTCTGCATTTATCACATGTGAATCCCTTGTCGCCAACAGAGAGAGATAAACTATACATGTGGCAAGCAGTGCAAATAACAATAGCAGGAGAAGCCATTACTCACCGTAATTGATGAATGACTCTTACCAGTGTTGTTTGATGAACTTGTGAAAAAAAAAAACAGAGCGAGAGAGAAAAGAAATGGAGCAAGAGAGAGGAGAGGAGAAAAGAAAACAGTGATAGGCATGAATGGAAACACTAATGACAAGCTAACGAATGCTAACGCGCCGCAGGTGCGCTGCACTTGCGGATTTAGAATAAAAGCGAACGATCAAATTAATCAGATTAGATTGATAGATCATATCAGAAATATGGTGGGAATGAAGTTTTATCACTTTTAACAAGAGAGAGTGATAGTAAGATAGAGATTCTACAGAAAAACAAAGCTACACGGAGCAACAATCACAAACCAGCCAGGTTGTGTAAATCCACATGGGGTTCAGAGTATAATTTATTATCCACAGTAATTTTACACTTGTCTTGTACAAATATGTCATTTTGTTTCATAATTGCAGTGTATACGTTTTTCTTTATTTACCCCTAAAGAATGAAAGTGAAATGTGACAACATGCCCCGTAGGTGGGGTACACTGTAACTTCTGAGGGGCATGTTGTAACTTGACCATGAGACAGCATGAAATGTTATCTGATCTAATGAAAACAGAGCAAAGCATTAAAGAACTATCTAACCTGATAAATAACAGATTGGATATTAAATTAATAGCAGATTTGTCTCATTTTAATTGAATGCTAAAAGCTCAGATGAAAATTTCCATCAGTCAGAAATTTACTTTTGCTATGGTAAAATAAATGTTCAGCGATATCTTCAAAAGATTTTTGAATTTTGGTGCACTTTTTTCTCTATATAGTGTTGATGTGGCAACTAGTAAATGCTGTAAATTTTGTTGTGCAAGCATGTGTAGAAATATTTCAACCATGTATGTTATGACTAACCCCTCGTTAGTTTGTGCTCTGCACTCTTCTAATGTGATGTGCTTGGTTAACTTCATGCTGATGCTGAGTGACTGTGATCCTGGCTGCTTTCTGTCTCTTTCATCTCTCCTGCAAGAGCAGATTTTGGCCAAAAGCAGCCGTTTATTAGCAGATCTCTGCTCCTGAACTGTTGAGGATTATTAATATCCTCTTGGCAGGAGCTGCTGGCAGGACTCAACTCTGTACAGTAGCAGAACAAGCTGCTGAAAACCGTCCCAAAGACCTCTGAAAAACCCAAGAACTGGTTCGGAGTCAGGTTTCATATTCATGCGCAACATTACTAGTCAAACGTAAACAACAAAAGTTATGCAACTTATTGTTACTCAGCAGAAGAATAGTTTGTCCTGATTTAGAACATTTACATTTAGTCATTTTGCAGACACTTTTATCCAAAGCAACTTACAATTGGGGGATACATAAAACTTCATCTTAAAGAGGCAAACAGACACAGGAAGTGCTTGTAATACCACGTTTTAGCAATTTTTCAAATAAGTACAAGCTAGAAAGAGAAGGAATAAATAAAGAGAGAGTTTTTATTTAATTTTAAATAAAATAATTGTTTATTTTTTTTATTTTTATGATGAAGTCAAGTAGCTTTGAAAGAGATGAGTTTTCAGCTGTCGCTTGAAAATTGTCAGGGATTCCGCATTCCAGATAGGGGTGGGAAGATCATTCCACCAGCCAGGAATGGTGAACGAGAATGTTCTGGAAAGTGATTTTGAGCCTCTCTGTAATGGTACCACGAGGCGTCGCTTACTAGTAGATATCAGACTTCTGGAGGGGATGTAGATTCGTAGTAGTGAGCGGAAGTAGGCGGGTGCTGAGCCTGTGGCTGTTCTATATGCAAGCATCAATGTCATGAACTTGATGCGAGCTTCAACCGTTAGCCAGTGCAAGGAGATAAAGAGAGGTGTAACACTGGCTCTTTTGGGCTCTTTGAAGACCAGTCGTGCCGCTGCATTCTGAATCATTCGTAGAGGTTTGATTATGCTTGATGGAAGTCCAGCCAGAAAAGCATTGCAGTAGTCCAGCCTAGAAATGACAAGGACCTGGACGAGAAGTTGTGCAGCATGTTAGAAAGGGCCTGATCTTTCTGATGTTGTGCAATGCAAACCTGCAAGATCGAGCAGTCTTTGCAATGTGGTCTTTGAAGGTCATCAAAGGTTACACCAAGATTTCTGACTGAAGTTGATGGGGTAATTGTAGAAGAACCTAGCTGGATAGAGAAATCATCTTGTAGAGTTAGAGTGGCAGGGAAGACAAGAAGCTCAGTCTTTGCCAGGTGATATTCTTTCATCCATGCTGAGATGTCTGCCAGGCAGCCTGAGATCCATGCAGCTACCGTTGGATTGTCTGGTTGAAATGAAAGATAGAGCTGTGTGTCATCAGCATAGTAATGGTAGGAGAATGTGCCTGTATGATGGGACCCAGTGATGTTGTGTATATGGAGAAGAGAAGGGGTCCAAGAACTGACCCCTGAGGAACCCCAGTGACAAGTTGATGTGCTTTGGATACCGCCCCTCCCCAAGCCACCCTGGAAGACCTACCAGTGAGATAGGAATCCCTGTGATGCCCAGTGATGAGAGGGTGGACAGGAGGATCTGATGATTGACAGTGTCAAAAACAGCAGATAGATCCAGCAGAATAAGAACTGATGATTTGGAATCAGCTTTTGCAATCCGCAGGGTTTTCAGTGACTGACAGTAGCGCAGTCTCAGTTGAATGGCCACTCCTGAAACCTGACTGGTTAATAATGTTAATAAATGTAACTGCTTATTTGCAAGTGATTTTACTTTATGCACCTAATCAAATATTGTGCTGACAAGTAAAAAACGTCTAAAACTACAAAAGCTGTTTTATAAAAAACACATCTTTTTAAGATCTTTTAAGTTTTTATTATTTTTATTTATTTATTGTGTTGTATTTGTATTTCTTGCATGGTGGTAGTATTAGTAGTAGTAGTAGTAGGTTTAAACTGCTAAAACAAATCCTGTACCAGCCTAAACTGTTTTGCTGGTCTCCCAGACTGGTCAAGCTAATCTCTATCAAGGTTTTTTTTTTTTTTTTTTTTTTTTCTCAAGCACAATACAAATCTAATGAAATGGTCTTTTGGAAACTTAATGGCCACATTAAAGGTGCATTAAATCATCACAGTCACAACCTTCACTTTATATCTCCAGCAAAATCACTATCAATATTTGGCAAGTCATGTGACAGTAATATTATTTTAGTGTAATTTAGATACTATTGTACTTTTTATTTTATTTTATTTTATTTTATTTTATTTTATTTTATTTATTTTTAAGCATGTTTCTGCCACTGAATAAAAAATAAAAAAGATAATTGCGACTTTTTTCCTCACAATTTCATGATATAAATTTGCTTTTGCGGATTATAATGTAATAAATGTCAGATATAAACTCATAATAGTGAGAAAAAAAGTTTGAATTGTGAAATGAATAGTTGCAATTATTTTCAAAATTTTTTCTGTTGCAAAAAACAAGCTTTTGTAGTGTTTAAGCTTTGGTTTTAGTTTTATTATGTAACTACAATAACCCTGCTTACAGCAGCTTTAAAAGTAAAATTCACTGTTACTTGCTATTTTTCCTCTCGTTTCCATCATTGATAATGTGTTTCTGTCTGTTGCATGTGTTCAGATGCTGTAGTCTTTGCTTTCTGGAGTCTCTGCGGAGACATTCATGTGTCAGAAAAGCCAATCATTGTACATTTCATGTTCAGTAAATGGTGTCTAGCAGTAGAGGACTCGTCTGCTCGTTCCGGCTTTAAAACACACGTGTCAGTGGTTGTTGAAAGCCCTGGGGCCATATAAAGTGCTGGACAGAGATGTCAGATGCGTTTGACTGCTGCTGGGTGTCAGACGGGAGATTTAGAGCGGGATGTTGCAGCGCTGCAGGTTCCTGATGTCTTTTCACGATGCTTTCACTGCTGTCTCTCTCTGCTGGCTCAACTGGTGATCAGAGAGGTCACGATGAATCTTTTAGTAGGGATACTCCGATCCGCCTTTTTCACCTCCGATACCGATTCTAATACCTAGGGTTCAGTATTGGCCGATACCGATCCGATACCAGTGAAGTTTTTTTTTTTCCCAATTTAAATAAATGTAGAATTTATATATCTCTGTGTGTGTAACTGATAATCAATCGTTCACAATCTACAAGATACAGACTACTTCATTATAAAGAAAAATAAATAAAATAAACAATAAATATGAAACAATATAGGCCTATGTATATTCATAATCTATGACAAAAATGTATAATAAACTAGGTTAGTGGATAATTTGGCAGCAAAAGGTATTCTAGAAAAATCATTGCACAATAATTTTAGAAATCCAAACAGGTTAGTAAAAAATATATATATACACATTACTATTTGTATTATTAGAAAATCCATTCATTAAAAACTTTCATGAATGTATTTATATATAAGTATATACTATAAAATTTAAATAATTTTTTTTTAAATTTATAGCATATTTTTTAATAAGGCAACAACATATGATAGATACGATAGGACAAAACCAATACAGTGCAGCACGAATCACGCATCAATTTCTCTTCCCTTTGTGCTTTGCGCCTGACACTATGTAGCTTCAAATGCATCATTCTGCACACCGGATGCGCACATTGTAAGCACTTCATGTTAAAAAGTGCCACAAAGGGAAGAGAAATTGATGCATAGTGTATTATATCTATGAACAGTTATTGAGCCTTTCTTTTAACAGTTTTTTTACAAATCAAGTATACAGTAACCGAACGTGAAAGAGTGTTCTGACCTCAAACTTTCAACTTATATTTACATGTAAAGCTGCTTGTCTAAAGATCCCAGACTCAGTTTAACTATTAAACTATTATCTCTGAATCTCTGCTCACTAACTCCAGAAGCTGTGGTTTGTTTCTCATACATCACATTATGATTCCCTGTTGGGAGTTCTGTTCGTGGGATGTTCTTGAACATTCGCAGATTGATGCGTTTTCTGCAGGCATTAGAATATCAAATGAGTCGTATTTCACCTTCTTTTCTTTCTTCTGTCGGTTTTATTACGTGCAGCAGACAGAAGAGCTTTTTTATGGACTGTGTGTGATTTGTTTGTGATCTGTGGGTCTTTCACAATCCTCTACCAGCTCCAGATGAGCAGCTTTCCTTCGAAACACGTCTTCTCAAGTTAAATAAACAGAGATCTGTGGCATTTGTGGTCATGGTCATCATTAATGTCATCGTTTTACCTTATGTTCTCTTATAATGCAGTAGAAACAGAAGAGCATCATCTCTCCGGCTCTGAGATGTTTGCACATTATTCCTGTAGGTTTGAGGTGAAATGAAGAGGCTGCTTCCCATGAATCAGTGCAGACATGAGTGGGTTTATAAACGCTGTTCTGAGTTCATGTCTGCAGTCTCTTAATGAGAAACAGCATCTCTCTGCAGTACCTGCTCTCTCTGTAAGTGCTGCTTTCACAACAGCATTCATAGAAATCTTGAGCTCAGACCAAAAACGCTGGATCTGTATCGTGAAGAAGTGTTTTTGATTTTAAAAATACACAGATATGATCAGAAAATATATTGCACCGTATATATTGCGCTGCACTGTAGAATGATACTACAGTGTTATGATCAGTAAGTCATGGCAACATGCTTTTTCCTTTCTTATTAGAATAATAACAAATTTCAGCTTCTGTTTCTTTTTAACTTGTACAAGATACAATTAGATTATTTTAAAAGTCATTTTGATATAATTAAGTTGAAATTACTTGCACGGACAATTTGATTCAACATACAAATTTAAAGCAGCAACTTTTTTTTCCAGTGTACATACAAGTAACTTGTTTAATGAAGTAGATGTATATAAATTATTTAAATGGCAATTTTTCCCTGCTTTATATTTTGCTATTTTTTTTTGATAATTTTTTTTTTCAGATAGTTTTAAATGTAAATGTTATTTTCCCTGCTAGAATAAATATTTTACAAAATGTATGTATGTATATATATATATGTATGTATATTTATATATATTGACAAAAAATACCTAAATATATAGCAGGAAAAAAAGGTGTGTGTGTGTGTGTATATACTTTTCTTTCCTGCTATATATTTAGGTATTTTTTGTCAATTGTAAAGTAAGAATATATGAATATTTGGATAAATAAACTTAAATGTTATTTTTATTTTTTTTATTTTAAATTAGATTTTTTTTCCCCAAAATTATTATTATTATTTACATTACATTTCAGCAAGATTACTTTTTTGTTGTTGTTGTTGTTGTTGCTTTGGTGGTACACTACTGATTTGGATTTATATGTGTATTTGTTCCCTTGGAATATCATGGATATGCATTCATATATTGTTATTATTATTGTTGTTGTTTAAATTAATGAAATATTCAATTCAAAAAACATTTAAAAATCATTACATTATTTGATTGGCCTTTTTTTTTTTTTGTATGGCTTACAGTACCATAATTCCTTCATTACTACCTTTTTACCAAAGAATGTGCTTGTAAAAGAAAACTGTTCCTTCTGCAAGATAATACAGATTAAAACTTTCCCTTGACCTTCTGTCCCGACCGTGAGTGGCAATAAAGCTCATTTAGACGCTGTGGGAAGCGGGTTAATTCTGCTCGTTCAGGAGTAATTGTCTGAACGTGCGTGTGAGAGTTCAATCACAGATAAAGTGTGTTCAGGACTCTGCGTTTCTAACATGTAGTTTGCGAGAAGCCAGAAGCTCACATCAGATGATGGTCATGATGGCAGACGGTGGGAATGTCCTCATAAAGCTGTCCTTCAGTGTCCATCACTACATTATTCACTGAATGCTGGGTCTCTGTCTCCTCTCTCAGGGTGATCCGGGGCCTGAGGGACCCCGTGGCTTTCCTGGCATTGTGGGACCTCAGGTAACGTCCTGTCACGTTACGCCTCAGTGTTTCTGTAACCTGATTGGCTGAACACTGAAGATCTTGCTCTCTCATTGGCAGGGCCTGACCGGAGGGGTGGGGCCTCCTGGAATGAAAGGTGATAAGGTGATTTAAATATTTCTATTATTGCAGCGAACAAGTGAACTTATAAGGTTAATGTGTTGAGAAATGGACTAACATGTCCAGACAAATAAAACTGTATTTATCTGTAAATAAATAAACGCTCTGCCCATGTGTATTATACTTAACTTTGCTCCTCATGAATTTGGTTTATGAATGTGACCAGGGCTGGAATCATGGTTATTATAGTTAACTATAACTGAAACAATGCAAAAAAACAAGCAGATTTTTTGTTGCTTGAAATAGGATAATGTTAACTGAAATAAAATATTTAAAAAATTTAAATTTATTTTATTTTAGCTAGTTTTCAAACATTTCTCTTAACTTGGTATACTAAAATAGTGTATTAAATACTAAAATAGTGTACGAAAATAAATTAAAAAATAATTACTAAAAAGTGTGTGTGTGTGTATATATATATATATATATATATATATATATATATATATATATATATATATATATATATATAAACAAAAACTAACAAAAACGACCAACAAAATTACAGAAGCTTTAAAATTAAAATTGAAGATACAAAAATAAAAACTAATCCAAAATATTTAAAAATATATATAATGGTATTTAAGTTAAGAAAACACACACACACAATAATAGTATTATAATATAATAGTACAATAATAGTAATGCATTAATATATATATATATATATATATATATATATATATATATATATATATATATATATAAACACATAATAAAAAAATAACCTTAAACTTATTTTATTTCAGCTAGTTGCCTACAACATTTCTCAATTTATTTTAACTTGATGTACCAAAGTAAATACAATTAAAACTTAAATAAAAAAAAGTTAAATAAATAAATAATAATAATGAAAACAACTTTAACTAAAATGTAAGTACAAAAATAAAAAATAATTAAAATAAAAAAAATCTGAAAAAGTATCTCAGTGATACTAAAATAACACTGGCTGGAATCTAAACAAAGAAAAAGCTCAAATATGAGAGAATTTTTATTTGCGTCACATGTTTTCATCACTACATCATTCTCAGACTCTCATTTGTGTTATTCATCACTGCAGTGTTATTCTAACATGTGCAAACTCATGTGTGCTGCTGTATATGTACAGTATGAATGCATACATGAGATCAGTTCAGGCATGTTGTGTTCTGTATTCTGTAATCCTGATGCTGTATGATTTAGGGTGAACCTGGATTGAGGGGTGAACCGGGAGAAACTGGTTATCAGGGTGACAAGGTGAGTGTCAGAGTGTTTTCTAACATAAACAAGCTTTATAGGGTCATGAAATAGTTTTGGGTGTGTCTGTGGAGGGTCTTGGAGACATTTGTACACTGATTAGTGTATTGTATGTATGAATGAAAATCTGCTCCAGGAAACTCTAAAATGCACTATTTACGTGCACCTTTAAGATTCATGCATTTGAATTGCATATTAAATTTCCATCCATTTGCATTTCACAGTTTTAGCATATACTAATAAACTTTATGTGATGCATGTTAGTCAGTCATACCTAAAAGAAACGGGTCAGATTTCTGCTCTCAAAAAAATCATGGCATAGTTAATTTTTAACTATTTGCGTCTATTTAAATAATCATACAATATAGATAGATAGATAGATAGATAGATAGATTTTATATTTTAGTTTATTCTTATTTTAAATAATTCCGTATTTTATGCTAAAATCAAAATAAATTTTATTAAATAAATTTTATTATTAACAATTAATTTTTAGGAAGCACTGTTACAGTATTTCTTAAAAAGATGTCTGACCTGTTTCATTTATGTATGACTGACAAATATGAATCATGTTAAGTTTATTAGTTTGTTTATGTTAAAACTGTGTAATCCAAATGCATGGAAATGCTATTTGCAATTCAAATGCATAAATCGTGAATAATTTTTGAGTGTGAAACCCAAGTAATCGTGAACTTCTGGTTAAGATTTGCTGGTCTAAACGTGTGGGAATCCTGTCTGTGTCGATGGATTCAGTGTTTAATGCAGACAGTGAGGAGACGTTGTGTATTGTTTGTTCCAGGGAACGGCTGGTAATCCAGGACCGACAGGACCACGCGGAAAACCAGGACCTCTCGTAAGACCACCTGTGTTCAATTCAAACGAATGCTGTGATTGTCAGTAAACCAGCAAATCTGGTTGGAAGTCTGAGAGTCTGAACTATAGTCACCGGTGTATTTTTGTGATGTTTATATTTGATATTCTCTCTCTGAAAGGGGAAACCGGGTGAACCGGGACCACAGGGGCCTCCGGGGCCACCAGGACCTGAGGTGAGGTCAGGATTGTGTGGAGCTTTGGTTTTGATTGAGTCATGAACAAACGTCCAGTTTGCTTATAATTCAGTGAGATCTTTCTAACAGTTCAGCAGATACTGACATAAACTGATCTAAATACGAGTCGTGGCTCTATATCTCCAGTAATGAGATGAGATGTAAATGATCCAAACATATAATGCAGTGATTGAGAGATGAAGAAATAAAGGCTCCTCAGAAGATGTGAGATGTTCTGGAGGCTTGTGAAGATCATTCCTCCGCTGAGGAACAGTGAAAGTAAAGCTTCTGGAAACAAACGCTCCTCAAAAGATCCTGATGATCAGATTTGAGACTCTAAAACATGATTGATGGAGAATCAAGTAAAGCTGAGCTGCTTCAGTCCAGTAAGAGTTCATCTGGAGATATCACTGCAGTTATTCTGACCGTTACTTGATCAAAATCACTCAAGATCTGACACTAAAAGTTACACTAAAAGAGCTTTTACTGGATAAAAAACTGTAAACTCTCAATCAGAGACAGAAGACGTGCAGGAGATTGTGTGTGAGAGGTTTAACAGCAAGGTTTTGATCATTTAGAGGCCTTTGTGTATTAAATATGATACAGTACAGTGGCCTGGTTTCACAGACAGGGCTTAGATTAAGCCAGCATTAGTCCATAGTTCAATTACGACATTTTAGTCATTTTTATAAACATGACTGGTGTGCATCTTGAGACACTGACATATTTTAAGACCAATCAGTGCAAGTTCTTTTTTTGAAATGGCTCAGATACAGCTCGTCTTACATTTTCATCTAGGACTGAGCTTAAGCCTTAGCAGGCTTTATAGGATTCACACTTCAGTTAAACTATCAGATGCATCAGAAATGTAGCTCAGCCTAAGACTAAAGAACATCACAAACACCACAAGCAGATGAAATCACATATTCAGATTTATTCAGTATTTCTGTACTGATTTTGAGTAAAATTTCTATATTTGTATGGATTATGTTTAAGTTTGGTGAAAGATTTCAAGATTTCACGCTCTTATTAGATCAGTGCATGTAAATGCCTGCAGTCAAAGCCTTCTACAACAAAACATTAATCACATTAGAGCTGTTTATAGTCTATTTGTGTTAGTTAGTTTTTTTGTTGTTGTTTGTTTGTTGTTAATCCCGAACATAACTGTGGCTCCTCGCAGCTTTATCATAGTAAACTTAGAAGCATCTGTGCGGCAAATAGATGAAACTCATCCTGGCAAGGGAGTAACAACTCCTGTGCTAGTTTGATAGCAGCTGGGTGTCTGGGAAGTTGCCCTCTAGTGGCACTTCTGTGTTATTTAATGTGCATAGTGTTCCTTATTATTAAATATATCCTATTAATATAAAAACAAATAAAATTGTTATTGTTATTACAATTTACATATTTATTGAATATCTTACCACGTATTATTATATTACAGAAATAATGATAATGTATTGTGAAAATACATTCATTTTGATTTTAAGAGTAAAACATCAGACCTAAATATAATAATAATAATAGTATATGTTTATTTATTTATTTATTTATTTAAATAACAATAATAATACTCATAATAATTAAATAATCAATATATTATAATCAAATTATTATTAATATTGTGAAATTATGTATTATTAGTAGTAGTATACATTTTATAATTGTATATATTTATTTAAAATCTTGCTGCATTGAAATAAAATGAATTGCTAAACACCCTTCATGTGGACTTCATCAGACCTATATATATATATTTGTATTAATTTATTAGAATTATTATTAAATAATATTTTAATTGCATAATTAATTATTTAATATGATTTAAAAATGTATTATTAATAATGTTAAAATTATAATTATTATTATTTATTTACGTTTCAGATTTTTTTAATATCTTTAAAAAATTGGTCATATTGCATTTGGTCATGTTACGAAATAAAATTGCTTTGGATGGATTTTGGATCTCCTTTACCTCTCACTGTCCATTCACATCAAAACAAGCCAAAAAGAACACGTCAACACACACAAAACTCACTCTAGTTGAACATTTCTGTTGAATAACACAACAATTCTCGTAAGTATAGAAAATACTAGTTACAAATATAAACCCTGCCCTGCCTGGCCCTAATTTACAGCAAGTGGGTGTGGTCTGATGACAGGTGGGCGGAGCTGTAATGACAGAGGCGGGGCAGCTGTTAATCACCGTACAAGGTGAATGTAGGGTGAAGCTCATAATATGTTCTTTATGTATTTCTGTCCATGTTTTGTAGGGTTTCCCAGGAGACATTGGTGCACCAGGACCCAACGGCCCCCTGGGACCAAAGGTGCATGTGTTCTTTGATTAAAATCATGAATGTTTGTTGTACCAAAATCTAAACAGCTGCTTGCCTAGATGCCTATACAGCAATACATTTGTTCCAAAAGGTGGCATCAATCTTATGCTGCCTTCCGAGATAGCTTACTTATTAGTAGTAGACAGCGAGGCCCCTCACTAGAGATGTTTTGTTACTCTTACCCAGTTTGTACGTTTTTATATAAAGACACCTGCTTTTCCCAGTGTTCCTCACTGAACAGAGTGTGTGTGTGTGTGTGTGTGTGTGTGTGTGTGTGTGTGTGTGTGTGTGTGTGTGTGTGTGTGTGTGTGTGTGTGTGTGTGTGTGCGTGTGTTTAGGGTCTTCAAGGAGCCCGAGGCCCCCAGGGACCACCAGGGCCAAAAGGAACAGAGGTAAAGTGTTCATCTCCAATCTCAAATACAATAGACAGATCTATCTATCTATCTATCTATCTATCTATCTATCTATCTATCTATCTATCTATCTATCTGTCTGTCTGTCTGTCTGTCTGTCTGTCTGTCTGTCTGTCTGTCTCTCTGTCTTTATGTCTGCCTCTATCTATCTATCTATCTATCTATCTATCTATCTATCTATCTGTCTATCTATCTGTCTGTCTGTCTGTCTGTCTGTCTGTCTGTCTGTCTGTCTTTATGTCTGCCTCTATCTATCTATCTATCTATCTATCTATCTATCTATCTATCTATCTATCTATCTATCTATCTATCTATCTATCTATCTATCTGTCTGTCTGTCTGTCTGTCTGTCTGTCTGTCTGTCTGTCTCTCTGTCTGTCTTTATGTCTACCTCTATCTATCTATCTATCTATCTATCTGTCTGTCTGTCTGTCTGTCTTTATGTCTACCTCTATCTATCTATCTATCTATCTATCTATCTATCTATCTATCTATCTATCTATCTATCTATCTATCTGTCTATCTATCTATCTATCTGTCTGTCTGTCTGTCTGTCTCTCTGTCTCTCTGTCTCTCTGTCTGTCTTTATGTCTACCTCTATTTATCTATCTATCTATCTATCTGTCTGTCTGTCTGTCTGTCTGTCTGTCTGTCTGTCTGCCTGTCAGAGTGTGTACAGTAGTGTAAAGTGAATTAAATCACCTCTACAGTAGAATAGAACTGCAGTAGAGTCAGTTAATTGATGTTCTTCTAAATTTCTTTCATCGCCTTGTTTCTCCCCGAGCTTGTGGTATGATGTGTACGGTGAAGGAATGTTTTCTTGTCTACGGTCAATGTTCTGCGGGATCTGATTGCTGAATATTTACCAAAACGCTTCATGTGTGTTTCTCCAGGGAGACGAAGGCCCCCCAGGTCCACCTGGAAAGCCTGGTCCCACTGTAAGTGTTTTTCTTTTTCAAGATTCACCTTGATTTAACTCAGATTAACACTGAGCAGATGTGATGTAGTACTTTGTTGTACTGAATGTATACAGGCAAATGCATGTACAGTCACACCTATATGTGTGTGTTTGTTCATCCATTACAGGGCCGAATAGGTCGGAAAGGTTTGATCGGTGAACCAGGACCCGAAGGCCTGAAGGTAAATGTCTCCTCACCAGCAGAAATTATCTGTCCATCATCCAATATACAAAAAAAACAACTGCAATATTATATCCAGTATTTCCCCAATGTTTCTGTGGGATTGTTTACATCATTCTCTGTAATGGCCAGTATATTAGCCATCCAGCCAAACGTGAGATTTATCACAGATTAAAAATTCTTATTAGGGTTTGGTTTACAGTCAAATATTCTTGATGATGCAAGTGTTTCATTTTAGTGATCTGATTTTGATATTCATTTTTATCTTTTATTTTTTTCCCAGGGAGAAATTGGTGACCCCGGGAATCCTGGGAAACATGGACCCCCTGTAAGTACAAATACCTATCTATCCATCTATCTATCTATCCATCCATCCATACATCCGTGTTTTTTTTTTTTGTAAACAAATTTGTTATGCCGACCGAACTCTTAGTTACGTTGTTTTTTATTGAATAACTGGCAGTTTTCTGTTTCACAGTTGTGAGGTTTCATTGAGCAAATGTGTTTGTTTTCCCGTTGTGTGTTTGTTTATGCTCTTGTATAATCAGAGAAGTGTTGTGAGGATCTAACGCTGTGTGAGAAAACAGTGCCTTAAAAAGAATCTTTTAATGTGTTTCATGAGAACGTCCTCCCTCTTGTGAACTTCTCCAGAGGGATTTAGGACACACGCAGTGATTGCTCTTGGAAAAACGTTTATCCCGCGGTTTCACTCCATCTTCCGATGGGAAGACGAGACTGCGTTCGCGTCCGTGTGAGGAGGATTTGTTTTAGATACGACACAGAAAACATGTGCGCTGTATTTCTGTGTGAGGAGCTCAGTCATAATATTTGCATTCTGGTTTGTGTTCATCTATAGTGTATGAGCTCACATGTGTGATGCATTAGAGATCAGGCGCAGAAAATCTGCCCCGGGGCCCAGACGGCCCCACTTCAAGAACAGCAATCTGGAGAACGCAAGCCTTTAATGAATGCCATGACATCACTTTCCAAATGAGCAGGACAAGATCAGACGGAGGGGAAAATGGTTTAAATTTGCAGATTAGTTGCTGAAGTTCTCAACCTCTTAAAGTCCATTTACACCAACTCTGACTTTTTAGCACAAAAAACTATTTCTTCTGAAAAACTGGTTCAGATCTCTGGGTTTTTCAGCTAGCCGGATGCTTGGCACTGTTTTATTGCCGTTTTTCCCCATCACATATTCTAGTAATTATAAATTAGTTATCATTCGATAGCTTAAACACTCAAAATCAGTCTTGGTACTTAAAACCTTTCAGTGGGCTCCTCCCCCTTTGCTGCTATATTTTATAATTAAAACGTTTGCTAATTTTGACAAAACTAATTTGGAAAGGTCTGAAGCCTCATGGTTCCATATTTGGTAGTTATTTTGTAGTAGAACTAATATTGTGACAGAAGTTTATAAATTTGTGACAGGAAAATGCATTTAAAAATTCAGTGGAGTTTGGGTGTCACCTAGTGGCTATTTTTGGTATAGCACCTATACAAAATCTCACGGGAACCTCAATTTTTGTAATATCAACTTCAAATTTGGAACATAGTTAAGACATATGGCTTTAATTTTAAATTTAATTTTAAATTTAAACTTCTGTAACATTTTTTACACTTTCAGTTTTTGAAATGCCTTTCTATTTTGTGACATAACTATTGCGCATTTTTAAGTGTGATACAGGCTGGAGTCGCTTTCATTTCTTGTAGCTTCATCTTCATCCACAAGAGGGCATCCGAACATGGATTTCAGTTGACGTTAGGATTGATATCACACTAAAATCATTCAGCAGGCATTTTCTCAGAGGACCCGCAGTAACAGAATCATTTCGGTTATAATCGAAAAGTAGCTGCTGGATGATGTTGATGATTTTATATGACTTTTGACGTGTCTGGAGTGTTTTTAGCTGCACAATATCTGTCCTCTGAGGTTTGGATGACACATTTTGATGTAGTGACTGTTACAGCAGATCTATGTACTGCTGGCTGTCGCTCGGCTCTTCCAGGAAAATACGGAAAGCCTCGTCAATCCCAGCGTGCACTTGGTGTCTTTCCTGAAGAACATCTGTGATGACTGGCATGCTTTCAGAAAGCTTGTTTTTTTTATTTTTTATTTCTAAGTTCTCCAGAATCCCCTCATAGTGTCTTATATAATCTATCCATGTTTTCGGTCTCAGATGTATAGAGATATAAAAATGAACATGGACAGCAGCTCAGATCATTTAATCTTGGAGGAGTTTGAATGAGAAATTAGTTTTTGATTGCAGATTTTTTAATCTCTTTTGTAACATATCTAGAGGAGACGTGAGATTGCTTTTCACACACACACACACACACACACACACACACACACACACACACACACACACACACACACATATGAGTGCTGTCAAATGATTATATATAACAAATATATTGTTTATATATTAAATATGTTTATATATAATATAAAATATAATTATATAAATATATAAATGTATATACATGTACATATTTTCAAATATATACCGTATGTGTGTGTATTTATATATACATAATAAATAAACACAGTACACATACATATAGTATGTAAACAAAATGTTTTATTTTGGATGCTATTAATTGCGATTAATCGTTTGACAGCACTAATATATATATATATATATATATATATATATATATATATATATATATATATATATATATATATATATACGATTATATATATATACTGATATATATATACTGAAAATTAAATTTCTTTCCTTCTGTATTTTTAAATTTAAATGTTATTTTCCCTGCTAGAATATATAAGTATTTTCCAAAATTTTTATATAAATTGAAATGTTATTTGTCCCCCTGATATTTATTTTGCTATTGTTTTTGTAGACTGTGAAGTCTGTCTATCCGTCTGAAACAAATTAATACTTTCATTCAAGAAGGGCACATTAAATTGATCAAAAGTGCCAGTAAAGACATTTATAATATTACAAAGGATTTATATTTCAAATAAATGCTGTTCTTTTGAACTTTCTGTTCATCATAAAATCTTAGAAAAAATATATCACCGTTTCCGCATAAATATGAAGCAGCAAAAACTGTTTACAACATTGATAAGTTATTAGAATGTGACACTGAAGACTGCAAATTCAGCTTTGCATCAAAGAAATAAATGATATTCAACAATACTGTATATTCAAATAGAAAACTATTGTTATTTTAAATTGTAATAATATTTCACAAATTCTACTGTATTTTTAATCAAATAAATGCAGACTTGGTGAGCAGAAGAGACATCAAAATCATTCAAAAATGTACAGACCTCAAAATTTTAAACTATAATGTATATTACTAATTCATCTTGAGCAACTTATTAACACTTAAAGTCGTTATTTTGCCTTTAAACCTTACAATAATTTTCTCTGTAGAGAACGACTTGCGTGAAACATTGACATGGAATATTTGTAGGAGCTTCAGTCAGACAAGCCAAAGATATCTGATGTAATGATTGTTCTGTGACAAATGATCTGTCAGAGGAACGTCGAACCCTTCGGAAAGTGCCCCAGGGCTGATGGTGCATGCTGGGAATCATCCTAAAAATCCACTTGTACTGTACGATGGAAAATCCTGTACAGGAGTGTGACGTTCCACGTCTGTGATGATTGATGAGTGCTGGGAGTGTGAATGCACATTGTGTTTAGTGTGGCACTGGAAACAGAGCTTTATTTAATCTGTACTGTCATAATACATCGATTTGTTAACTATAATATGGATGTGAGCAGTTTAGCATGTTAGTAAAAATCATTACAGATCATTATAGTCTGTGTGTGAAGATGCAGGACAGTCTTAAAGAGACAGTTCACCTGGAAATGAGAATTCAGTCATCATTTACTCACCCTCGTGTATCTTTCAATTCATTTAAACTGTCACTTTCAAAACATGCCAAAAATACCATAAAAGCATCCTAACATTCATCCATCAGACTCATATTTTTCAAGTCCTCTGAAGTCATATGATGCAAATCTCAATTGCACTTGTATTTAATTACAAAATGGCATCTTTAGATGTGCCGTTACTTGTTTGATGTCATTGGTTCACAAAGCATACATTTATAGCTATGAGAGGTCTTAAAGGCTCAATATGGTCAATATGTAAAGCTTTCTTATGGATTAGAATATAGTGCATATGAACTATTGTTATTATACTTTTATCGTGCTTTCTTGCATTTTGGAGCTTGATAGACCCAGTCTCCACTCACTTTTATTTCAAAGCTGTATTTTCAGCATCATTACTCCAGTCTTCAGTGTCACATGATCTTCAGAAATCATTCTAATATAATGATCTGCTGCTCAAGAAACATTTCTGATTATTATCAATGTTGAAAACAGTTTTTTTTGTGGAAACTGTGATGCATTTTATTTGTCAGGATTCACAGATGAATAGAAAGTTCAAAAGAACATTAGAAATGTTTTTACTGTCACTTTCCATCAGTTTAATGTGTCCTTGATGAATAAAAGTATTCATTTATTTTAAAAAAACAAAACTTATGTTATATTATGTTATGTTATGTTATGTTATGTTATGTTATGTTATGTTATGTTATGTTATATTATATTATATTAATAAGCCTGGATATTCTTTTAATATTCACACACACACACACACACACACACACGCATCCATGTACTCTTGTAAAGCAATTCTTCTGTTCCTATCTGAACTGAGATCTGACATGAGGAATGCAGGAGTGTGTGTGTGTGTGTGTGTGTGTGTGTGTGTGTGTGTGTGTGTGTGTGTGTGTGTGTGTGTGTGTGTGTGTGTGTGTGTGTCTGTGTGTGTGTGTGTGTGTGTTTAACCAGCTCTTGTTCTCGGTGTTGTTCAGGGGCCGGCGGGACTGATTGGAATAACCGGAGTGATTGGACAACCTGGAGAAAAGGTAAAAACCGCGACAGAGTCTGTATCTTAAACCACACATGCATCATGATCCATATTTATTGTGTGCTGTTTGATTTCTGCTAGAAAAATCTCTTTATGAAACATGACAGTGTACACAGAAACCTGATTTTAGATTGAAATCGATCTGAAAACATGATTGTGTTTGTGTTTTAACTGTGTGTGTTCAGGGCAGTCGAGGTCCTCCTGGTCCTTTGGGTCCTCCAGGAGAGAAAGGTTCAATAGTAAGAGCTTATTTCACATTAACAAACATATTAAAATGCATTGCACTGCAAAAAAGAGCTTCTTACTCAGTATTTTTGTCTAAACATACATTTACTTGAGAAGCAAAATGACATCAGATTTTAAGTCAAATTTTTGGAAAGAAAAAAAAGATCAAAATGAAGGGTGTTTATGCTTAAAACAAGAAAAAACATCTGCCAATGGAGTCAGAAAAATCAACTTAATTTAAAAACAAAAAAATATATATATACATTTTTCTGACCTCATTGGCAGATATTTTCTCTTGTTTTAGGCGTAAAGTCACTTATTTTTGGTGCATATTTTATTTTTTATTTTATTTTATTAAAATAATTCTTACATCTTTGAATTCTGAATAACAATAGTAATTTCTTTTTAAAAAGAAAACCTTACTGACCCCAAACTTTTAAATGGATTATTTTTATTTTATTTTATTTTAATATATTAAATAAGCATTCTCAATTATTTTATTTCTTCAAATCATACATAATTCTACTCAAGTATACACAATATGAAAGTGTTTAGACATTTGTACTGAAAAACAAGATGAAAATACTCGGGAAGAACATCATTAATAGTGCTAAAATATACTGAGCCTCTTTCATGAAACCCAGCTGAGCGAATCGTTTCTTGTATGTAAATTGTTGTGTGATCCAAAACACGAGTTTAAATCATTTATCAACACGAGTAGAACAGATTTCTGAAAAATCATTTAGAAAACTGAGTTAGTCCAATCTGAATCTGTTCACTAGTTAGTGGTCACTGGTTAGTGTGTTTGTAACTCTGTGTCTCGTTGTCTGTTTAAGGGGTATCCGGGTCTTCCAGGAGGTCCTGGGGATTTCGGCCCACAAGGTCCACCAGTAAGTTTACCCATGATCCTCTGCGGTTTTTAGATGCACATTTTGGGTTGAAAGACAAATTTGAATTTGTCTCTTTCTGTCCGTCTCTTTTTTCTCAAGGGTCCGCAAGGGCCGAGAGGAGCAGCAGGCCTTCCCGGGCCGAAAGGGCGAAGGGTAAGATGAATAGTGAAAGAAATTCATGCTTGTTTTGTGTAGCTAATGAAGTCACTACAGCTAGAACAAAGCAAACTGAAATCTGAACTGGAGTAGAGAGATTTGATTGGTTGAAAACTTTTGATTGACAACAGATTTGGGTGATTGTTACCAAGAAATAACCAGGTATTTCACAGATTTATAAGACACAGAAGAAATAATTTAATATGATTTTTTATATATATATATATATATATATATATATAAATTATAAACATTAAAAGCATTTTTAAGACCATTGTTGCTTTATTTTTATGACAATTCATTATTGAATATAATGTCACAATGCAAAAAAATTCTTAATGATCCTAAAAATGCTTAAGTGTAATGCATTCAGCTCTCTCTGTTCAGCGATCAGTGTTGCTACAAGTTTTTAGTGTTTTGCTGACCAGGTGACTCACAGGGACCTCTAGTGGTCAAACGGAATATGACGTATGTATAAACACAATCACCACTAATAGTCATTATTACACACTTAATTGAGTGGCTAATTAATCTGAATCAATTTAAAAATCTAAATATATTTATAATTAATTTTATTATAATTTTTGTACTACTATACTCTGCTATACTTTTTTCTGATTAAAAATGGCAGAAAAACTTTTTTTAAATTTTAAATGTCTAATGTATGTAACAAAGAGGGTAACTGTCTCAAAAGAACAGTAGCAAAAACAGCCGGTTGAATTAATAACAGGTCAACGTGAGGGTAAATGTTTAAGGTAAACTCAAACACTTGCAGAAACCTTGACTAACATAATAAATGGAAAGAGAAAGAACATGTTTGACGTGAGTCCTAATGACACAGGATGAAGTCAGTCAGAGGCCACAGAAGCTGATGAAGAGAGGTTTGAGCTTCACGCCAAACTCTGCAATTAAGAGAACATTCCCCTCAATTTTGTTTATATAAAACAGTGCAGATCTCATTTTAATGATGGTGAGAACGGGCGACTTAAAACCCCCTTGTGAAAAACATGACAGATAGATTGTTTACACAAATGAGTCTCCATTCATGAACCCAAAGTCAACAGACGAAACTCTTTGGCTCTGTGTTTCTGCTCCAAAACCTAGGAAGCACTTGCGTAGACAGCTTTTAACACATTATAAGCAAGTTCCAAATGCAGCTGCTTTTCAATACATTATAGTGCCTTATTTTGGCCAAATTCTAAGACAGCATTGCGTGGCCATCTGAGAATGCACTGCAACGAGCTCAGTCCAAGATTGTGGACAAAAGGAGAGACATTTTTATAATATTTATCCCTTTAATTCATCAGTACTGAAAAGTATAGATGTATAGATTGAATAGATTATAATGTATAGTTTAAATAGATTAATAATGTATAGATCGAATTGAATCGTTTTTAATGATATGTGATATTTGTGTTCTTCAACAATATAATACACTTGATACGTTTTCTAATATATTTAGTATTTTATTTTATAATTCAGATTTTATTTTTGTCCATTTATTTTACTTTGTAAATTAATGAAAATTATTTTTAATAGTTTTAGTTCACAATAACAGCCCCAACTTATACATATCACATGTTATTAACATTCTAACACCAAACTATTACAATCCATAGTGCGTTGCATCTCTTGTGAGCTTCAGTGGTCTATATAGTGTGTTCCAAAGTGGTCACTAATGAGGCTGCATCTCGATTTGTGTGCTTACATAAACAGTAAACAACAGACAGTGAGGCAGCACACTAGTTTGTGTAACAGATCCTCTCTTTTTTGGTTTAGTTTGGCTTGTCCTTGATTCTCGGTGTGTTTGCATTGATCCACCAGCTGCACTGTTTATAAGATGAACTTGATATAATAAATCTCATAGATTTTGAGCTATTTGGCTTTTCGGAACATGTTGTTTCAGGCTAGTGGAAAGAAAACATCCAAAATACACTTTCAGGTTTATTTTATTGCGCATTTGCATTTGCAGATTTCAGTTACAGTACATATCTTTAAAAGTTTTTTCTCCACTTCAGCAGCACTTACAAACACCAAACTTAGCAGTTTTGTTCCTCTCTATATTCTGAAGGTTTTTACTGAAGGGTTTGTTCATATATCATTCACATGGTTTTATACAACAGTTTATTCCTAAAAACATGGTGAAAATGTATTTTTTCTGGCTGTTGACAGTATTTTCTGATTTTTGAAGTGATAAAAAGAGATATCCAAAATCCCCTCTATAAAATCTTTTAACTCTAATATGTCAACAAAATCAAAAAAGAATTTTGAATCTGGCTTTATCCATTGTTCAGATTTATCTTCTGGAATTTTATGAAAGTTAGTGCATATTCAATTAGAGCATGCATCATATGCGCATTTAAAAATAACACTTTAGAAAACTTCTAATACACAATTTTTTTTCTCCAATTCTTAATGTAATCAGTCAACTGGTAAGTATGGTGATATCTATAAGTTAATTTTTACCCTGTTTACCTGTTGTGTTTTTGTCTTTTAGGGCCCGAGGGGACCTGACGGCCCTCCAGGAGAGCCGGGCCCTGAGGGCGTAAAGGTACCAGCGTCCCTACAGACCCAAAACATATACAAACATAGACAATTATATAGGCATGGAAAAGTTCAACTCTGTTGTTCTGGGAAAACATTGTGATCATTTATGTCCCTGTGTCTTACACCAACTTCCTGTTTCAAGAGGAAACAGATCACACAGGATAGAAAACTGCACTTTCATGGTGCCTTTCACACCGCTACAAAACCCAAAACAATTGCATTGCGATTTGCATTACAGAGGCACTGAATGATCATGATGTACAGACACACATCACACATGCTTGACAGCTCCACTGCTGTTGTTTTTCAGGGTGAAAAGGGATCGCCAGGGAAGAATGGACCTCCAGGATTCATCGTAAGCAACTCTGAACACTTGAAAATTGATTCAAATTTTAAAATGTAGATAAAATTGTCCCCAGAAGTTAGAAGAGCTTGACAAAATCTTCATTTAGGATGTCTTCGTATGGAAAAAACTATTCACACTTAAAATAATGTACTTTTTTATGGTTTGCACTAATCAAAATCATCTTTATATAAAAACAATCGTCATATTTGATATGTCCTCAGTTAGATGAGCTAGATAAACATGTGTTTCTGCAGACTGGACAGTAAAACACATAGACACACGAGGACATACTGTTGTTATTATTAACCAGAAATAAAGCTAATAAAAATATTTTTTGGTAGCTGAAATTAAGTTGAAAGAAAATCTAAATATGTAATGGAAAAACTTTAAAAAATTAGAAATGTTGCTTTGGCAACTAACTGAAATGAAATAAGTTTAGTTTGAAATACTACAATTACTAAAACTAAATCAGTGAGCTTCAGTTGAACTCTTTGACATGTGTTTGTGTTTGTTTGTAGGGTAAAGCTGGAGCTCCAGGGAAGAGAGGAGCAGCAGGAGCGCCTGTAAGTCTCATACTAACAATCTTTATTTCAAACTCAAAAGTACCAAAATAATGGTATTAAAATAGAACAATATGTTGCCAAAAATACTGTTATTTTTGTTTAAATAAATTGTATTTATTCTAATACTCAAAAGTATAGAAATAATCATTTTAAAATATAGTGTTACCAAAA
Organism: allo-octoploid hybrid of Carassius auratus x Cyprinus carpio; assembly: GCA_024542945.1. Taxonomy (NCBI): domain Eukaryota; kingdom Metazoa; phylum Chordata; class Actinopteri; order Cypriniformes; species allo-octoploid hybrid of Carassius auratus x Cyprinus carpio. Next base: position 1,222,083 of record CM045076.1, on the reverse strand, counting down.
ATGCTATTATTTTTGTTTAAATAAATATTATTATTTTCTTTTAATACTCTGATGTATCGAAATAATCATATTAAAATATAGTGTTGCTAAAAATTGAAAAAAACAAAACATAATAAAATAGTAAAATACACTGCCAAAAATACCATTATTTTTGCTTAAATATCGTAATTTTCTTTTAATACTAAAAAGTATTAAAATAATTGTATTAAACTGTTGCCAAAAATAATATTATTTAAATAGTTATTGTTGTTTTCCTTTAATACTCACAAATATTAATATATTGATATTAAAATAGTAAAATTAGTATGTTGCAAAAATGCTATTTTTTATTATATTTGTTTAAATAAATACCATCATTTTGTTTTATATTCAGTTATTTAAACAATCTGACTTAAATAGTAAAAATATGTTTTCAAAAATACTTTTATTTTTTAATAAATGTTATTATTTTGTTTTAATGTTAAGGAACCAGAATTGTAAAGTGGGGGCTCCTTGTGATTCCATCCCTATTTATCACATATTCAGCAGGATGTTGAGATGTCTCTGGTCTAGCGTCTGTGTTTTTCCTGTAATAAAGTGCGAGTGTGTTTGCTGTGTGAGGTGTGTGTCTGTTCACACACGCCTGTTTAAGCCTGAGGGGTTTTAATGCTCTCGAGCTCACAGCATCCTCTAGTGGCTGAAGGTGAATGTGAAGTTTTGGCATCTGTGCTGTTTGGTGTTTCAAAGATGATTTATGATGTTTAAACCACAGGCTTCCTGTGAACAGATAATCTCTGCTTTAATGCTGCAGATGTGTGATGACGTGATCCAGCGATACACCTCACTGATGATAGTGAATAATAGTGAATCAGAGCACTATATGCAAATACTGTCAGCCATGATTGATGAATGCTGACAGACTGTTAGCGGCACATTCAGCAGCAAAATATACACTAGTGTTCAAATGTCAAGCAGTCTATAAGATTTTTTAGTGTTTCTAAAAGAAGTTCCTTCTGCTTACCAAAGCTGCATTTATTTGATTAAAAGTACAGTCACTCAGTAAAATTGTGAAAAATTATTAAAATTCAAAATAGCTGTATTCTATTTAATGTGTTGTGAAATGTAATTTACTCCTGTGATCAAACATGATTTTTCAGCGTCATTACTCCAGTCTTCAGGGATCCGTCAGAAATCATATGCTGGTATCGTGTTATATTGGATTTAAAAAATAAATAAAATAAAATCAAAGCAAAATATGTTGCCAAGAAAAAAAAATATATATATTTTTACTTAAATAAATACTGTACATTCTTTTAATACTCAAAGGTATTAAAATAATAAAATAAAATATTGTTGTTGAAATCAATCCTATTATTCATATTAAAATGGTCAAAATGGAGCAAAAATATGTTTGTTTTGTTTAAATAAATACTGTTATTTTAATAATCAAAACTATTTTAAAATAATTATATTAAAATAGTAAAATTTGTTGCCAAAAATGATTTTTCTTTTGTTTAAATAAATACTATTCATTTATTTTTATACTCAGAAATATTAAAATAATGACATTAAAAAAGTTAAATGTGTTGCCAATATTTTCTTGTTTAAAATACTGTTTCTAGTCCTCAAAGACATTAAAATAATTGTAACACAATACTAAAATATGTTGCCAAAAATACTATGATTTATATTTAAATAAATACTATTTTTTATACTCAAAGGTAATATAATAGTTGTACTAAAAAAGTAAAATATGTTGCCAAAATATCTATCTTTTAAATAAATACTATTATTTTATTTTAATATTAAAAAAAGTATTAAAACAGTTGTATTTAAATAGAAAAATGTTGCCACAAATATTTTTATTTAAATAAATACTTTTATTTTATTTTAATACTCCGTTATTAAAATAAACTTATAAAAATAGTAAAACGTGTTGCCAAAAATATTACTTTTGTTTAAATAAACTATTATATTTTAATATTCAAAAGAATTAAAATAATCGTATTCAAATGGTAAAATATGTTGCCAAAAGTACTCAGTTTGCCATCTCTTGCCTACATAGTCAGCTGTCTTCTAAGTCAACACCTTAACTGTCATGAAACCTTGTAAGTGACTGATCTGGAAACTCACGATCTAATACAGTGTGTTCATCATCATCTCTAAAACTAGCCAATTATAAACCCTGAGTGGATTTATCGGGACTTTATTTCCTTGAATATGAAGCATGTGAAGGGAAGGTATAGTTGAGACATATGGAAGCGTTTATGGCTGTTATTAATGCATCTTTGTGTAAGTTATATTTACTGCTGGAAAATGAAGTGCACTTATGACTTTTGATGAAGGGGGTGATAAAAATTGTCTGTTGCAGTTATTAAAGTGGCATCAGCGCTTTGAGCAGTTCTGGAAACTGAGCGTCAGTCGTCTCTGTTGTGAGATTTCACTGAGAAATGCTCTGATAACACAGGTGCCAGCGGTTCCTGTTTCTCAGCGTATCAGCGCCTGATAAAGACGGAAAGAAAAACAGATGAAAATAAGAGTAGAAAGGCTGTGGGTTCCTGCTGGCTTACATTTCCATCATAGAAACAAACTCAAACTCAGACGTTTCCATTCTGTAAAGCAGCTATGTTTTACAACTAAATCAGATGTGTAAAATATGTCTTTAACAAAGCACCCGTGTGTATTTGAACAATAGCTTGAGACGTTTGAGCACCTGTGTTTTTATTTCTGTGCTTGTATTTACAGTAGGTTTCATGTATAAATCAGTTTTGTATCGGATGTTTGTCCTAAAATTCCTTTGAGGAAATAAAAACACTCAAATGGGTCACTAGTTGTCATGTATAAGTTTAGCGCTGTAAAGTGAATGTGTAAAGCATCTCAGATTATTTCATGAGAAATTTGAGTATGAGACATAAGGATCTCTGGAACTCTAGAGGAGTTTTATATATATAATATTATCTTTTATAAATTGTAATATTTGGAATTAGATTTAATTTTTGTATTTTTTCCCTTTCATTTTAATTTTAGTTACTTTTTTGTCATTTTGTTGAGTGTTTTTGTAATTGTTATTAGTTGTTGTTGTTTTTTAATAGTTTTTATTCATTTTTAATTCATTTTTTATTTTTTTAGCACATCAAGTTAAAAGAAAATGAGAAATGTTGATTTGGCAACTAACTGAAAAAAAGTTTTTATTTTCTTTTATTTAGATTTTATTTCAGTTAACGCTTATTTTAATTGCAAGTAACTAAATTAACTGGGTTTTTCTCAGGAGAAACCTCTGAGACACAGGAGACATTTGCAATATATTTATTCTAATTGCCATCTAAGAAAATCAATGACTTTATTAAATATCTCATTTGTGATGTTTCTGTTCTATGGGACATTTTTTTAAAAACTGAATAATGTGTAATCTGACTCCATGTAGTCTAAACATGTATTTTATTCACATATAATTGGTGTGTGTGTGTGTGTGTGTGTGTGTGTGTGTGTGTTTGTGTGTGTGTGTGTTTTGCAGGGTAAATCAGGTCCTCCCGGCAGCACAGGTGAAAAAGGTCCTCCAGGTGAACCTGTGAGTATTACCACACAAAATACAATGTTCTTACATAGAAAATTTATTAAAAAGCCTTATTATGCATGCTGCAGCTTTATAGCAGCACATATAGTGTCAGGTTCAGTGTTATTTTAGTATTATTGTTTTTATACTATTATAGCATTTGTGTGCATATATATATATATATATATATATATATATATATATATATATATATATATATATATATATATATATATAAAATTTATATATTTTCATTTTTTTAGTTTAAGTTTTAGTAAATTTTTTTATAAAAAAGATTTACATAGCTTTAATGTTTTTCAGTTTTAGTTAAACTTATAGCTGCATTTTATTTCAGATTTTTATTTTACTTAAGTTTTAGTAGTTTTGTTGAGCATGTTTGTATTTTTATAAGTTTTAAATATTTCTATATATAGCTTTAATTTTATTTCATTAATTTTAGTCATTTTAATACTTAGACTTCTAATTTTCTATTTTTTTCATCTGATGTTTATATTTCATTTTATTTCAGCTTTATTTCAATTAACAAAAACTACAACCTGATTAAGTAAACTGCATGTATTTAAGTAAAACAAAGTTTTGGACTACAATAAAGTGGCATGGTTGAGTGTAGATTGTATATAAACAGGCAAAAATAAAGACCTGAAAGTGCATCAGCTGAAGGATTTGAACACGTGTTCATAAGGCTAGCAATGTGCTAAACCTTCAGAAATGTGTGGTATATAGTCTCCGCACGCATGCGTGACGTGACTCGTTGATGCATCTTTCTTGTGTAACACATGTAAGTCATGATGTGAAGACCTCCGAGGGTTTGTGAGACGTTTCGCTGATCCTCGTGGTATTTCCTGCGTTGAGCGCCAGTGTTTTGTGTCATTACATCTAAACATGTAATCAGCCGTTCTGTCAGCAGATGAAAGATGTTTAACAGCGTCTCTGGAACGGGTTCGTGTTTCCAGTCTTTGATCCCGTGTGCATCTGAATGTCCTCATGTTAATACACATATAATCATGCATCAACATATGGACATTCACTTTTATGCTGTTCACATGTGCATTAAATCATGTAAGGTGAAATTCACCTCTAGTTTGGTGTAATCATAAGATCCCTTCACATCCAGCGTCAAGGGCGATTCATGTAAATATAATTTAGAATATCAAAACAAGACTGTTTATGAGAAAACTGTTTGTTTTAGGTGGAATTGTACATGATTTCATATTTATATCATATTTATTTGATTATTTAAAGGGCTCCAGAGGCCCTCCAGGGGACCTGGGACCAGATGGAGAGCAAGGTCACGAGGTACTTCCTGAAAGAAACTGAATTTTCGTGTGTAATGGATTTCTTCTGTGCTCAATTATCCAATAACATGCTAATTAAATGAGGGATAATTCTTTACAGTGCTGAGTTACGTAATACTGTTGAATTCAGTATAGATGACAGGCACACTAAGGAGTGTAAAAACACACATGGCACTGCAGAACCGTTAATAATTGCACATTTTAATCATTTAGTAAACAAATAAAGTTGCATGTTATTTAATTTGGCTTTATTTCTGTGTTTCAGATCTGGTATATGAGTATGTCCGTGTTATTTTGACTTCTTGTTGTCGTCCGCTTGTTTCCCCCTCTTTTGTGCATGCACAGGGACCTCCAGGACCTGAAGGAGAGCAGGGACCTGTGGGTGAACCTGGGATCAAGGTGATGCTAAACTCTTAACCCTATAAAGCCTGACATGAAATAATAATCAGAAATGAAAATTGAAATGGAACAGATGATTTAAACTTTGGATTAAATTATTAACAGAAAGTTTGCATGTGTGTTTTTTGTTGAGTATCATATTTGATGCATCATGCTTTTACGACACATATAGTCTGATAGAGTAAGAATATAAAGAGAAAAACAGCTCAATTTTATTCAGAGACTCAAACAGAGCAAGAATGCAATTTGGTGCAGATGTTGATATTTATATAATTCTGATGCTTGTAATGTAAATCAGTGAGATCTTTATAACAGTTCAGCAGATACTGACATAAAATGATATAATTAACATTCGTCACTCTGTATCTCCAATAATATAACAAATTAAAGAAATAAACGCTCCTCAGAAGATGTGAGATGTTCTGGAGGCTTGTGAAGATCATTCCTCCACTGAGGAACAGTGAAAGTAAAGCTTCTGGAAACAAACGCTCCTCAAAAGATCCTCATCCTGAACTGAAAAGGAGACGTTAAGCAGAATATCCAAGCTGCCGTTTGCAATTAAATACAATGGAAATGGATGATTTATACTAACAAGCTCCAGTAATAACAGTATTAAAGGGAGAACTGTTGGCATTGGCAATTGTGTCTTTCTATCTTTTTCCAGGGTGAAATGGGGCCTGTCGGAGAAGAGGGTGAACTGGGCCAACCGGGCATCAGAGTGAGTGAAACAACCTCATTCCTGCTCCAAAATGTCCAAGTGGACGTGATCCATCACTGTATTTTCATTGCTTTAACTCATGTGAGCCAAACAGTGTCAATAATCTGAAGGACCCTCAGGCTCATGCACACTGAACGTCTTTGTCTCTGGTTCAGTTATTCAAGCAATGCTCTGTGTTTGTTATTGGATATTATGACATCAGGAGCAGCGTCCTACCCGAGTGAATCTCAAAAATTGCTTTTTTTCCGGCTCATGTTTCACCCTAAATAAATCATAAATTTCATTCTCATTACTGCATTGTGGGAAAAAATAAATGTTATTCAGACTGTAAAATATTTATTCATAATCTTGCTAATACTGCAATCAGATATGTCGATTTGCTTATACAAATAAAAATGGCTGTTATGGTTAATAGGAAAAACCAATAAGCACATTTCTGCAGCAGTTTCAGCTGGTGTGTGGAATGAATCCCATGATGCTTTTCTGCATTTAAACCCTGGCCTAACATGTTACTGTTTGTTTTAGGGTCCTCCAGGACCACCTGGTGAGGACGGGCATCAAGGGAAGGATGGACCAAAGGTGAGACTCCAGATTAAATTCTCTACTTGCATTTACATTTAGGTTGATGCATTTATCCAAAACGAGTTGCTCTGCATTTATACATATTATTATGCATTTCCTGCAAATCAAACTCATGACCCTGCTGTTGCTAGCACCATGCTTTTATCATTTGGGCTACAGGGACACTTTTATGCTTGAACCTTTTTACCCGTAATACAATAAAATGATAAAAGGGATTTTAAGGTTTATTATTTTTGCATTTTATTCCATTTTTTATTTTATTTTTGCATTTTATTTTCGATTTGATCTATTTTAGAGAATGATGAGAAATGCATATTGTCTTGTTGCCCAAACCTGTCACCTTGAAAACCATTTTCTGGCAAGTTTGATCAATATATTTGTAAAAAGTGATTTATTAAATTTATATAAATAACTACATACAACAAAGTTTATTGTAAATTTTATAAGAAAATACTTCTTTCAACTTCAAAATTTCTTGTGAAATTTATTAGCAATTTCAGAATCTAAATTGTTCAAATTGATGTAAAACTTTAAATTGTTTTTCATTATATTCTGCATCAACAGTAAACATATTGTGTAAAAACTTGCTGTGAATTTTTCCTTTAGTTGGCCCAGTATGCACTTGGGTACACATTATCAACATTGTATTAGGTTGATTCCCAAAACCATTGTACCGAAACCCACAAACTTTTGAATAAATAAATAAATAAATAAAATTTAATTAAAAAAAAAAGTGATAAGTAAGTGACGTGACATACAGCCAAGTATGGTGACCCATACTCAGAATTCGTGCTCTGTGTTTAACCCATCCAAAGTGCACACACACAGCAGTGAACACACACACACCGTGAACACACACCCGGAGCAGTGGGTATCATTTATGCTGCGGCGCCCGGGGAGCAGTTGGGGGTTCGGTGCCTTGCTCAAGGGCGCCTCAGTCGTGGTATTGCCGGCCCGAGACTCGAACACACAACCTTAGGGTTAGGAGTCAAACTCTCTAACCACTAGGCCACGACTTTCCCCACAGTCGTGGCCAAAAATCATTTAAGGTTTGTTTTTATTCTGTTATTACTTCTTAGGGTGAGCCAGGTGACCGTGGACCAATGGGGGAAGCCGGAGAAAGGGGTGAGATTGGTGACTCTGGCCCACTAGGACCTCCTGGAAATCCTGGGGAAAAAGGCTTCCCGGTAAGTGATGAAAGAGTGACAGAGTGAATCTAATGCAATGCATTTGTGCCATTTAGTTGTGTGTAATGGACAAAATCTCTCCAAACAGCTCTTTAGATAATGCAGGTGTATTTTGTCTGAAATTTGTATTGACAATGTGAAGTGAAAGCATTCGTTTCTTTATCAGGGACCCGAGGGCAAACAAGGTCTGCCCGGCAACCGTGGACGTCCAGGAAAGAAGGTAACCAAAATTTGTGAATAAAAAAAAAATGATGGCAACTAAATTTAATTAAGTTCCATTAAAACAATATATGGGACCATTTCATTTTAATAGCACAAGGGTGGAAACAATACTGCAGACACAATCAGCAGTATTGTGTCAGAAATAAAAACGGACCTAGATTAGAGCCCTGCGGTACTCTTCTTCGCCTTGGCTTGTTTGGGACATATTCTGCTCTGTATTTTCACAGTACAGTCACATTTTTCTCGTAATTTTCACTTGTAAACTATTTGAACCAGTCCTGCCCTTTGATTTTCCATCTTCCTTTTTGGTAGGGTGAAAAAGGGTTGCCGGGTCACTTGGGAGAGATGGGCTCACCTGGCGAAATCGGACAAACAGGGGAGAGAGGGCTCAAAGGTGCTCGTGGAACCAGAGGGCCCGCAGTTAGTGTGCTTTCTCTTTTAACATATCACTTGACTCTTTCTAATGTTGAGAAATGGCTGTGCAAATCCTAAAGACAATTAAGCAGTAACTTCACTATCACCATCACAAAGCGACTGTAATAGCAGTGCCAAACGAAACAGTCCAATTTAGAGAAATGGGTGCACAGAATTTGTTAACAAATGGAAATTCGGGCCTATTCTGAAGCTTGAACCCACAACCTCAACATTATTATAGCTGCTACGTATGATTGCACCACTAGGGGAGCCCTAGATAGTCATGTATTATGTGAATAATTGTCACTTTTTTGCCACACAACTACAGTACAAATGTGTGATTGGTTCAGACATGTTGGTGGATAGTTTTGTTAGTAAAAGTAATTAGGTATTTAAAAAATGAACTATTATTTCTGTGTGAGCTGACAAGAGCGTGATAATTTCCTAACATGCTGAGAACGAATTTTACCCTCAAATTCACTGCTTTTACTGGCTCAGTTAAGGCGTGTGTAAACATTAGCAGGATTTGGAATTGAACCAAAGCTTTTTGATGGGATTTATACTAATGCCATTAGTGATACTAGGGACTAATCCGCTTTTCTTGTACAATGCAGTTCAGCGCCTGCTGATTTGGTAGTTTTAGGCCGGGTTTTATAAGCAGAGAAAAAATCTGGGATTTTTTTGTTTTTGTCCCTGCTTTTCCCTCAGGATTTAACGGCATCAATAAAATGTAAAAACAAGTGTAGTTAGGGAAACTTAGCGTCCTTTTTTCATGAGCAAATGCTTTCCCAAGAAGCCATAATGGGATGAGCAGCAGGAGTCATTTTTTAAGACGCCATCCAAAAATGTGTTTTTCAGCACAGGAAACTCAGGTTATTTTTAGAAGGTTATTTGTTGAGGTACGACGAGTACACTACAGAACACAAGCTAACTTACATGTGTCTGTGTGTGTGTGTGTTTTATTCATTACATTTCAGGGTAGACCAGGAGTTATGGGACCTCAGGGAGAGCCGGGACTTCAAGGTTACACAGTGAGTTTCATGCATTCAAATATATGCACTTATGAATGACTACAAAATCACACTCACATTTGCAGAAAGTTTTGGGAGTGAACCCCTCAGTTATTGTTTTTGTGTATGTTTGGAATACAGGAGTCTTTCACAATTTTTTTTTTTTTTTTTGCGAACGAAGACCAACCAGACATGTTTATCAATTCATTTTCTCAAAATATTTTATAAATATCTGCTGATTATTCAACCCAGCTGGTCTATAGCTATTCACAAAATAATATTATATTGGATTAGACGAGGAAATGATCAATTTCTTTTTATCTTTCTTCTCTATTTTCTGTAACCATAGGGTCACACTGGCAAGCCAGGTCCAGCAGGCCCCCCGGGACCAAAGGGAGAAAAGGTTATACAACGTATTTTGATCTTTAAATGATAATATCAGTCTAAATGTCATACATGTGTTAAATTATTATGCAACATATGCAAATATGTGAAAAAAGGAGTGAAAGAATAGTGTTAGATTCTGAGTTTGACTGAATATGTGTGTTTTTTCAGGGTTATCCAGGAGAAGACAGTAAAACTGAAGGACCACCCGGGCCCTTAGGTGAACCAGTAGGTCTTAATTTCCTTTTAACTTCCTGTTTTTGTCCAACACCTTGACTGAAATCACTAAATAAAGAGGTGGTGATATTTACATCACTTAATTGAAGAAGTAAGACAACATATCATTGTTTGTGTGCATATAGGGCTCTCCAGGAGAGAAAGGTGAACGTGGGGAACCAGGAGATGATGGATATCAGGTTAGTCTCCCTGTAACAAGGAATTTCATGCTTTGTAAAAACCATTCCTCTTCACTAACTAGCTTAACTACCACTCAGAACACTTCATAAACTGCTTAGCAACACCCTAGCAACCACACAGCAACATGATCAGAAACTGCATAGCATCACCCTAGCAACCACAGCAACATGATAAAAAAAACATAGAACACCCCAGAAATTGTATAGCAACATACTAACAACCACAAAGCAACATGATAAAATTCACTTAGAACACTTTAGAAACTGCATAGCGACACCCCAGCAACAACAAAGCAACATGATAAAACCACTCAAGCACCTTGGAAACTGCATAGCAACACCCTAGCAACTCCACAGCAACATTATCAGAAACTGCATAGCAACACCCTAGCAACCTCTCAGCAACATGATAAAACCACTCAAGAACCTTGGAAACTGCATAGCAATACCCTAGCAACTCCACAGCAACATGATCAGAAACTTTATAGTAGGGCTGCGTGATAAATCGCATGCGTTTATCATCAGGATCTCGTCATTAAAGCCGGTTCTGCGATTAGTAGTAAATCTCCAGCGCGTGCTTTCAGATGGAGTGGCATTTACTACACAGAGCCATAATTCACAGACAAGCTACGCAAACAGCTTTCATTATCGAATGCGATACATCACTGATAATGAACGCGATGTTGCGTAGCATGTCAGTGATCTACGGCTCTGTGTAGTAAATGCCACTCCAACAGCATAACAGTGTATTTTCTGAGCACTGGAGACTCCGGTTGTTGTTTTTAAGATGTTTTCCTTGCGGTTAATCTAGATTGAACTGGTCTGGATCCTGCAGCGCTGCAGGCCTGTTTTCATCACAAACAGTCGACATTCATATTTGTTATGTCAACGCTGCAGTAATATGTGCGTCTGTGTGTGTTTTAGGGTCACACAGGGGTCACAGGCGCCCGTGGAGCGATTGGTCAGCAGGGATCTCCTGTAAGTCTGATGTGTGACCAACACTGCTGCTCTGATCCAAAACTGCTGCTGTCCACCTACATAGACAGCAACCAGTGCATCATTCAAATAGTGCACTGGAAATTCAGCTGACAACAGACTTCAAACTTAGTCTGTTGTATGTGTTTGATGCATGTAGAAGTTGCACCCTATGATGCCTTAAAAATGCTGTCTAGGTAGGGGTTCACGAGAATTTGGAGCAGAGCTTTTTGTTGCATAACTTTCCTAATGAAGTTACCGGAAAATTTGATGTACCTAAGCCAATCTTTGCAGTTTTTTCCTCTGGTTAATTTTGGACTCTGGCCACATGTCTCTGTGCCAGAGGAATCTCACACTGAAGTGTCTGCTTGCATAATGAAATTAAAACACAATGTTTTAATTTTCCCCCCAACCCCAGGGATCTCCTGGGCTTCCTGGTGAAGCAGGACCCAAGGGCGAGAAGGGAGTTCAGGTTTGTGTGTTATAAGTGTATTAGCATACTATTTCTGCAATAGGTAATACATGTACATTACATTTAGTCATTTAGCAGACGCTTGTTTGACAAATGAGGACAATGGAAGCAATCAAAATCCACAAGCGAGCAATGATATGCAAGTGCTTTAACAAGTCTCAGTTAGCTTAACGCACTACACATAGCAAGTTTATTTTTTAATGCTGTGTGCAGTTTGTGATTTTTCTGTATTTTTCTGGATGAGCTGATACAGGTTTATTATAGTTAAAACAAAAATTAAACCATAAATTTTTTTTTTTTAGTAATTTCGTTTTTGTTATTTTTTTTTTATTTTTTTGCTTTTATATATCACTGTATTGCTCTTATTAATTTTTATTTCAGTTTTACTTATTTTAGTATATCATATTACACTAAATTAAAAAGTTTGAGGGCTTTTTTAAATATCAATTTTTAAGTTAAATTTAATTTTGAATAAAAATATTTTTATGGTTTTAGTTTTATTTAACTGTAATAATCCTGGTATGATGTTGTTTCTCTTCAGTTTTCAGTGTTTGTAATATCAACTGGAATTGTTAATTTTTCTTGACTCGTTATTTTAGCAATATGCCAGAAGTAAACACATCTTTACTCTTAAATTGCGCTAAAATGCAAAATAGCGCTATATATTTTCAGCATGCAGATTTAAGCATGCAATGTAGCGAGTTCTTGTGACAAAAACATAATCTGAATTTGAAATTTGAAATCTTTTCATACTGCATATTGTTTCACATAGTTAAAAAAAAATGTATAAAGCAATTAAATTCAGTAAGCATTTTATAAATCTAAAATGGCAAAAGTTTAGTGTCAGACTGGAGTAAACAAATAGTTTTATTTAAAAACAACAGAAGTCAATGTAGTAGGGCTTTTTTTTCTTTCTACAAGTTTTCTTAATGTTATCTTTCCATTGTTTTAATATAAGTGTTAGTGTAACATTATCATATCATGCATATTTTAACTTTTTTCTTATTAAAAGAAGAAACCAATACAATGCATATTTGACATTTGAGGCTTAATACTATAGAAAAGCAATAAAGGTTTTCAGTTTGAGTGTTTTCAGCTTGTTTATTTTCATCTAAAAATATGGCATGCGGTTGTTTCAAACACTGGTATAAACATCATTCAATGTAAAATGTGATAATCAATAATTGCAATAACTGTACAATTTCAAAGGGAATAATCAATATTATATACTACTCTGTAGTATAAAAACAAGTTGCTTGTTTGTTTCATTTTGCAAATCCATACTGGAAAGCTCCTGTAAACAGTCAGTGATCCACATTCAGTGTCACAAATATCCCATTCAGATATCAGCCAATGAACGGCATTCAAAACCTGAGCAGAACAGAATCGCAGTGCGTTTGGCCACCTAGCGTGACTTTAGTCAGTCGTGTCGGCCTTTCCTCTCTTATCCAGAGCATTAAAGGAATTGTGTGCTCAGAGACGCTTGAATAACAAGATTAAAGCACTTTCTTTATCACGTCATGCAAAAATCATTCTTTTAATTCACTCCAATCATTCTTAGGTAACAGTATTATATAAGGCAATTGAATAAGTTTATGTGTGTGTTTTTAGGGACTCGCTGGAAAGAAAGGATCCCGAGGTCCCGCTGGAGCTCCAGGTCCTGAGGTGTGTATTTTACACCACAGTTTTATGTTTACACATTCATAAAATCATGACATACAGACATTTACATAAATTTAAACAGAAAACACTCAGAATTTTTTTGATTTTTTTTATTTGAATTAAATGTAAAACTTCCATTATATTTGTATTGCACAGTTTTAACATAATGAAATAAACTTAATGTGATGCATATTTGTCATTTTTTTTTTTTAAATAATTGTTTTCATTTAAAAAAAAAAAAAAAATGTATAGCCCGAATGCACTGGAAGTCGCTTTGGATAAAAGCGTCTACTAAATGCATAAAAACGTTAAAAAAAAAAATAATTCTATTTTTAAAATATTTTAACATTTTTCATATTGAATGTAATACCTTTTAAAATAAATGTATTTAAATTGCTTAGAATCAGCATAAATCTGTTTGCTGTAAAATAAATAAATTTATGAATTTGTACATTTAAAAAGTATATGAGTAGCTGTGGAACAAGCAATACTCAATTAGTTAAAATGTATGAGATTAAACCAAATTGATGATAAATATATAAAGTTGGTTATTGTGTGTTTAAAACACATTCAGTTTATTAATACTATTAGTTTTTTTAGCATATTTAAGTGGTGTAACAAATATTATTGCAATTTCCATGTAAAATTGGCTTTGTGTGTCTGTTCACAGGATGTTGTTGTGGTCATGTGACTCTCTCTAAATGTCTTTTAGGGTCTGGTTGGATTGCCGGGGCCAAGAGGGACGGACGGGTATCAGGGATCCGACGGGCTTCCCGGTCTTCCTGGTTTACCGGGTCTGCCTGGATCCAAAGGCCGAACAGTGAGTGTGAAATAACCTTTCCATGAGCTACTAAAACATCATTCTGAGAGTCCATAAAGTTCTGTTCTTTCTGAACCCTATTCTAAAGCATTCCATAAAACCTCATATTCAAACCTCGATTTAAAATGCAATTGTGTTAAAACTTGTGTACCTTGTATTTACACCGAAAAAAAAAAATTAGGAGAAATTGATAGTAAATTTCACAAATAATTACAAAGCAACAGCAAGTAAGGCGTTGGATTTAATGTGACTGGTGATGTTTAACTGTGTTATTTTAGTATCATTAATATACTATTATAGTTTTTGTAAATATTTTGAATATTTTCCATTTTCATTTTTAGTAATTCAGTTGTTTTTTTGAATGTCAGTTTAGATTTTTATACATTTATTTTAGTTTAAGTAATTTTAGTACTTTAACTTAAACTAAATGAAAATGAGAAATGTTTAAGTTTGTTATATTTTATTGTTGTTGTTGTTTTTAAACTAGACATTGCCTTTACAACTAAATTAAATAAGTTTAAGTTTGTTATATTTTATTAGTTTTTAATTTTTGTTATTATGTCTATATAGTTTTTTATTTTTCTTTCTTTTTTTGGTATAGGTTTTAGTTTGAGCGCTTCAACTTAAACTAATTAAAAATGAGAAATGTTTAAGTTTGTTAGTTTATTCGTTTTTTTTTTAGTTACTCAATTTAAACTATACGGAAAATTAGACATGAAATAAAATAAGTTTATGTTTGTAGTATTTTATTAGTTTTTATAATTTTTTTTATGTCTATGTAATTTTTTTTGTACATTTTTTTTTATTTCAGTTTTAGTAATTTTAATACTTTGTCTTTCTTCATTAGAAATGTTGCCTTGACATCTGACTGAAATAAAATATGTTTAAGTTATATTTTATTTTATTTTATTTTATTTTAATTAACCTTTTCTTTTTTTTTTACAAATAATTACAAAGAATCGGCAAGTAATACTTAATTAAATGTGAAATTTTAAAGTAGAAAGACTGAAATAGTATTTACTGGATAATTAAATCATCTTTGCTTTATTTAAAAGTTAGGAAAATATTTTTTACATCATATATCTTAGAGCCCTTTTGGTTTTTCACATTATTCTTGTATATTTTTACTGGAGAAAACTCTGATTTTACTGTATTAAATTGAGATTTCTCTGCCCATTGTCTTGTTGAATACCATGCATCATCTCGCTTTCATATTAGCACGTTAAATTTAACCAAAACTGTATTTTTTCCATGTTCCACTTTTCCACATTCTAGTTTCCTGTATATTTCAAATATAAAAATATCTGAATAGAATCAAGGCTTCACAGAATTCTCTAAAATGCAATCCATTTTTCTGAGTGAAACAGTGAATATGAGAAAGAAATGATGATATTTCTACAATCTAGAGAAGGAAAGTCATTAGACTTGGATGAACAACTGTGAGGATAAATATTAGTTCCTTCAGAATAACATGTGCTAATGAATGGCTGTTAATCAAACGCTGGAGTAAATCAAGCTGATTTGATGTTGATGTAACATTAGGCTCCTGACGTTCTCTTCACGTGATTGATCTGTATTGGTCGCTGTATTTCTCTACGTCTGATGAATGAACACTGTTATGTAACTCATTTTAGAGCTGTTTGTGGATTTTCTGCTGCGAAGCGTTCTCATATGTTTTGCTGATTCAGCTCTTTGCTCCTATCCGGTATGTAAATGCTGTACGTGACCTCAGAATGATGACTGTTGTTATATAACCAAGAGCCAAATGAGTTTTACATTCATAAGCAGGGCATTTAAAACTATTTTTTTATAACTCATACATTTAAAAAATAATAATTAAAATTAAAATAAAGTTTCTACAGACACAAATGTTGGTGATTTAATTAGATAGCTTTAGAGAAAAAGGTTTTATAAAATACAAAAAAAATTAAATTTATATATATATATATATATATATATATATATATATATATATATATATATATATATATATATATATATATATATATATAATCATATTATATATATATATATATATATATATATGTGTGTGTGTGTGTGTGTGTGTGTGTGTGTGATTTTTTTTTTTTATTAAACTAAATGAAAATGTTGCCTGGGCAACTGACTGAAATAAAATAATTAAAAATTTTGTTTTATATGTTTTTGGGATTTTTTTTTTAGAAATATGTCTATTTAGTTTCTTTTATTAATTTTTATTTCACTTTTAGCCATTTTAATACATCAACTTATAAAAATGATAATGATAATTCTTGCCTGGGCAACTAAATGAAAAACAAAAATCATTCTAAATTTTATGTTCATTTTATTTACTTTTTATATGCCAGTTTCTGTTATTAATTTTTATTTCAGTTTTAGTCATTTTAATACTTCAACTTATGAAATGAAAATGATAAATGTTGCCTGGGCAACTAATTGAAATCAAGTTTTAAATCATGAACTTTTATTTCAGTTTTATCTTTAGTTTTTTTTTGTTTTTTGTTTTTTTTTTGTACTTGAACTTAAACTAAATGAAAATGATAAATGTTGCCTTGACAAGTAACTGAAAGCAAATAAGTTCAAATGTTATTCAATTTTGTCGTACTGTCCTCTCATCTGTTAAGGGTGATTACTGAAGACAGCGCTGCTCACTGCATTTGTTGGCTGCATCTTATAAGCTGTTGTAGAAAGTAAAAATAACTTTCTTGTTTACAACCCTGTTTCAGTCTCTTTCAATATAAAAGTGTTTAAAGCGGACTCTTGTCTCCATCTAATGGTGGAACAATGTCACTAAAATCACCATCACAATCACACACTGTTTCCCAATGCTAAATGCTATAATTAAATACTGTTATTTATATAAAATATTATTTATTGAATAATAATATTTAATAAAAAATAAACAACAACAGCCATCATAAAAGTTGCTAGGCAATAATGTCAAAAATACAAAGGCAGTGCTCTGAAATACAGCATTAAAGTTACATAAAATATAACGTGATGAGATTTTGCCCTCAGCCAAAACTATTTGCTCTGGAACAAATAATAGATTAATATGACCAAAGACTGCCCGTTAGAATTACCCAAAGAAATGACATCTCATGTTTAACCACTATAGAGTCATCAGAGCCAGCGGCAAATTCCTGAAGATCTGGCTGAGGTGAGGCTGCTCTCTGTGGGGTTCATGAGCGCTGAACAGCCGCTGGAGCTCACATCTCTGAAAACATCGAAGCTAATTTTCAAATAGACGTTATCTTTATTAACAAACAGCATATTTGAAGACTAAACAAGTACATTTTCGCCTAAAAAAAACTCTTAAAACTACATTCGTGACACAAAAACAGTATTATTTTTACATTTTAGACTCGCCGTGAGAAATACGGCAAGCGGAGTATTACAAACGGTGAAGCGGTTGGATTGCTGTTATCACTAGGATATCACATTCCTCTCAGCCAATAAGATTCCAGAACCAGAAAGAAGTGTTATATATGTTGTATATATATATATATATATATATATTAGTTAACTAAAACTATACACTGTAAAAAATGACTGTGGATTTAACAGTAAAAGACTGTGAAAATGCTACAGTAAAAATTTGTTAAATGTTTCACGGTAAATTACCCTACTATATACAGTGAAAAACTGTATTGGACATTACATTTAATTTTACGGAAGTGTACCGTTTTGGAAGTGAAAAAGACTGTATAATTTACAGTGAATAACTGTAAATTGACATTCCCAGAATTCCCTGCGGTACATTTCAAATTTTATATTTTGGGTTGAAATAACCATGTTTCTTCTTAGTTTTTTCTTATCACTTTTGTATATTAGATTTGTGTGTTACACCTAATGTTGTTTAATGAATGTCTATTGAATTATTTCAGTTTTCTGAGTCTCACCATGATGGTGTTTAGTGTCTGTGTGAATGACACTGCGCACGTTCTATATACAGTATATTATTATTTAAAAGCTCTTTGTGACGTGCTTCAGTTCATCATGTGACTTTCTATACACCACCTTCATTTGGTGTTTATCAGTGTATTAAAAAGGTACAAAACAGATTTCAGTACTTCAATATATTGCTATATTAACTTTATATAAGTTAATGAAATTATGGCATTTAACTGTAAATTTAAGTTAAAACCGTAAAACCTAAAATGTTTCTACCGTATTTTTACAGTAAAATTCCGGCAACCACAGCCGCCGTTTTTTTACTGTAAATTTTACTGATTTTTTTTTTTTACAGTGTATGAAATATATTATACAGTATGTAGTTACATATATATAGTTACAATTCATTTGGTTAATAAAAATGTTTTTTAATAGTTTTAGTTTCACTGAGTAGTGTTAACATGGTACTCCAGTGAACTTCAAAGAATCCAGTGTTTTTTTATAGAGTCTTTCTCACGGTTTCTTTCTGTAAACATCATTCGATTAAAGCCATGTTTTTTCATTCGGTCTGTCTCTGTGTTTGACGTTACACTCATAAGCTCTTACAGACGAACCCCAGAGCCAGCGCTGTTATTCATCAGTTCGTTCTCGTTCCGGCTCTTGTATGTGTTAGTTCTCCACAATGAAAACCTTGTCTTGGTTTTGGCACATTAAAGCGTCTGACCGTCATGCAAAGCCATCGATCAGTTCAGTTTGTGTCTTTTAAGGGTGCATGTCAAATTATAGCTTGGCGCTAACTGACGCTTATGCATGTCTTGTGCAAAATGTTGTTACAGGAATTGAGTTGAGCAATGTTTTAGATTCTACACTCAGCTCTGATTGGCTGCTGCTTTGATTGACGCGTGTGTGCAGGGTCAGCGCGGCGATACTGGTCTGGAAGGGAGGGCGGGACTTCCTGGCCCGCGGGGTGAGCTTGGACTTCCTGGTGTCGTCGGAGAGAGAGGGCCAGCGGGGTCAAAGGTCAAAAACCTCAAATTCTTCCTTTGGTTTCTTAGTATTACTTTAATAATGTATTATATATGACTCCATGTGCAGCACACACAGTATTTACTACAGTATGCAGTATGCATTACTTTGCACCCTTGACCTTTGACCTCTGCAGGGCGAGATGGGTTTACCGGGTGATGGAGGACCGGTGGGTGCTAAAGGCATGGAGGGGGCGGCGGGAGACCAAGGCTTGAAGGGAGAGCAAGGTGCCAAAGGAGAACCAGTGAGTGTCATCATTTATGTATTTACTCAACCTCCCATCAGCCATCATTATCTGAACATCACATCGTTTAGGCCACAATTACTGAAAGGTACCATGGTATTACCATGCTTTTCTGGAGATGTAACTGTAGTATGGTGTATATAGCATGGAAATATCATGGTTGCATGCTAGATTATGTCAGGTTATTATAGTTAACTAAAACTAAAACCATTTTTGTTATTTGAAATAAAATAAACATTAACTGAAATAAAATGTGTAAATTCTTTTAATATTTTTTATTTATTTATTTGTGTCCAAGGCAACATTTCTCATTTTCCTTTGAAGTCTAATATAACAAAAACTGAAATAAAAATTAATAAAACCCTTATAGACATATTAAAATAAATTACACAAATAAAGTACTAAAACTTTAACTAAAATTACACTGAAAATGGAAAATATAAAATAAAAACTAATTCAAAATATTTATAAAAACTATCATAGTAAATTATAATAATATTAAACTACCACTATATCACAGCATCATTGTCTCACAATAATGCTTTTTTAAGCCATGTAAAGTTCAACCAATAATGTGCAAATCTTGATCATGTTTATGTGCTTTGAGGGAAACTCCAGTGTGTAAAAAAAAAAGTTTCGTAAAGTTTCGTAAATAAAGTTATAATGTCTTGAAAATATATTATACATTTTTCATTTTATGCTAGAAATTGCTCTTTTTAATGAACAAAATATTAAAATATTTTAATATTTAAGTATATATATATATATATATATATATATATATATATATATATATATAGATTTAAAAATGTAAAATTATATATTTATATGTATATATTATGAATTATAAAAAAATGTTATTTATTAAATATGTAATAATTGTTAAAATATATGATGAGGAAATTTAATCAGTTATTTTTATTTGGCTTTAGTCCATTTTAATTTAAAAAATGCGTATGAATGTGGTTTGAATCATGCAGGTTTATTATTGTTAGCTAAAACTAAAACCCCAAAAAAAAAAAAAAACATTTTTGCTGCTTGGAATAAAAAAGATTTTAACTGCGATTTAAAAAAAAAAAAAAAAACATTTTCATTTAGTTTATCTAAAAAAAAATTAAATAAAATGATAATAATACTGAAACTAACTCAAATCAAAGTGAAAACAGAAAATGGAAATATAAAATCGAATTCAAAATATTAACAAAAACTATAACTGTATATATCATTGATACTAAAATAATCAGATTGAACCTGATATCATGTGAATTTCCAAAAGAATTGGGCGTCTGACTGATAATCATAAATCCAGGTTTTTTTTCCTGGAGTTGGTCTAAATGTCAGCGGGTCTCTTATGTAAGAGATTGAATGATGGTCAGCAGATCGTGGAGTAAACATGAGACAAATGAGCTGCTCCACTTTCTTACGTAACTCAGGAAAACACAATAAAGGCCGAAAGCGAGCTGGAATTCCGAGCGTCCGCAGCGGGAATATCATCTTACAGGCCGTGTATGAATGAATGAACATGTGCGACTGTGGATGTTGATTTTAAAATGATGGGCTCTTGAAGACGAAAGTGAGCCGTAACATCAGTGAAATCATGCCACAAACACAGACAGACAAATGACAGGATCAAAACGGTGAGTACAGGAAGTTGTTGTAGTCTGGATGGTGACCCAGTTTTTGATTTTTCCTGCAGGGTGAGGTGGGAGATGCAGGCATGATGGGACTCCAGGGGTTTTCAGGACCCAAGGTTAGTCTTCATCATTTAGCCACATTAAAGCACAGCAGTGGAGATGTGTTCAGACGGGTCACTGACCGGCTTGAGAGGAAACCAGATGATTAGAGTCACTCTAAACACACAACAGATGACGCATTAATCAAGAACTGAACTACAGCACTTAATATATTTTATATGCAAATTTACTTTATTCAAATAAATATTAAACATAGTAAAGTTTAATTAAAAATGTATTTTATTTATTTAATGTAGATTATATTTTAGTTTTTAAATTATTTGTTACTTTTTTTTTATTAGTTTAAAATATTTAATGATTTTTTTCTGTTTCTTCTATCTGTATAAACATAAATATTAAACATTAGCTAAAAATTTACATTTTATTTAAATTATTTAATTAAAGATATTTAATATAATTTACTTAAGTATCTATCTTTTACTTGCATGTATTTATTATTTAAATCACTTCATTAATTTCAATTGTTTAATTGTATCTATCTATCTAGCTATCCACACAAATATTAATTTAAATTAAAAATAAAATGCAATTAAAATTATTTAATATAATTAAAATTATATTTTAATTATTTCAATGATTTATTTATCCATCTATTAAATAAATGTATTTATTATTTAAATGAATTAATTCACTGTAATCTACACACAAATAAATATTAATACATAAATGTATATTAGCTTGTATTGGCTTAAAATGTATTGTTTTCAATTATGTATTTGTTTTTGTTTTTTATCATAACGAAATGGAAATCATTAATGTACCTATGTGTGAATTGTTGTTTGTTACTTCTATGAGTATTTCTGTTACTAAAATTGCTCCAAAATGTATAATATTCACGTATACCTCATTCCACGAGTTCACAAACTCGAGACACTGTCAAAACAACAAATCGCTCTGAAAATCGATGTTAAGTGCATCTTTCTCTGTGTTTCAGGGTCCAGACGGAGATCTAGGATTCACTGGTGTTCCTGGACTCAAAGGGCCGGCGGGAGTTCTGGTCAGTCTCGTCTCGTCTCGTCTCGCTTCTAAATAAATGTGCATGTGCATGTCTGTTGTGATCTGAGGTTGTGTGTCTGTGTGTGTTTCAGGGTTTCTCTGGTCCTGTAGGTCCGGTGGGGATGATCGGTCCGGTCGGGAAGCCTGTAAGTGTTTCCTGTCTGTGTTTATGACTTGCATGTTATTGCTGGACTTACAATCTCGTGCCTGATGACTGTCAGATAAAGGATGTGTTCGATGGTTTCTCAGGGTGCCAGAGGACCTAAAGGAAGCCATGGAGAGATGGTAAGATGTGCTCGTCATTTCACGGCACTTTTTAGTCCGCTGCCAGATCACAAAGCTGTTTATCATCATCATCAGGAGCTTTTCCGCTCCTCTAATGAAATATCCGCTTGTTCTTGTGTAGCGGTTGTGTAACAGCGTCTGTATAAACTACTTGCACTGAACAGAGAGGATAAACAATCTGACATCAGCTCATATGCAGCGATGTGCTGCAGTACCTGCGGTGACCTGTGGAGGCGCCAGCGCTCCGTCACACACCGCACAGCATCCGCTTGCTGTTTTAATACCACTGAGATACTATTATAGTTTTGGGAATATTTTTAGTTAGATTTTATTTTACTATTTCCTGTTTTACTTTAATTGTAGTTCAAATTATGTTGTGTTTTTGTCATTTTTATTAGTTTTTATTATATATACACTACTGTTCAAAAGTTTGGGATCAGTTTTTTAAAGAAGTGTCTTCTGCTCATCAAGACTGCATTTATTTGAACAAAAATACAGAAAATAAACAATAATCTTGCAAAGTGTTATTACAATATAAAATAATGGTTTCTATTTTAATATCCTTTAAAATATAATTTATTTCTGTGATGCAATGCTGAATTTCCATCATGATTACTCCAGTATAAAGTGTCACATGATCTTCAGAAATCATTCTAATATGATGATTTATTATTAGAATTATCAACTTTTGCTGCCAAATATTGTTTTGGGAACTGTGATACTTTTTTCAGGATTCTTTGATGAATACAAAGGTAAAAAGAACTGCATTTATTCAAAATATAAATATTTTCTAACAATATAAATCTTTGCTATCACTTCTTATCAATTTAACACATCCTTGCAGAATAAAAGTTTTAATTTCATTAAAAAAAAAGGAAGAATAAAAATGTACTGACCCCAAACTGTTGAACTGTAGTGTATATTGTTAGAAAGTATTTCTATTTTAAATAAATGCTCTCCTTTTTAACTTTTTATTCATTAAAGAATCCTGAAAAAAGTATCACAGTTTCCACAAAAATATTAATCAGCACAACTGTTTTCAACATTGATAATAATCAGAAATGTTTCTTGAGCAGCAAATCATCATATTAGAATGATTTCTGAAGATCATGTGACACTGAAGACTGGAGTAATGATGCTGAAAATACAGCTGCACATCACAGAAATAAATTACATTTTATTGTATATTAAAATATAATTTTTTTATTTTACATCATAATAATATGTCACAATATTACTGTTTTTCCTGTATTTTTGATCAAATAAATGCAGCCTTGATGAGCAGAAGAAACTCCTGTAAAAAACTTCTAATCCTAAACTTTTGACCGGTAGTGTATATATGACGAATTTGCATATATATATATATAAATCTTTTATTTCAGTTTTAGATATTTTAGTACTTCAAGTTAAACTAAATGAAAACGAGAAATCTTGCCTTGGCAGCTGGAGAAGTTCAATGTTTTATTTTATTTTATTTTATTTCAGTTAACTTTTATTTTGTTTCAAGTAATAGATTTTTTAATGGTTTTAGTTTTATTTAATGAGCTCAGATATTCTTTGCTTAAAGGAACAGCGCATACAAAACTAAAAATCTGGTCCTTCACAACTTTATATTGTTTTGAAGCTGTAAATTACAGAAGTCCTAAGAGGCCATGGATTATTAATATTTTTCTTTCTTGTTTTCTCGACATAACGAAAGTTCTTTTTTTTTTACAATGAGGATTGTTGGATTTGTTTGTTCTACTGTTGCTATAGTAACAAACGCATGACTGATATTTTTTCCAGAGACAGTACGCTAAACGTTTTGTTTGCGTAATTAACTTGTTTAAACAGTCAAAGCAACACCGCGAACACTTCAGAAGGATGCAGAGAACTATTCTAAAATCTTTTAGAGCTGCTTGGATTCAACTCACTTTATTTTCCTTTTATTTGAAATACAAGAAGTTAACGCATTTAACATTTATCGATTAATTAAATGTCAGTAATGAAAAATACTGCACAAATTATAGCGAGCAGGAAGAAGGTCCTTATTCTATCCCAAACGCGTACAGTAAAGTGGATATACAGTATACAACACCTCATCAGTTATATTCAGTTCTGTACTGCCACCTGTTGCTGCAGTTGTGTACAACTTATGTTAAGTCAAGATCACAAGAAAACAAGAAAGAAAAAATATTAATAATCCATGGCCTCTTAGGACTTAGTAAATGTATTTTCTGTTGTGCATATGATGAAACAATGTGGATGATGATTTATACATAACACCATAATCACCATAAAAGACATCCATGCATGATATTTTACATCTGAAATTATATGATCGCTCTGTGTGAGGAAGTAAATCTTGACAGAAATGTCTTTTTTTTTTTTTTTTTGGTAAAATATTTATTTTTGCGTTAAAATTTTGCTTTTAACCCCCAAAAATCCAAATGATTTTGGATAATATCTAATATTAATATTTAAAAATTATTTTTTTAATTTTTTATTTAAATTTTAGTTCTATTTTTAATCACTTTGTTAAGTGCTTTTGACATTTTATTAATGTTTTCTTTTTAAATATTACTATTTATGTTTTATTTTTAGTTCAGATTTAGGTTTTATTGATTTCCATCTTCAGCTAGTTTCAGTTAGTTCCCAAAGCAATATTTATTTTAATCTAATTTTTATATTTTATTTAATTTCAGCTTTATTTAAATTAACTCAAACATTTTTTTTTTTTTTTTTTGTATTTACAGAAAAAAAAGAAAAAAAATAATATGACAGTTTAGGCCGCATATTATTTTATCAAGGCATATTGTGATATTACTTGATTTATGGCATTTCTGATTTGGAAATATAAAATTTATAAGCGTAAGCATAACATTCCCAAACCAGAAAGTTAATAATCTCATTCAGATATCCTCTGATTTTCATCTGAGGTCACAGCAGGACTGAAGCTCTAGATAAACCGTTCGCTTGTAAGTTTGTATAAATGTTTTAGAGAAATGACTGAATGGAAATGTTTGATGATCTCTTTGCACAGGGGCCTCAGGGGCCGCAGGGCAGTCCAGGGCCACAGGTACTTTACACATTATCACACTACAGAATAGTAAAAAATATAATCATCTTTAACATTGATTTTGTATTAATAAGAATGTTTGTTTTTGATCATTAAGGCATAACCATAGCTTTATAGTTTTGGCTACAGACATGCATTAGGGTTAGTTTATCTTATGATAAAATATGAATGTTTATATTCTGTGTTTTTTGACAGGGGCCTCCAGGATTACGCGGCCCATCGGTAAGATCATCTGACTCGCTGCACTCGTTAACATTTACACGTGTTATTTTGCAATTACTTTCATGCATCTGGCAGAAACTTTTATCTAATGCATCAAGAAGTTGTGTGTCATTTTCCAGGGTTTCTGGAAGGCTCTTTGAGGTTGTTTCTTTGTCGTCTGAGTGTACTCATCTTTTTCTCGTCTCACAGATACGCGTCAGTATGGACGTTCAAGCGCAGGAGGTGAAGACTTCTAGACTGCTTTCTGAAAGCTGTGCACTAATGAAGGACAGCTACAAAATGTAAAACGCTTTGATTTTGTTCTTGCTGACATGTTTTGTCTGCTCTCAGAGTTACCAGAACACGGACGTGTCTCTGTCGGAGCGGAGCGCTGAGGTCTTCAGGACGCTGCAGTATCTGAGCAGTGTCATGGACAGCATGAAGACGCCGCTGGGAACCAGAGAAAACCCGGCCCGCTTCTGCAGAGACCTGCTGGACTGCAGACACACGATGAGCGACGGTGTGTTTGAACCAGCCTCCAGCTCTCTGACTCCAAGCTGTGCTGTTTCTGTGGCACTGAGATACTCACTTCTTTTAATAGTTGATAGAGGTTTTTTTTTTTTTTTACGTTTTATTTATTTATGGTTTTTATTTTAATTTTTAAAAAAGTTTATATATATATATATATATATATATATATATATATATATATATAGTTATTATTTAAGTACAACAAATTAAGATAAATATTGCCTTGGCAACTAGCTGAAATAAAATAAGTTTAGAGTTTTTTTATATTTTATTATTTTATTTCAGTTAAAGTTTATTTTTCAAGTCAGAAAAATGTTTGTTGTTGTTGTTTTGTTTTTGTTTTTTTTTGTATGGATTTAGTTTTAATTATTGATAATAACCCTCGAAGGCACCTTGTTGTACAATACAATATATATCTCCAATATATTCTAAGATATTTACAGAAATTAGCCGTAATTATGACAAAGCGGCTTGTTTTCAAACTTTTTTCATTAAGAGAATCTGGGCTCATTGATTATATTCAGTTAATTAACTAAGATTAAGATTGGAAATATATGTCCTACCATAAAAATAGTTATTAAGTGGGTGAAAATAAAATGTTTTTTTGTTGTTGTTGTTGTTGTTTTTTTGTTTTTTA